>CM034461.1:24557201-25157201 GCA_019925255.1 Litchi chinensis | reverse complement strand
GCTGCCTCTAAAACAATAAATCTTAGTCTATCACGAGTGACAAACAGCTCAAGAAGGCCAACATACACCCATATAATAGCACTTGTTGGTCGAATCGCACAAGCTAATGCTGCAACAGCCAAACCCCACTTCCTTGAACCTTGGGAAACTTTGCTGGAAGAAACTCTCATACAGGGCCAATAGTATAGGCCAACAAAGGTAAGAACAGTCTCCAAACAATTTGAAAATGTACGATTGATACAGAAAAACATAAACCAATTTGCCAATTGAGAAAACAGCTGCAGTAGAGTTAAGGACATACACCATTATTCATGTCACAATGTGCATTATGATGCCTTCTGTTTCGAATACCAACTCAACGATAAATTCCAAAAAGAAGAAGAATAATAACATCAAAATAACTACAGATCCAGAAAGAACAGACAAAAAAAAAAAAAAGATACAGCCCATTTTGCAACACGATCATTGAAGAGGGCATTTGACAATTTGTACAAGTATAAATCACCAACTGCAGAAAATATGGACTGGAACAGCCGTGGAGCTTTTACCTACGAAGCATAGATGAGGGATATATAAGTGCACCTTTGAATAAAACAAACACAAGCACCACTGTACCCGCTTCATCAGTGCATATTCAACTTAGTTATAAAATGTAAGGTAAGCAAAAGGAAAGTAACAGTGTGTCTAAAGAAAACACTTGAATGTGTATAAAAGCATCTGTATTGGACAATTATCCTAAAACATGCGTTGACATTAATTTTTCATGGAATTAATATGCAAGAAGCAAATATAAGTCATGATTTTGTAACAAAAAACCAATCATGATTGAAAAACCAGATCATGCACAAATTCAAGAGCTGGGGAGAAAAAATGAATAATACTACAAGATAATATGACACGTTCCACATATATCTTAAAAGAACCAAATTGCCAAAAGCATGACCAACCACAGATTTAGTGAAACTGAAAGCAAGCATTACGCCGACAAATATGTTAGCATACCACTTAATCATAGACATTAACTCTCTCAACCATAGCTGTGCCAAATCGTTTTACTATCTGACATAAACATGTATCCCTATAGTAAATGTCACAATGACCTATTCCATACACATTTAAACACACTGAACACATCACAATGCCTACCATGAACAATGGAAAATCAAGATGCAATATAGCAAGAATTTTGTAAAGGATAGCAAACAGCATCGGATGAAGGTAACTTCGAATGCCCTCCTTCCATTCCCATGTCAAATGTCCATACCTGTCCATTATTAATCAAACAAAACACACAAATGTTACCGCTAAATGCATTACACATCACATTAAGTAACCAATTCAAAAACACTTCCAGTGCTTCCAAAATCAAAACTTTTTATTATTTCTTCTCTCACAAAAAAGAAACTCATAAGCAATTTCCTATTCAACCCAAATCAAAGCACTTCCAAAAAATCAAAACTTGCTCACAATTTCTTTTCTCATTAAACATAAATCAACAAAACACACAAACGTTACCATCATTGCATTACACATCATTAAGTAACCAATTCAAAAACACTTGCAGTGCTTCCAAAATCAAAACTTTCCACTATTTCTTTTCTCATAAAAAAGAAACTCATTAGCAATTTCCTATTAAACCCAATTCGAAAGCACCTCCTAAAAATCAAAACTTGCCCACAAAAGCACAGACCATCACCAGTTTCCCACTAAACCCATCTTCAAAAATGAAAAGACACTTCTCTAAAACAAATCAAAAGAATGTAGTGATTACCCAAAAACGATGCGGTGGGCAACTTCAAGGGCTTGCCAGTGCTCATCTGGGTTGAAGTAAGTTTGTATGAGCAGAGCATTGGCGACTCTGAAGGCCAAACACGCCGCAAATATGGACTTGTCCGAGGAGGACAAGTCGGAGCCCGGTGGGGATTTGATTCTCTCATGTGTTGTTGATGTGTTAAGGTTTACACCAACATGTCTCTGTCTCATTCTTGTTTCTCCGTCACAGCAAATTGAACTCTAACAGCCTCACAGATATCAAAATTCCACTTAGATTTTCATCTACAGAGCCGGAGGAAAAAAACAAAAAGAGACATTCACTTAAACGAATTGCACAACCACCCCTGAGGTTTGCCAAAATTAGGACGCGCTAGCACATTTACTCTATTATTATATCAAATCCTCATATCATTAATTGACTTTCGTAAACCTTCACTATTGATCAAGAATTTTATCAAACTATCATGTTATCCATAAATAAAATAAAAAATAATTAAAAAACTAAAAAGTAAAATAAATAAAATTAAATTAATTAAATTAATACTTAAAAATATATCTCCATCGTCCACTCCAAGATAGACTGTGGAGGTTTTTTTTTTATTTTTTTAATGGTCAAATGACCATTTTATCCCTCAATAAGACAAATAAAAACCATTAAATTTAAAAACAAAAGAAAACAATTAAAATCAAAAACAAAAAGTAATACTAATAATAACAAAACCACAAACCAGAGATGGATCTCTCCAAATCCATCCAACTTTGGATTCCTTTATGGGTCTCTATTGTCGATAGTGGCGGGCTTAGAAAATTTGTTTAGGGGGTACATGAATAAAATAATAAAATTATCGAAAATTAAAAGTATATTAAATAAATAGTGCTTTTATATAAAACAATGTTCGATATTATTATATAATTTAAATAAAATAAAACATATATAATATTTAAGAAAAACAAATAATTTAATGCTTAAAAATCTTAATGAACATTAAAACAAATAATTTCTTTTTAAATAATCAATTTAGTATGCTAACCTTATAAGTATAGGATGTTAAAGTAAAGATAAAAAAAAATGTCAAATAAAGATGAAAAGGAAAAAAGAAAAGTTATTCACTAAAAGTATAAATTGTCAATAGATTTTGTATAGCACACAAAAAGTAGAAGTAAATAATATTTATATAGGAGAGATCTAAAAAGAAAAAACTGAAAAAAAAAAAGAAAATATTAATTAATTAGGAGTAGGAAAAATATTAAAAGTAGAACAATTAAATCTAATAGAAGCAATAAAAAAGAATGATGTTAATTATATTGGAAATAGAAAGAATAAATAATAAAGTTAAAAAATAATAATAATGAAAAGCTAAAAAAAGGGAAAGAAGTGGCATCAAATATAAAAGTTTTTGAAGTTATCGCAGACTAATTGTCAACATCAACTTGGTTGGCAAGTAAGTTTGTCATCTCAATCGACAAGTCCAGGTTTGAATGCCACAACACGTAAGTTTTTCATTTTTCTTCAAAAAAAAGAGAGAGAAGCAAATGTGAGTGAATTGCGGATTAAATCCTGTCGACGTCAGGAAATGGTCGACTTAGAGATCCAAGGGTCCAGACTGCGAACGTGGTAATAAATGGTGATTAAACGGTGATGACTGTTATAAATGCATAGTAAATGGAGTTTAAGGTTAATATGTCGTAATAAAAGTGAAGGAATGTTGGTTGTGGTAGATGAAGACAGTAATGGAACAATTAATACAGAAAGGAGGAGGAAGAATGAATGTAAATACAAGGATTTTTACGTGGTTCGGCGACTGCGCCTACGTACATGGGTCACTCTGAATTAATTCCAGCAGAGTGACGGTATACTAGTGTAGTTAAGTTTGTTGGTACAGTAAAAATCTCCCTTATTTATAGAGAGAGAGAGATACAAAAGAGTGATATACACATTACAAATGATGGTTATTTCAACTAATCTGACATCAACCATGCTGTATTTATTGTAAAGACAATCATTATTCTCTTCAGGCATACGCTGCATTTAATGCATCAGGAGAAGTCTTCTCTTTATTGAATGCATAGCTGCCGCATTGAATGCCCCTTGGTAACTGTGAAAGTGGTGCCGACAAGAAATCAGGGTATTAGGTAGAATTGATGACTTGCTGCACAAGGTATTACCTGGCGCGAGCTTCCTGGTCTGGTGAACTGCGTGAGCTGAATAGGTGTTTGAGCGGACTGAGAGTATGCTCGAACTGTCCCAATGTTGTGCGAGCTTGCGAGCTCGGTGAGCTCGTTGCAGCGATCTGAGGATTGGGCTTTCTGGGTCTTCATACCTGTTCATACTTATCGGGCCTGTATCGGTCCATTTATCCAGGTCAAGAAAACGGGCCTAACACAAGCCCCCTAGCTCTCAGTGCGATCTGCGGACTGGGAGCTGATTCAAATATGCCTCTGGCGTCCATTTACGAGCTCTTGAGGCATTGCTTCGATTCCTGACTTGTAACTGTTGACACGTGGCGATCATGCAGGCGTTGGTACCATAACTCATCTCGGGCCGTACGCATTAAATGTGCATGTCTTGTAACTGACACTGCACGATGGTAAAGGACCGAGTTTTGCGTCGAGCCGTCAGATCTGTGGCGGTTACTCCTTTTGTTGGATCGAACGGTCAGGGGAAACAAGCCCGAGTATATATAAACTAGATGTCACTTTCATTTTCCACTTTTGCTTCTTCAAAACGACACAGATACACTTATCTTTCAACATCTTCTGCTCTGCTTCCTCTGCATTTTCTCAACAGCTTTCTTTAGGCTCATCATCTCAGGGTCCAGATTTCACCTCGAGCATACACAGTAAGTTCTTTGACTTCGCTCTTCGCATTTTGATGGTGGTTTCTGATTCTTGGTGTATGCTTCTATTTTCCTGCCCTGATTTTGAACTTCATGCATTTGCCTCACATTTAAGAATTGTTCTACTTGTTGTTCTACACTCTGTGTTTGCTTGCTTGGGACAACTTTATTGTTTACTGAAATGATCTTGCCATTAATGAACTACGATGCTTGCTTCTGAAGTTTTCATGTTTGAAGTTGTACACTGTGTGGGTGTTCGTGATTTTTTGATTTGTTTGAGTCCTTAGTCGTCGGTTGACATAACATAGGTGCATTGGATTTCGAATAGCTCACCCCTACACTGTTTGATAGAACTCCTGTAGGCATAGGGTTAGAAATTCATATATTAGAGGATTTTTACCTGATGGGCCTATATTCTGGGCCCCACACCATTTCTGATGGTGTAATATGCGACCTGACACATAGGATAGTAGCTTTAGGAATTTCCTGCTGTAGCTCACTAGGTTCAGTATGCTTTCAGCATTCTGATGTCATTCCTTTTGTTCTGTAGATGTCAGGTCGTTCACGCAATGGTCGTCAGGTTGGTGACAAGGTTTCTGCTTCTAAAGAGCAGGTAAAGCAGTGAGTTAGAGTAACACAAGGTGCGACCTCCTGAAGTGGTGAGGCCGCGGATGACCCCGTTAGGTGAGCTGGGCCTTCAACCTTTCGAACTGAAGCTGAGGAAAGGGCAGCTCGAGTCCCTTTTTACCATACGGCCTCTAACATGAGTCTTCAGGCTCTGCAAGCTTTGGCCCAGGAGTTTGACTTCCCTTTAGGATGTCGGGCTAACGTGCCACGGGAGAGTGATCATGCGGCCTACCCACCCCCGGGCTTTGTTGCAATAAGCCGCGAGCACATAGAGCTCAGATTCAGGTTCCCTATCCACAAATACCTTGTAGATCTGCTAAACGATCTGAAGCTGACCCCATTCCAATCCACTCCGAATTCCTACACCCAGCTGACCACCTTGGCTGCTGCTTTCATCAAGTACGGGCTCAGCCCTCATACTCCTTGTATCATCCGCAGCCTTTACAGCTTTAAGGGGACCCATAGTCGTCAGCTCGAGCACAAGGAAGGGCTGTATTACGTTTCAGGCTGCAACTCCCGCTATAAACAATACCTGCCAAAACACTATATCAAATCCAATGTGTGTGAATATAAGTCCCACTGGATTCTTCTCATCTATCTTTCTGTTTCCGAACTGCGGAATACTTCCTTCGTCTTATCCCCTAGTAGTCGTGGATCCTAGCTCGCAAAATAATAATAATATTTTTTTTTTTAATGAGCTTATTTTGTATTGCAGAGGTTTCTGCTAGCAGGATTGACCTTACAAACGAGGAGACCGCGGCTCTTGAGGCCTTCGCAGCGGCTAAGGTTGAAAGCGACGACCGTTTCCTTCGAGCTCCGACCTGGTAGCCCGAGGTCTCGCTCCACCAGTTATAGGTCCTCTTCTGGACATAAACCAAGATCTAGGAGTTCGTGGAAAGAAGAGCAAGGTCCCTTCAGTCTTTGCTATTCCTTCTGGTGTAGAGTCCGAGTCTTAGCCCGAGCCTTCTCCAGAGGACTTCTCAAGCTCGTCCACAAGTACTTCTTCGGACGACATGCACAGGTTTGCATTAGATATTCCTCCCATCAGTGCAGTGCCAGCACCTAGGGAACCGGAGGTCGTGGTCGTCGATGATGCTTCACTAGATCCTTCTCAGGGGGTACCTCCCCAGCCTGTTAGAGCAGCTTCTTCCCAGACTAGGTTGGCTGCAACACCTAAGAAATAAGCCCCTAAGTCTAAGGGGCAGAAGGAGGCTGGTTACCCCCGTCCCCCCTCCCCTCCCCCCCCCCCCTACCCCCCCCTCCTTCCGACTAAGAGAGCCATAATTTCTGCTGAAGGGGGCTCGACTTTACTAGAGTCTAAGGCCTTAATCAGGAGGAAGAAAGGAAAAAACATAGCTGAGCCCCCAGCCTCCAAGTGCCAACAAGTCATTAGGGTTAGAAAGCCTGGGTTAGTCATTATTGGGAAAGACCCGAGCACTAAGCCTTCAGGGCGGTCTGAAGGACCCGAGGGGGAGTCACTTGGAGATCCCGAGCTATATCCTGACGTGACGATAGAGATGAAACTTTTCAATAGCTTTGTGGATCTTGTGCCAGAGGTCATGAGGAAACGCTCCCCGAAGTTTCACAAGTCGGAACTCGTAGGGCGGAAGCAGATGGGCTATGGAGCTCATCATGCAACATTAGTAATCTTATAGATTTCCTTCTTCTCATTGGGGTCCTCTTGTCTGAATTCTAACATTTTTTCACTTTCTTAGATTGGCATGACAATGATGAAGCTAATGAAGCAGATTGAGTACCAGTTGGGCGAGAATGAGGTATTCAGGGTAGTTGAGGAGCAGTTCGAAAATGAGAAGAAAATGCTGCAAGATGAAGTGAACCTCTTCCAAGAGGAGCATCAGAGGTTAGAAGGCAAGCTTAAGGATGTTGATGCGACCTTGTCCCATGAAATAACTTGTAGAGAGGCAGCGACCTCTGAGGTCAGCAAGGTTCATGAAGAGTTGATGAAGGTGAAATGCGAGCTGAGCATTATTGTGAAGAGAGCCGAGTCTGAGGAGAAGAAAGTTGACTAGTAGCAACAGGAGTTGGCCACGATTAATGAAGAACTCGTCCGGGCTCGGGAGGAGATCGCTCAAGTAGAGGAGCGCACTGAAGCCCGAATTGCTCAAGAGCGAGATCAAGCTACCTCAGACGAACGAGAATGCTTTCCTGTACACAATTTGGCGGCGTCATTCAGATATAGATTACTCATTTTTCGGGCCTCATACGGTCGCAGCGATTTAGAGGTTTGTGGAGTATGCGGCCAGCATTCAGGGTACTCAACAGGGTGGCACTTCCTCAACTTCTCCAGTTGGTCAGCAAGCACTTCCAGACCTTCCGTCAGATCCAACTCTAGCCCTTGAAGCATCTTTAGGTCCTCATGACTCCCCTACAGCAGAGACTCCAGTTGGGGCCTCGCCAGATAGCCCTGCTCCGATGCACCTGCACAAGCTTAGATAGGATTTTGATTTTCTTTTTATTTGAATTGCTATTATTGGACATTTCCTCCTTTTGTGAGGACTTTAATTAATTCTTGTGTTGGATAGCGAGCTTTCAGCTCGAGACTGCTATATATAAAATTTCCCTACAATTTCAATTTTCTAACAAGGAGCGGTACGTTTATATATAGCAAATATGATTACACAATCAAACCATGTCTTATTTTCCTATAACGAGCTATTGTTAAGATCAGCTAACAAACATATTATAATCATAATACGCTAGTTCATAAGTGTTTGATTCTACAAGCGACTCAGTTAAGTATTTTCAAATAACAGGACAAGTACTTACAGCTCGCGGGGTGCTCATTCTAGACGTATTTGTCTAAGCATATTTTGTACCAAGATTCAGCAAGCTTACGATAGCATTTTCCCGAACTTTGAGGCTTCAGCTCGTTGAGGCATTTCGAGATACCAATATAATTTGAGAGCAGCCCTCAGCACGGGCTGCCCCTCTCACGAGGTCGCCTGACAATTTTATGATTTAAGAGCAATAACCCATCTTGAGAGGTTGCGAAGCAATTTTATGATTTGAGAGGAATAGCCCCTCTCGCGAGGTCGCGAGGTAATTTTTGCAGATCGTACCTTCGGTAGATTCTTTGATTGTAGCTAGTAGGCTGTATTCCCTGTGAAGTGATTGGAAGTCCCTAGTTGAACCCTCTAGGGCGTAGAGATCGCGACCCTTTCCACGGGTGAGACCTTTTTGTACCGTTAGCGAGCCCCATGTAACGCTCTCCAAGGTGCTGACAGCGACCCTTTCCACAGGCAAGACCCTCATTGCAACTCCTTCCATAGGCAATAGTCTTTCAGAGCGCAATAATCAGAGCTCCCAGATAGTCCCCTCCGGAGCGTGCAGACGGCAGCTCCTTCCACAGGTTATATCTGGATAGTCTCCCCCTCCACAAGATCACCTTCAGAGGAGTCCATATTATGTACTTTCTTGGGCGATACTTTCGAAGTGTGAAGATTGCGGGCTGTTAGTAATAGTTCTATAAAATATAAGAGAAGATTGCTCGCAGATCGCGAGGGTGCCGTAAGAGGCGTTGGTAATAATCCTTTATTTATCAGAACAAAGTGTAGCCCAAAGGTCACGAAATACAATTCCAGTGTTCAGTAAATTTCAGCTCGCGAGTTCCCATGGAATAGTCAGCATTAGAAAATAGAGAATTGGGCATGGAAGCGTCTTCATAAAAGTATGTGATTAATGGATGCATTTACCAGTTTATAATTTAATGGCTGCTTGCACGCGTTCTTTGGGTGTGAATGACCCCTTAGATAATTTGCAAAGATATCTTCAAGGGATCATGAATAACATATGGTAGCTCGCTTTATAAAAGTGGATTCTGGCAATCGTCGCTTTTTATAATAACAACACTCGGTTCACTGAATCAGTTCGCTTTCTGCATTGAATGTGTTACAAAGAACAACAAAACAAGTGAAATCACTTTATAGACAATTATCAAAGTGAATAGTATACAAAAGTTCTAGAGCGAGCTGACAGTTTTAAGTGTAATAAGGGTGAAGATGTTCTGCGTTCCAAGCCCTTGGGAGTTCTGACCCATCCATGTTGGCCAAGTGGTAGGCGTCGTTCCCCAGGTTCTCTTTAATGATGTAAGGACCTTTTCAGTTCGGTCTGAGTGCTCCATCACTTGTCTTGGGAGTTGCTGAGAGGATCAGTCTTAAGACTAGGTCGCCTGCTTTGTAGCTTTGAGCTTGGATTTTCTTGTTATAGTATCGGGCGACCCTTTGCTGCTAGACTGCTACCCTTATACGAGCTGCTTCCTTTGCTTCTTCAATCAGGCTTGCAGCGAGCAGCTGATCATTGTCTTCGAGTTGAAATGATGTTCTTCGCTGGCTGGTAACTTCGAACTCTATAGAGATCATAGCTTCGGACTTATATACCATGGAGAATGGGGTTTCGTCGGTGGAGCTGCGAGTAATTGTTCTGTAAGCTCAAAGTACTTTCTATAATTCGTTCACTTAAGCCCCCTTCTTCGCTTCCAGCTTGGTCTTCAGGGTCTGCTTGATGATCTTGTTCACAGCTTCGACTTGACCATTGGCTTGAGGATGATCTACAGCTGAGAAGCTCTTTACTATCCCGAGCTCGTTGTAGAAGCCTGCATATGATGTTGCTCCACACGAACTTCTCTATCTTTGAGGTGGAGATTTCTGTGAATTCATTGGCTTTAGCCCATTTGATGAAGTAGTCCACGTCCACCACTGCATGTTTGCATCTTCCTCGAGTTGTTGGTAAGGGCCCAATCAAGTCTATTCCCCAGATTGCGAAGGGTCATGGGCTGACCATCTGTTGAAGGTAAGCTGGTAGAGCTCGGGGGACTTTGGCTAATCTCTGGCACTTGTCACACTTCTTGACTAAATCAACAGCATCCTGCTTCATGGTCAGCCAATAGAATCCTTGTCTGAGTGCCTTCTGGGCTAGAGATAATCCTCATGCATGGTTTCCACAGTGACCGGCATGTATGTCTCTTAACACGGCCTCGTAGTCCTGACCGTCAATACAGCGTAGAAGTGGGGCTGAGAAGCCTCTCTTGTATAGCCTATTATTATAAACACAGTAGCGAACTGCTCTAGCTTGCAGGCGACGTGCCTCTAACTTGTAGCTTGGGAGCTTTCCTTCCTACAAGTAATTTAGCAGCGAGCTCATCCAAGAGTCCGGTTGAACAATTATGACCATCAACGCGTCCTTCCTCTCTATACTTAGAGTTGATAGGATTCCAAGAGGTTTGCATCTTGACTGGTTACTAGTCGTGCTAAAGCGTCTGCATGACAATTCTGAGCTCGCGGGATCTGATTTACTTCAACCCATTGGAAAGCCCCCACTAATTCCTTGGCTTTCTAGAGGTACTCTGCCATCTTCCACCCTCTAGTCTGGTACTCCCCTTGAACATGACACACAACGAGTTGGGAGTCACTGAAAATCTTTAACTGTTCGGCTTGTACTTCCTTTGCTAGGCGGAGTCCAGCGAGCAATGCCTCATACTCGACCTTATTATTGGTTGCTTGGAATCCGAATCTCCGTACAGCTCCCATGCTGGGCCACTTGTGATCTCCTCCTGCTCTTCTACAGGTCCTGTAAATTCAGCAATAAACTCTGCAAGAGCCTGAGCATTGATCATCGTTCTGGGCTTGTACTCTATATCGAACTACGCGAGCTCTATAGCCCATTTGAGTAACCTACCTGAAGTATCTGCCTTCTGAAGGACCTGCCTGAAAGGATACTATGTGAGGACTTTGATCTAATGGGCCTGGAAGTAAGGACGAAGCTTCCTTGACGTGATGACCAGGCAGTATGCCAGCTTCTCTATTTGTGAATACTTGGTTTCTGTGTCAACCAACCTCTCGCTAATGTAATATACTGGTAACCGCATCGTCTCTTCCTCCCTTACCAATGCAACACTCAACGCATGTTCAAACACTCTCAGGTATAAAAAGAGCTTTTCTCATTCCTTTGGTTTTGACAAGAGGGGAGCTCGGCCCATATACTCATTCAGTCGCTGAAATGCCTCCTCGTATTGCTCGGTCCACTCGAACTTCTTCGTCTTCTTTATTGTTTCGAAGAAGGGCATGCCTTTTTCTATAGCTTTTAAGATGAATCGACTTAGGGCTGCGACCTATCCGTTGAGACTTTGGACGTCTTTAACTCAAGTTGGGGATCTCATCTCCACAAGCGCTCTGATCTTTTCTAGGTTGGCCTCTATCCCCCTACAGTTCACCATAAAACTAAGGAACTTACCAGATGCCACCCCGAAGGCGTACTTCAATGGATTCAACTTCATATGGTACTTTCTTAGGATCCTGAAAGTCTCATCCAGGTTGCGGACATAGTCTGTTGCTTGCTATGACTTCACCAACATATCATTTACATACACCTCCATAGTTTTCCCGATCTGCTCCTGGAACATCGCATTGACCAGGCACTGGTAGGTCACCCCCGCATTCTTCAACCCAAAAAGCATCACTTTGTAACAGTACAGGCCCCGGTCAATAACAAATGAAGTATGCTCCTCGTCCTTCGGGCTCATCGAAATCTGGTTGTAGCCGGAGTAGGCGTCCATGAAGCTTAGGAGCTGGTGCCTAGCTGTTGCGTCCACGAGCTGATCAATTCTAGGCAAGAGAAAACTGTCCTTCGGGTAGGCTTTGTTTAGGTCGGTGAAGTCAATACACGTCCTCCATTTCTCGTTCTTCTTTTTTACGAGGACAGGATTGGCCACCTAGACAGGGTAATGAGCTACGCGAATGAATCTGTTGGCCAGCAGTTTCTCCACCTCCTCCTTCAAGACAACATGTAAACTCCTAGTCTCGATCTATAACCTCTTAGTGTTAAAAGATGGATTAAAGAGGTAAAATAAATCTCTACATTAGATTAATTGAATTTCATGGCGTTAGAGATTTATCAATTTAAGATTGACGACAAAATTCGTCAATTATAGAAGTAACATTACAATAGAATCAAGTTAGTATTAAGCTAAATCGATTCTTCGATTTCATGAACGCCATTCTAGAGTTTCACAACAACCAAATTAGCAAGAAAAAGATTAATAAAGAGTAAAATAACTCATCCGCCAAGAAGAGACAAATTAAAGAAAAATAAAATTTTGAGCGCACGATTAAGAAAATTTTTACATTAGTTGTTCGTAAGTAATGGATAACTATTAAGTGATTAAATAAAAGATTGATGATAATCAAAATAAATCAAGGGACAAGCTTGATATTCCATAGAACATTAATAAGATATATAAACAAGACACTTAGAAGCCAAGTGGACAAGTGAAGAGTGCAAAGCTACCATAAAAATAAAAAACAAAAGTGATTCTCGTATAGAGTAGAGGAGGAGAGAAAATGATGGTCAAACAAATTAAAAATGAGACTTAAGTGCCATTTTTATGAAGGTTAATTATATATATTGAACATTTAGCAAGATTTCAACAAGAAAAGATGAAAATAGGTGAGAAACAAAGAAGAAAACAGCAGCAAATACAATTAGGCGAGAAACAACTCAAGGAAAGGCAGCTGTGAGAAGTAGAAAGAAATAGAGGGGTTTGGCATGAAATTAAAAAGAATTGGAGCATGATGTAATTATAAGAAATGTCATTAATATATAAGAAACCCTTGCTGAAAATTTTTCCAGCAATCACAACTTATTCAGTCGTGAGAAAGAGAGCAGAACAGAAGCAAAACAAGAGCTGGCCATGAAAACCAAAAGCAGAGGTGCTGGACGGCAGCAAGGGAAAAGTGGAAGGAGAAGAGCTCATCCAGCCCTTCTGAATCTCTAACCTCTCTCTTTAAACCCTCTTCTAAGTCCTCTCACTCCTCTAAACCAAGTACCAAGTAAGATATTATATGATCTTCTCCTTATTTTGTTAAAAAGTGCAGTAGAGCTGCTGGAAATTTTTTGTGCAGAATTTGTTTTAGTTGTGTTGGTGTTCTACACTTCAATTAAGTGTGGAACCCTAACTAAATGATGATGAACTTTAAATAACATGTTGTTGGGTGTAAATGGTAGCTTAGGGTTTTATTTATGGCTGCCACATATTTGATTTAAGTGGAAACAAAATCAACTCTCACACACACACCAACTAGTTGATGAAAGTTTTGAGTGAATCGTTAGTGTTCAAATGAACAAGTAATGTTTATGTGTGTGTTATGACTATATTAGACAGTAAATAAGCTCTGAAATTTAGAGGTTTTGAACCCAAGTTTGAGCATAAAAATGATTAGAAAAGCATATGAAAGCATATAGGAATGATAGAAGCTCAATAGAATTAGTTTTAACAATTTTGTCAATCTCGAGCTGAATTTTTAGCTAGAGGAGACCTGACCATATTTGGCTTATTTGGGGGTGTTCTACACCTCAAATGATGCTTAGGAACCATAGAAAACTATAGGTTTTGGAACGGATCGAATCCGATAAAAATTGTGCAAGTTATGCACAAAATAGTGCCGTTAGAGCTTTGAGAAGTGAAACGGCTATCCTAATGCAATTTTTATTGTATGGTTTGAGTTTGGTTCATCATTATTAGTTAAATGAAGCTTAGCTATGGAAAAAAAACTAGCGTCGCTAATCCGAAACGGAAAATATACAAAACACGCACTAAACGTGCTAGAAAATGCCCGAAAAATGGGCGTTTTCCTTAGATTTGACCTAGCAAATGATAATATTTTCCAACGAAATTTTACGTGTGATTAGAATGTGAAATAAGTGAACCATAGGAAAAAGAACGAAGGAAAATGGAGCCCCGAGCAGCGTGCTACCACCTGTTCTGTTATGGGTTGTAAGTTGAGAATTGAAAAAGTAATTTTTCATTTCGAGCCTTTAACAACTAAACGGACCGCGTGGGGTGATCCCTAGGGGTCCAAAACTGAAACTTTTACGAAGAAATTAGAGTTAGAGAGTCTCGGTTGAATTAGAAATAAGTTAGGAGGTTTTATAGGGAAAAATGAGTCGTAGTTGAGAATTCTTAACTCATAGTGAGAATTGAAATTTTTGTCACTAGTAATGATGAGGAATGTTGTGTAGGTGACGAGCACGGGAGCGACGTCTACGAGCCTCGTCGAGACACTTGACGCGGAGTGACGCGGCTTCGAGGTAAGTGGTTCGCCACTTAAGATATTTTACAAGTTCATGTCAATTCTTGATTTTGGTAATGAATGTAATAGTTAAGTAATAAAAGAAAATGAAAATGATCTTCAATATCAAGTTAAAGTGTGAGTGTATAGGGTCCTATGGAACCTATATTGAAATAGAAATTGATGCTAAGTTGTTATAAAAAGAAATTGAAATGAGAAAGTTTTCAAGATCTCTAAACTAGTGAGTTTGTGCTTTTGGCACTAAATAAATATAGCTTTAAAACCCATGTATATTCCTTAAGATATAATGAGATTTAGTACTACGTGACAACGCAGTAAATTCCATCTGTAGTCGCTCAGATTAGAGAACAGTTAGCACTATGCGACGACGCAGAAAATTTCGTCCGTAGTTGTCCAGTTTCATAGAAAGTATAAGCGTTACGTTGCGATGCAGACAATTCCGCACGTAGTTGGCTATTTTTATAGTTTGGCACTACGTGGCGATGCAGTAAATTCCGCTCGTAGTTGCCCAGAGTTTTAGCACTACAATTGCAATGCAGAAAATTCCACATTATAGTTGCTCAGTGATAAGCTTTAGCGCCCTACGTGCGATGCAGTAAATTCCGTAACGTAGTGATTAAGATGACTTAGTAAGCTTCACGTTGACGTTAGTTTTAATCGTCCGTGATGGTTAGAATGTTTAAAGGATATGCATGGGGGTTTTGAAAGAAATCATAAAACAAATAGTAAATTGTCATGTTAGTGTATGTGATATTATATCTTCGTTGCACTAACTTGTTTGTTTATTTTGTAGCTATTTATATTTCATTGTGTGCCACCGCGGACGACAGGACGACATCATTTTGTTGTGTATATATAGGTGGGCGATTCATGACATGTGATGATGTAAAACTTTATGTATGAAATGGATATGTAATTGAGAAACAAATATTCATATTTTGAAATTGTATATTTGTAAATATTCATGCATTTTATATATATGATGCATCTAGATATATTTTACATGAGTTCGTACTTATAAATTGAGAATTGAGTGTTGATGTTGCATGTTTGTGGAAAAATAATGATGATTATTGCATGTTTGTGAATAAAGAAGTTGGGAGGAATTGAGGTTTTAGTCGAAGTGTAAATTTCTTGACAAGTAAATTTTGGTTTATCAAAAATGCAGCCGTTATGCTGCTAAAAATTTTATAAAAAATATATATATATTTGAAAAAGAATCGAGAAAAAATTTTATCACTCCCAATTAATTTAAAAGAAAACTGAATTTTTGAGTTTAAACGAGTAAACCGGTTGAAGAAAGTTAGGGTTTGCTTCTCGGATTTCTTCGATCCGACAAGTCAGTTTCGATAAGTCCGTTGAAGTGCCCGGCGGGATCCTCCAGACAAGAGCATAGATAAGGTCTGGGAAGGGTCTTGTCAAGTTGGTATCAGAGCCCGATTTTCATTCAATTGAGAGAAAGTTTTAAGAGAAAAGTTTGAGCTATTTCGCACAAATTGTGCGCTAGTTATGCTTAAGGCACGAAATTATTTTGTGCATGCATCATTTTTCAGATTTTAAGAGTTATGCTTTCATCGATTGCATAAACTAAAGCATAAGTTATAGTACTTGAATTTAGCATGTTACGAATGTGTATCAAAGCGAGTTGTTAAGTAAAAGTTTATGTATTAAATTGTGAGTTAAATATTGCATGAAATTATCATGCCAGATTATATTGAGCTAGTTGCTGAACTTGAAATTTTTTATTTGTGGCTATTAGTGTACTAGTACACATTTAGCTATGCAGCGTCGAGATCGTCCGAGGACGAGATAGGCGGCCGCAGAGGCACCCACACCAGATAGAGAGCAGGTTGATAAGTCTATCAACATGCCAGAGAGTTCTGCACACCCAGAGCCATCATAGTCAGTATGACTAGAGCTTGCCCCAGGACTTATTCCAGGGCAGATGGAACAGATGGCGCAGATGCTAGCAGCGGCCCTTCAGCAGCCGCGAGAGTCTAGGATATCGATTGAGCGCGCCCGTAAATTAGGCGCGAAGCCGTATGATGGTAGCGGAGATCCGGAGAGAGCGTTGTCTTGGATAGAGGCAAACGAGGAGATCTTCCATATTATGGGGTGTACAGAGGAGCAGAGGGTCTCTTATTCCGCTTCCTACTTAAAGATCGTGCCAAGGACTGGTGGAAGGCGCATCAGAGAGCAAACCCAGAGGGAGTCACATGGGCTGAGTTCAAGAGAGAATTTACAGAGAGATTTTTCCCTAAAAGTTATAAAGATGCTAAAGTTGAAGAGTTTTATAGATTGGAGCAGGGGAGCTCCTCAGTGCCAGAGTACGAAAAGAAGTTTTCAGAGTTGATCCGTCTAGTTCCTTTCTTTGCGGAGAATGAGGAAGAGAAGATCAACAGATTTATGGCAGGTCTTAACCCCACAGTTAGGACCATAGTGACATCTGCATCACATACCAGATATGGGCAGCTGGTGGAGGCAGCCACCAGAGTTGAGCAGAGCGCACAGACCGCCTTGAAGTCAAAGTCACAATTCAGTCAGAAGAGGAGTTGGACCGGTACCCATTAAGGAAAGTCTAGTAAGGTGCCTAAGAGTGGTCAGCGCCCAGCATGGTCACAGAGTCGACAGTAGAGCCAGCGACCCCAGCTGAGTCAGAGTTCTGTTCGGTCGTCAGCAGGGTCTAGGAGTCAGCAGAGCTGGAGGAGCCGACCAGTGTGCAGCAGATGTGGCCGGTCGCATCCCGGTGAGTGCCTTCAGGGCAGGACTGGGTGTTTCAGATGCGGCCAGGAGGGCCATTTCATGAGAGATTGTCCCAGTGCAGTGACGTCGAGTCCGTCTGAGGCCATATCTACAGCTCAGGGGCAGACTAGTGGGAGTTGTGGACCCGATAGGGGAGGCCCCCAGACTGGAGGAGCTACTAGTGCATGACAGCCTAGTGGCGGAGCAGGTAGAGGCATACCCCCCAGAGGACAGCCTAGTAGACCACCTAGAGCACCGACAGGTAGACCTCGCAGTCAGGCCGCCAGAGTATATACAGTGACCCAGCAGGCGGCAGATGCTACACCAGATGTGGTCACAGGTACCATTTCTTTATTTGATACTGATGCTCATGTATTGGTGGACTCAGGAGCCACCCATTCTTTTATTTCTCGGGAGTTCATAGATAGAGTCGAGATAGAGATGAGACCGACCAAGTGTAGTATGGTAGTGTCACTTCCCACGGGTGATTCGCTTATTGCGGATAGAGTCTACATGGGAAGTAAAGTGACTATAGCAAGTCATGAGTTCGAGGCTGATCTAATAGTACTCGATATTCATGACTTTGACATCATTTTGGGCATGGATTGGCTAGCTAAACATCGCGCTACCGTAGATTGCTACAGGAAAGAGGTCCAGTTCAGTCAGCCTAGGGAACCAGAGGTGATCTTTTGTGGAGAGAGGAAGATACTCTCTACAAGTTTAATCAGCGTGATACAAGCAAACAAGATGCTCCGTAAAGCATGCCAGGGGTACTTGGTGTATGCAATAGAATCTGGCAGCAGTGAGATGCAGTTGGCAGAAGTTCATGGTAAACGAGTTCTTTGATGTATTTCCCGAGGACCTACCGGGTTACCGTCGGACAGAGAGATTGAATTCGAGATTGAGCTAGCACCTGGCACAGAGCCGATCTCTATAGCACCGTACCGGATAGCACCAGCAGAGCTAAAAGAATTGAAGGTGCAAATGGAAAAATTGTTGAGTAAAGGCTTCGTTAAGACGAGTACATCACCGTGGGGAGCTCCGGTGTTGTTTGTTAAGAAGAAAGATGGGAGCCTTCGTTTATGCATCGATTATAGATAGCTCAACAAAGTAACCATCCGGAATCAGTATCTGTTGCCAAGAATCGATGATCTATTTGATCAGCTACAGGGAGCTAAGGTCTTCTCGAAGATAGATCTACGATCAAGGTATCATCAGCTGAAGGTGCGTAGGGAAGATGTTCCCAAGACAGCCTTCAGAACTAGATATAGGCATTATGAGTTTTTGGTGATGCCATTTGGCTTAACCAACGCCCCAGCGGCCTTTATGGATTTGATGAATCGTGTCTTTAGACCCTATTTAGACAAGTTCGTCATAGTCTTCATCGATGATATCCTGGTATATTCAGGTAGTAAAGAGGAGCATGCAGAGCACCTGAGGATAGTATTACAGACTTTGAGAGAGCATCAGCTTTATGCAAAGTTCAACAAGTGCCAGTTTTGACTAGACCGCGTGGCATTTTTGGGGCATGTGGTATCAACAGAGGGTATTTCAGTAGATCCTCAGAAAATAGAGGCCATTGTAGATTGGAAACCACCCACGAACGTAACAAAAGTCAGAAGTTTCTTGGGTTTAGCTGGTTACTACAGAAAGTTCGTAGAAGGGTTCTCAAAGATAGCTACTCCACTGACCAAGTTAACAAGAAAAGAAGAAAAGTTCATCTGGTCAGAAGCTTGTCAGAACAATTTTGATGAGTTAAAGCAAAGGCTGACTACTGCACCAGTGCTTACACTCCCCTCAGGAAGTGAGGGATTTACGGTATATTGCAATGCCTCTAGGCAAGGTTTAGATTGTGTGTTGATGCAGTATGATAAAGTGATAGCTTATGCTTCAAGGCAATTAAAGAAGCATGAAGTAAACTATCCAACACACGACTTAGAGTTAGCGGCTGTAGTGTTTGCTTTGAGAATATGGAGACACTACCTCTATGGAGTACCTTGCAGGATCTTTACTGATCACAAAAGCCTGCAGTATCTGTTCTCACAGAAAGATTTGAACATGAGACAAAGGAGGTGGATAGAACTCATCAAAGACTATGACTGCACCATTGAATACCACCCAGGCAAGGCAAATGTAGTAGCAGATGCACTAAGCAGGAAGCCCTCTAGTTCCCTAGCTCAGCTTAAAGCAGAATACTTGCCGATGCTAGTAGAACTGAGATCTATGGGGGTCAGTTTAGAGACAGCAGAGTCAGGTGCTCTAGTAGCAGCTTTCCATGTTCGGCCAGTGTTAGTGGTCAGGGTTAGAGACTTGCAAGCTCAGGACCCGTATTTGATGAAATTGAGAAGCAAGATAGAGGCTGGACAACAGAGTAGCTTCACCTTACGAGGTGATGGGACACTAGTGTTGGGCCAAAGATTATGTGTCCCAGATGTAATAGAGTTGAAGAAAGAAATCATGGAAGAGGCACACTCATCAGTATATGCGATGCATCCAGGGAATACTAAGATGTATCGAACTCTGAGAGACCACTACTGGTGGAGAGGTATGAAGAGAGAGATAGCAGAGTTCGTATCTAAGTGCCTAACTTGTCAACAAATCAAGATTGAACATCAGAAACCCGCAGGTTTACTACAGCCTCTATCCATTCCTGAGTGGAAATGGGAAAGGATCACGATGGATTTCATGACAGGACTTCCCAGGACACAGCGTGGACATGATGCTATTTGAGTTATCGTGGACAGATTGACGAAGTCGGCCCACTTCATTGCTACTAATAATACCTATTCTCTGGAAAGATATGCACAGTTGTATGTAGATGAGATTGTGAGGCTACATGGTGCACCAACGTCCATTGTATCGGACAGAGATCCTCGCTTCACTTCTCGATTCTAGCCGAAGCTACAAGATGCTATGGGCACCAGATTACACTTCAGTACTGCTTTTCACCCACAGACAGATGGTCAATCAGAGAGAACCATTCAGACTTTCGAAGATATGTTGAGAGCCTGTGTGATGGAGTTAAGGAAAGTTGGGATAATTACCTAGCATTGATAGAGTTTGCCTACAACAATAGCTATCAATCTAGTATTGGTATGGCACCATATGAGGCGTTGTATGGCAGAAAGTGTAGAACCCCAGTCTGTTGGGACGAAGTGGGGGAGAGAAGACTAATTGGCCCAGAGATTGTCCAAGATACAATAGAGAAAGTAAATATGATAAGAGAGCGGTTGAAGATAGCAAGCGATAGGCAGAAAAGCTATACGGACAATCGAAGACGAGATCTGAAGTTTGAAATGGGTGATCAAGTATTCCTACAAGTCTCGCCCTGGAAGGGTATTTTGAGGTTCGGGAAGCGTGGAAAGTTGAGTCCACGATACATAGGCCCCTATGAGATAATAGACAAGGTGGGTGAAGTGGCTTATCGATTGAGGCTACCGTCAGAGTTAGCCAACATCCATGACGTGTTCCACGTCTCTATGCTACGCAAGTATATAGCTGACCCTTCACATATTCTTAAGGAGCAACTGGTTCAGTTGAAGGAAAATTTGACCTACAAGGAGCATCCAGTAGAAATCCTAGATCGTAGAGATCAAGTGTTGCGTAATAAAGTGATTCTGCTAGTGAAGGTACTATGGCGAAATCATGGGGCAGAAGAGGCTACATAGGAGCCCGAAGGACAGATACGTGCCCAATACCGTCAGTTGTTTGAATAAGGTACGCAGTTTCAAATTTCGAAGACGAAATTTTATAAGGGGGGAAGAAATTATAAACCCCTAATCTCGATCTATAACCTCTTAGTGTTAAAAGATGGATTAGAGAGGTAAAATAAATCTCTACATTAGATTAATTGAATTTCATGGCGTTAGAGATTTATCAACTTAAGATTGACGACGAAATTCGTCAATTATAAAAGTTAAGTAACATTACAATAGAATCAAGTTAGTATTAAGCTAAATCGATTCTTCGATTTCGTGAACGCCATTCTAGAGTTTCACAACAACCAAATTAGCAAGAAAAAGATTAATAAATAGTAAAATAACTCATCCGCCAAGAAGAGACAAATTAAAGAAAAATAAAATTTTGAACGCACGATTAAGAAAATTTTTACATTAGTTGTTCGTAAGTAATCAATAACTATTAAGCGATTAAATAAGAGATTGATGATAATCAAAATAAATCAAGGGACAAGCTTGATATTCCATAGAACATTAATAAGATATATAAACAAGACACTTAGAAACTAAGTGGACAAGTGAAGAGTGCAAAGCTACCATAAAAATAAAAAACAAAATGATTCCCATATAGAGTAGAGGAGGAGAGAAAATGATGGTCAAACAAATTAAAAATGAGACTTAAGTGCCATTTTTATGAAGGTTAATTATATATATTGAACATTTAACAAGATTTCAACAAGAAAAGATGAAAATAGGTGAGAAACAAAGAAGAAAACAGTAGCAAATACAATTAGGCGAGAAACAACTCAAGGAAGGGCAGCTGTGAGAAGTAGAAAGAAATAGAGGGGTTTGGCATGAAATTAAAAAGAATTGGGGCATGATGTAATTATAAGAAATGCCATTAGTATATAAGTAACCCTTGCTGAAAATTTTTCCAGCAATCACAACTTATTCAGTCGTGAGAAAGAGAGCAGAACAGAAGCAAAACAAGAGCTGGCCATGAAAACCAAAAGCAGAGGTGCTGGACGGCAGCAAGGAAAAGTGGAAGGAGAAGAGCTCATCCAGCCCTTCTGAACCTCTAACCTCTCTCTTTAAACCCTCTTCTAAGTCCTCTCACTCCTCTAAACTAAGTACCAAGTAAGATATCATATGATCTTCTCCTTATTTTGTTAAAAAGTGCAGTAGAGCTGCTGGAAATTTTCTGTGCAGAATTTTTTTTAGTTGTGTTGGTGTTCTACACTTCAATTAAGTGTGGAACCCTAACTAGATGATGATGAACTTTAAATAACATGTTGTTGGGTGTAAATGGTAGTTTAGGGTTTTATTTATGGCTACCACATATTTGATTTAAGTGGAAACAAAATCAACTCTCACACACACACCAACTAGTTGATGAAAGTTTTGAGTGAATTGTTAGTGTTCAAATGAACAAGTAATATTTATGTGTGTGTTATGACTATATTAGACAGTAAATAAGCTCTGAAATTTAGAGGTTTTGAACCCAAGTTTGAGCATAAAAATGATTAGAAAAGCATATGAAAGCATATAGGAATGATAGAAACTCAATAGAATTAGTTTTAACAATTTTGTCAATCCCGAGCTGAATTTTTAGCTAGAGGAGACCTGACCATATTTGGCTTATTTGGGGGTGTTCTACACCTCAAATGATGCCTAGGAACCATAGAAAACCATAGGTTTTGGAACGGATCGAATCCGATAAAAATTGTGCAAGTTATGCACAAAATAGTGCCGTTAGAGCTCTGAGAAGTGAAACGGCTATCCTAATACAATTTTTATTGCATGATTTGAGTTTGGTTCATCATTATTAGTTAAATGAAGCTTAGCTATGAAAGAAAAACTAGCGTCGCTAATCCGAAACGGAAAATATACAAAACACGCACTAAACGTGCTAGAAAATACCCGAAAAATGGGCATTTTCCTTATATTTGACATAGCAAATGATAATATTTTCCAACGAAATTTTACGTGTGACTAGAATGTGAGATAAGTGAACCGTAGGAAAAAGAACGAAGGAAAACGGGGCCCCGAGCAGCGTGCTACCACCTGTTCTGTTATGGGTTGTAAGTTGAGAATTGAAAAAGTAATTTTTCGTTTCGAGCCTTTAACAACTAAACGGACCACGTGGGGTGATCCCTAGGGGTCCAAAACTGAAACTTTTACGAAGAAATTAGAGTTAGAGAGTCTCGGTTGAATTAGAAATAAGTTAGGAGGTTTTATAGGGAAAAATGAGTCGTAGTTGAGAATTCTTAACTCATAGTGAGAATTGAAATTTTTGTCACTAGTAATGATGAGGAATGTTGTGTAGGTGACGAGCGCGGGAGCGACGTCTACGAGCCTCGTCGAGACGCTTGACGCGAAGTGACGCGGCTTCGAGGTAAGTGGTTCGCCACTTAAGATCTTTTACAAGTTCATGTCAATTCTTGATTTTGGTAATGAATGTAATAGTTAAGTAATAAAAGAAAATGAAAATGATCTTCAATATCAAGTTAAAGTGTGAGTGTATAAGGTCCTATGGAACCTATATTGAAATAAAAATTGATGCTAAGTTGTTATAAAAAGAAATTGAAATGAGAAAGTTTTCAAGATCTCTAAACTAGTAAGTTTGTGCTTTTGGCACTAAATAAATATAGCTTTAAAACCCATGTATATTCCTTACGATATAATGAGATTTAGCGCTACGTGACGACGCAGTAAATTCCGTCCGTAGTCGCTCAGATTAGAGAAAAGTTAGCACTACGCGACGACGCAGAAAATTTCGTCCGTAGTTGCCCAGTTTCATAGAAAGTATAAGCGCTACGTTGCGATGCAGACAATTCCGCACATAGTTGGCTATTTTTATAGTTTGGCACTACGTGGCGATGCAGTAAATTCCGCTCGTAGTTGCCCAGAGTTTTAGCACTACAATTGCAATGCAGAAAATTCCGCATTATAGTTGCTCAGTGATAAGCTTTAGCGCCCTACGTGCGATGCAGTAAATTCCATAACGTAGTGGTTGAGATGACTTAGTAAGCTTCACGTTGGCGTTAGTTTTAATCGCCCGTGATGGTTAGAATGTTTAAAAGATATGCATGGGGGTTTTGAAAGAAATCATAAAACAAATGGTAAATTGTCATGTTAGTGTATGTGATATTATATCTTCGTTGCACTAACTTGTTTGTTTATTTTGTAGCTATTTATATTTCATTGTGTGCCACCGCGGACGACAGAACGACATCATTTTGTTGTGTATATATAGGTGGGCGATTCATGACATGTGATGATGTAAAACTTTATGTATGAGATGGATATGTAATTGAGAAACAAATATTCATATTTTGAAATTGTATATTTGTAAATATTCATGCATTTTATATATATGATGCATCTAGATATATTTTACATGAGTTCGTACTTATAAATTGAGAATTGAGTATTGATGTTGCATGTTTGTGGAAAAATAATGATGATTATTGCATGTTTGGGAATAAAGAAGTTGGGAGGAATTGAGGTTTTAGTCGAAGTGTAAATTTCTTGACAGGTAAATTTTGGTTTATAAAAAATGCAGCCGTTATGCTGCCGAAAATTTTATAAAAAATATATATATATTTGTAAAAAAATCGAGAAAAAATTTTATCACTCCCAATTAATTTAAAAGAAAACTGAATTTTTGAGTTTAAACGAGTAAACCGGTTGAAGAAAGTTAGGGTTCGCTTCTCGAATTTCTTCGATCCGATAAGTCGGTTTCGATAAGTCCGTTGAAGTGCCCGACGGGATCCTCCAGACAAGAGCATAGATAAGGTCTGGGAAGGGTCCTATCACAACATACCGTTCTTGCATCATTGGCCTTCTCTTCTGACGGACTGGTTTATGCTAGGGATCTATGTTCAGCCGGTGGCACATGATCTCAAGATCTATCCCCACCATGTCCTCATGATTCCATGCGAAGATGTCCAAATTTGCTTTCAGGAAGTCAGCGAACTGGGTCTTTACCTCTGGGGATAGGTCTCGTCCCACATTCAAGCATCTTTCTAGGTCTAGCTCGCTGACCTACACGTCTTCCAGTTCCTCAATAAGTCGTGGTTCGCGAGGGTCGAGGTCGCTGCTTATCCCTGTGTCCGTTAGAGCTCGTGGTTCGCCACCTGAAACTATATTTACCTTATTTCCTTTGACTCTCATTTTCACAGCGTCTGGCCAGGTGTTGTTCTTCTCGGACACATCCTATCCCGTTGGGAGTTAGGAATTTAATTGTCAACATCCTCATGGATGTCACCATGTCCAAGTCGTTCATGGAGGGTCATCCCAGCACCACGTTGTACGCTGACAGACAGTTGATGATTAAGAAGTTTGCTAGTACAGTCGCTTGCCGACCTGGTTCCCTTAGGGTGAGTGGGAGTCTGATCTGGCTATCGGTGTTACTGCGTCTCTAGTGAAGCCATATAGGGGCTCTGGTGAAGGCATAAGCTGCTCGGTTCCCAACCCCATATGATCGAAGCAATCCTTATACATCATGTTCACCAAGCTATTGGTATCCACCATAATTTGCCGCACCTCGACGTTGTTAATTTTAGCTCATATGACTATAGCGTCATTGTGGGGCTAGTGCACGCCCCGGCATCTTCCTCAGTGAATATGATGTCATCTGAGGACACATTCGCCCTCTTAGCTGGTCTTTCTACACCCACTATAATCTGCCAACAACGTGTGGTTGGCTTCTCTCACGTACCTCTGGTGTGACCTGTTCGAAATACCTACCATGTGAGGACCACCGTGAATAGTGAAAATAGTTATTACAGCGGGCTCGTGCTCGGGCTCTGGAGCTCGCTGGGGCTGCTGATTTTGGGTTTGAGGACACTGCTGCAAAGGTCGTCTACTTGTAGGTCACACCATATACTATCCAAACCGACCTCGTCTGATTAGTTCTTCTATGGCGTCCTTCAGCTGCCAGTAGTTCGAGGTGTTGTGCCCAGCTTCGTTGTGGTAAGCACAGAATTTTCTCTAGTCTCGGTGTCTGTTTGAGACCTTATAGGGATGGCTTCCCAAAGTTCTCCCAGTTTCTCTCTGTGGCGAAGATACAGTCCCATGTGTCTGACAGGACACTGTAACTCCCATACCGACCTTGACGCAAAGGTCGTTCCCTTCTAAGCTCGGGTCTGGCTCGTTTCGCCACAACATTAGCAGACTGATGCCTATGCTTGCTTTGCCTGTCCTCACTGTGGCCCTTTCTCTTCACTTGGTGGGAACTGCTCGCTTCACCCCGCTGGCTACTGGGTCTCTTTGATCTGAAAGCCTACTCCCACTTGATCTCCTTGGCGGCTCTCTCGTAGAATTCACCCAAGTCCTTCACTGGGGACTTGTAGATGCTTTCATAGAGTTTCCCATATTTCCCGAGCCCTGCTGAAATGGCGATTAGGATGCTCTCATATAAGGGTGTTTTAACATTACTCACCTCCTCCCTGAACCGGGTAATATAGTCCTTCAACGACTCGTTCTGCCTTTGGAAAATAGTGGTGAGGTGGCATGGAGGCATGAGCTGCTTCCTCAGGGCCTTGTATTGGTTGAGGAACATCTGCTGACAATCTTTCCAACTCCTTATACTGCGAGCTGGGAGGCCTTTGAACCAGGCTCGCGGGCCATCCCCCAGGGTAGCTGGGAAGACTCGGCACTTGACCAGCTAGTCGTTCATCTGAAGATTCATCTGCACGTTGAAAGCATCCAGATGGTCATATGGGTCACTTCTACCATTGTAGGGCGGAATGCTCAGGAGCTTGAACTTAGATGGCAGAGGCATGTTTCGATCTCCCTAGCGAATAGGACCCTGTAATCATCCTGCTCTTCCTGGCTTTGAGGTCCAGGTCGAGCCTCCAGCTGGTGGACCCGCTGCAACAGTTCTTCCACCATCGGATTCTGGGATCGAGGTTGCCAAATAGAGCTTCGTCTGCTGCTGCTCTCCTGTTCTCCTAGGCGATGATCTTATGACCTGCGTATTTCATTAAAATCATGTACTTGTCCAAAGCCTTTTCGTAGCTCGGGTCCGCGACCACCGCGATGTTCGCGAGCTCGTTCATGCCCGCGACTATCTTCAACATGTCTATCACTTTCACGGCTCACCCTCACTCTTGTGCCAGGTGGGTGAGGTGAGATCTCCCTTTCCCAAGCTCGCTGTCCTTCCCTTCTTACATTCAGGTTCGAAGAGCGAACAGACTCTTCGGATAGCGACCTGTCTCTGCCTGCTGCTCCTTCCGGGGTCGGGATCTCTTCAGTGGTCTGTCAGCGAGCTCTTCTAGGAGGCGGGACCTCCACCTGCCTCTGCACAGCGTGGGTCTGAACTTCCATCAACGCTCTAACTGTCTCAGTTAGCTGCCTCACTGTATCTTCCGAAACTTGCTGACGTTGTCACCACTCCTGAGCAACCTCCTCTCTGGCAGGCAGGGTGCTCTGCTGGTCTTCTTAGCCTTCAGGCCGCTCATCCGTCATACCAACACTTCTTCTCGTTCTTGCTCTAACCATTGCAGATTGGTAGAATATAAACAATCAAAGGAAAGTCAACTGGAGAAAAAGTTACCAAGCCGCTATTGGGCCCTCCTTTTAATGCTAAAAGATGTCGACGTTAGGAAATGGTCGACTTAGAGATCCAAGGGCCCAGATTGCAAACGTGGCAATAAATGGTGAATAAACGGTGATGACTGTTATAAATACGTAGTAAATGGAGTTTAAGGTTAATATATCGTAATAAAGGTGAAGAAATGTTGGTTGTGGTAGATGAAGACAGTAATGGAACAATTAATACAAAAAGGAGGAGGAAGAATGAATGCAAACACAAGAATTTTTACGTAGTTCGACGACTGGACCTACGTCCACGGGTCACTCTGAATTAATTCCGGCAGAGTGACGGTATACTAGTGTAGTTAAGCTTGTTGGTATAGTAAAAATCTCCCCTATTTATAGAGAGAGAGATATATAAAAGAGTGATATACACGTTACAAATGATGGTTATTTCAACTAATCTGACATCAACCATGCTGCATTTATTGTAAAGACAATCATTATTCTCTTCAGGCACACACTGCATTTAATGCACTAGGAGAAGTCTTCTCTTCATTGAATGCATAGCCGCCGCATTGAATGCCCCTTGGTAACTGTGAAAGTGGCGCCGGTGAGAAATCAGGACATTAGGTAGAACTGATGACTTGCTGCATAAGGTATTACCTAGTGCGAGCTTCCTGATCTGGCGAACTGCGCGAGTTGAATAGGTGTTGGAGTGGACTGAAAGTATGCTCAGACTATTCCGGTGTTGTGCGAGCTCGCTGCAACGATCTGAGGATTGGGCTTTCTAGGTCTTCATTCCTACTTATTGGGCCTGTACGAGCCCATTTATCCAGGTCAATAAAATGGGCCTAACAAATCCAAAGTCTGATGGAAACAAAAGGACACTTCAGACCACTTGAGCATATGATCCATTTGTGAGATTATTTACTCGAAAAATATATATAATATTATCTATATATTTAAATATTTAATCACTAATATTATAAATTTTTATGGTGTTGATTGTAGATGGTGTTGGTAGATCTTCAAGTTGAAGATCTACCCAGAACTTCAAAGTACATTTTTGTTCCTTAATTTTTTATTATTTTCAATTGTTTTTTTTTTTATTTTCTATAATTTAAATTGTAAAAGAAAATTATAAAATAGTAAAAGTTTAAAATGTCCTTAAGTTGATGGTTTTGACTAACTTTAACGGTTTTTTGCTAACAGAATGAGGGTCCAGAACTTCAAAGTACATTTTTGTTCCTTAATTTTTTATTATTTTCAATTGTTTTTTTTTTATTTTCTATAATTTAAATTGTAAAAGAAAATTATAAGATAGTAAAAGTCTAAAATGTCCTTAAGTTGATGGTTTTGACTAACTTTAACGGTTTTTTACTAACAGAATGAGGGTATTGTGTAATAAAATAGTAAATATGTTTTTAGGTGTTTGCAGGGTATTGTGCAATTCCTTCTACTCATTTTTGTCAAAATTATATATATATATATAGAGAGAGAGAGAGAGAGAGAGAGAGAGCATATTTTAGCATATCCTTGGTAGATTTAAAAAAAAAAAAATTGTAATTATATTTTAAAATATGTGATTGTAATTTAGAGTTATTGTAATCCTCCTCCCCTCCCCCCTTCTCCCTTCTATTAATAAGTCGTTATTTTCCTTTCATTGATTCAAAAAACATTATTTTATTCTTTCTTTTAATTTGAATTAGTATTATTTTCAAGGGTTTTTTTTGACATTTTTAAAATTATCAAAATAAAAAATAATGATTCAGCAATCATCAAGGAGGAAAATGATAATAACTTTTGTAATTTATTATATGTGATTATAACCAAACATGTATAATTACAATTATTAAATATCATCGCACATGTTTAATTGTAATCATATATAATAAATTACAATCACACATTTTAAAATAGAATTATATATATATATTTTTTATCATGTGTATATTTACCTGAAGTGTATGCTAAAATATATATTATATATTAACTATCTCATCCATTCAATAAAGATGTAAATAAAAATTCAATTGTTACCATCCAATGTGGTTAGTAAGAGAATATTGTTCAGTTAGACAATGACTCAGTATTTGAATGGCTTGAATGGCTACAATTTATATGGTAACTACAAAAAAAAAAAAAAAAAAAAAAAAAAAAAAACAAAGAAAGAAAGAAAGAAAGAAAAGAAAAGAAAAAACTTCAATTGTTTGTGCCTCATTTCACATAAGTATACATTTTACATATATGAAATACTGGAATAGAAAAGTTGCATTAATTGAAAACATATAAAAAAAAAATGATTAAAGATTTGTTTGGCCTAGAAAAGAATGAATTTATTTTTAACCAAAAATAAATTTATACTATTTTTTTAGGAAATCTTTAGTATTTCCCACCCAAAAAAATTATATTGCAAATGTATAAGATTATTATATTTGGAAAGCCCTTTTAAAAAAGAATGATTTTACTAAATTAAATTATGACTTCTAATGACAAAAAAGGGCTGATGTAATAGTGTTCTCTCACGCCTACTATTAGAGATGGGCAAAAAAACCAGGACCAACCTAACCCGACTCAAAAATATCGGTTTTTAATTTGACTTCGGGTCAGGTCAGTTTCAGAGATAGGAAACTGACTATTTTCAATTTCGAGTGGGTTTTAGGTTGACAAAATCGATCCGACTTAAAACTATGTTTTTTAAAAAAGAAAAAACAAAAAACTATATAAACCTAACATTCACAAGTTGTGAATCACAATCCAAATCGTCAATGACTCTTAACACTTTATTTCAGTCTTTTCATGCACAATTCAACCCCTTTATGCCCTAGGCACTTTCTCCTCTTCTTTGAATACTCCGTCGACTTCTATCTCTTCTTCCTCGTTTTCCTCTCTCTCTTTACTTCACGCCATTTTGTCAATCGTACCTGATTTCATTCTCACTGGCCTCTCATCGACCTCTTCTCTATTGGCCTTGTCAAATCCCTCTTCTGTCAATCTCGCCTTCGTTACAATCCCAATGTGACCCCGTTGTCTCTATTGACCACTTTTCTTTCCCCTAGCGGTCAAGCCTTTCGTCTTTTCTTCATTGCTGCTTTTGCTTCTTCTTCGTTGTTTTCGAATCCACCAGTTGGTTCCTTTTGTATATCCGAACTTAGGCTCTACTGACCTTGCTTTCCATAGTCTTCCTTGGAAGAAATTTTGTCCTTGATGTTTTGGTTGGCATCTATGTTGGCATGCTTGAAGCTTTCTCTGTGTTAGCGCCTGTATTGCTGTGAAATTGACAAAAATCGATCGAACCAAACCAACACCGACATTAGTCGATTCGGGTCGGTTTTCCTCACTAAATTAGGTCAAATCGGTTTCGATTTGGAAAACCAAAAATAGTTCATTTCGATTTGATTTTTTCTAAAACCAATACAATCCAACCTATACCTACCTCTACCTATAGTGGTGGAGCCTAAATTAGCTTTTGGGTCCAAATTTTTTTTCTTTTTTTGAAGTAGCTTTTGAGTCCAAGTTAAAAGTGATTAAAGTTGGTACAAATCCAAATATTAATATTCAAAGATTATTTATAGAAAAACTAAATGTAATATTATTTAAATTTTATTACAAATAAATTTATAAAATAGTCTATAACTTTATGAATTGAAAATTAAATATATAAAATAGTCTATAACTTTATGAATTGAAAATGAAACTCATCATCGCTTTATATATACATATATATAAAAGAAAAAAAGATTAAAAAAAAAAAAAGAGTTCTTTGACAAGAGTCTTTTTATACCCTAATTGAAGAGAATGCTAAGAATATCAAAGTTAAAGCCCAAATGAAACAATCTAAGCATCTTATTCATTATTGACATAACTGTTGGTGTACTAAAAGTGTGATTAGGGGTGGCGGAAATCTCCAGTTCACCCAAAACCTAGAAGGCCTCATATGTTTTGGATAGTTTGGAGCATCAAAAATTCAAATTTGTGAATTGAGTCGAATTTGAGTTAAATAATTTTGACTTATTTTGCGGTCGAATTGGATTTGAGTCAAACATTTTTTATTTGTCATGATCATATTACTTGCTTTAGGTTTTTTTATTATGAAATAACATAGTAATTATTTGCATTATTATTAGTGTTATAGGTAATTTTTTAAGTGTTAGACATTACTATTTTATTCATTCAATTTTTTTTATATAACAAGATTGTGTATGAATTTAACTATGCATTAAATTTTAAACATATATTTGAACTTAAATGTATATTTAAATTTGATAATATACTTTATTAGAATGTAGAGAAAATTTTTTACTAGATGACTATTGGCATTGTCGCTGTATTTATAGTTTGAGTTCTTATTAGTACATATTTCGGTTTTAAGACAAAAATGCCTTTGTATATAAATAAAACAAACAAACAAACATTTCATTCCTTGTTCAATAGTGAAGAAACCAGAAAAAGAGAGAGAAAGAGAGAGGGAAAAGGAAAGAGAGAGAGAGAGAGAGAGATCTTAGATCCTTCTTCAATCCATGAAACTATGTCTTCCATCTTTTAGTTTTCAAACATGAACAGATTTAAATACATAAACAAGAAAAAAGAAAAATGCGAGCCTTCTAAAACTTAAATGAAAAATAGAAAAAGAAACAATAACACTAGAATTGAAAACCCCAACCCACTTACTATAACTCAAACTTGTCTCAAATATCCTAACTGAACTCGAGATGTCTCGAACGTCAACATCTTGAATACATAAGACGTCAACATTACAAACACATAAGGACGTCAATGTCCTGAACCAAAAAGTCTCGAGTTCAAGATGTTTGAAACATTTGGGACATCTAAGTCTAGGAAGTTAAAGATGAGTTTGAGTTCGAGAATCTATCATGCGTCCTACAGAACATCTTCGTCTCGAGAAAAATAAGTTCGAGTTCTTGTTAGAGAGAGAGAGAGAGAGTTTAAAAAAAAAAAGGTTTCAAAATAATAAAGAAAGGGAAAAAGGGTTATGAAAAATTTTAAAGAAAGAAGGGGAGGGGGTTGTAAGAGATGGAAGAAAGTGATGAGTTTTGTCTCATTCATTAAGGGTATTCCTCTTTTTAGATGTCATATAAATTCAAAGTATTGATTGGATGTTAATGTCAAAAGTTAAGGGTAATTTGGTGCTAAAAGCATATATTTTCTCTATGAATGAGTTTTATCTCATTCATTAAGGGTATTCCTCTTTTTAGATGTCATATAAACTCAAAGTATTGATTGGATGTCAATGTCAAAAGTTAAGGGTAATTTGGTGCTAAAAGCATATATTTTCTCTATGAATGTATTTATACATTTAAGTAACAGTCAAAATTTAAGCGTAGTTTTAAAATATATTGTTTGATAAAATGTGTATTATCATATATTTAAATATGTTTTCTTTTAAACAAATGGATCAAAATAAGTCGTCACCCTTCTCCCAAATGGGTTCAAATTTTAGACAAAAATTTAAAAATTCTGCACATATCATTGGTCGAATATGGAAACACTCCTATTCAAAATAGATTTCAAGTTTAGAACTGACTTATCTGGTCTCAATTCGACCCATTACCATCTCTACTTAGAATAGATAATGTGAAATGAACAATAGTGTTAGTAAAGAGTTTTATTTATTTATTTATACAATTACTAATAATAACATTAAGATATTTCTTTGGTTGACATCGGCACTATCACAACATATCTAAAGAGAACAAATTCTGGATTTACAGGGGAAACATGACAGATTGTAACGTGGTCCTATTTCTTATCTTCCATGAAAATGTCCACAAATTTGTAATTGGTCAATTTGTAATCTCCTTTTAAGGAAAATAATTGGATGAGAGACACCAAAGTATCAGACATTAATGGTTGACTTCTTGACTTTTGTCGATATCTGAAAATGGTTGACTTGGAAATTCCAAAGCCCAAACTACAACTCTAATAATAAATAAAAATTAATAAAAGTTAAGGTTGGTGAAGATATTGAAAAAGCAATTAAGAACAGAGAAGTGAGAGAAGGAAGAATGCAAAAACAAGAATTTTTACGTGGTTCGGCAAATGTGCCTACGTCCACAAGTCACTCTAAATGTAGTTTGACAAAGTGATGGTAATACTAATGTTCAACCTATTTTTTACAATGAAATTCACCTCGATTTATAGAGAGAGAGAGAGAAAAAGGGGGAGGGGGAGGGGGGGAAGGGAAAGATTACAATTGAGTATTTTACACATAAAAAACTATCATTATTTTAACTACTCTGACTTTGGTCATACTGCATTAATTACTACTGTACTAATTATTTTTATATGTCCATATCTGTATTAAATACTTTATGTAAAGTCTTCACCGTATTAAATGCACAACCGTCATCGCATTAAATGACTCTTAGAAACTGTAGAGATTGTGCCAACGTGAAATCGGGAAAGTAGAGTGATCTGGCATCGGCTCTTTAAGAGACTACCCGATGCAAGTTCAACGATCTGACTTGTTCACCTTTGCGAGTTAGAGATGTATCGAGATAGACTTTGAGATAAACTTTGGCATTGACACGAGCTGATGATGCATTAAAATAGATCTGATAGAAGTACTAGCTGAAGAAGCCAGCAAACTTGCTATTGCAACTCGAGAACTTGGCTCTTTAGACTTTTCGCCAATGCACTCAACCTTTGGACCTTCAATAGCTCATTTGTTCATGTTGTAAAAACGGCCATAACAACTTTTCTTTGGATTCATATGTTAATTTTATTATTTTGTATTGCCAACAAGCTCTTTTGATTGTTGAAAAAATGAATAAATGACTAAGGTGTTATTTTGTTTATAAGCACCATATCATTTTTTTATGATTAATTATAAATTTATTGAAAAGATTTCATCCATAAATTCTAAGCACACAACTACTACAATATTTCACTTTTAGAAATTATATTAATTTTTTGAGTATTTAAAATAAAAAAAAAAAAACAATAGACTATTAAATAAGAGTAAATTGGCTTAAGATAATTATATTAGATTTCGATAAGAAACTTGAAAAAAAATTGAGTTGTCTAATAAAATTCTTTTTTCTTTTCTAACAGTATTTAATAAAATTCTTTAATAATATTCTTGTAAGTAAGAAAATAAAACCTAATTTAGTAGGGTGAACAAACAATTGATAAGGGGTGTGTCAATGTTGTTACTCATGGATAGGCTCCATTGTTACCACATGTAGCCCATAGTTTATAGAGTTTGATCTGCGTATGCATCAAACTAGCAAAGCCCAAAAGATCGTCTCAAGTCAAATCCAAATAAATAAAATAAAATATTTTAAATAAACTGTCTAATGAAATAAAAATAAAGATAAACATCATCTCATTATCTTAGTTCTCTCAAACTTTAAAAACCATGTTCTCGTAGCAGATGTCATTGTATGGGTTGTTCTTATAGCATTAAATCTTGATAGATACCGTTAAAATCCTAAAATCATACCAATTTTTGTTTCTTTTTTTTTTTAATAATATATATTATTAGAACTAGTCCAGATAAACATCATCTCATTATCTTAATTCTCTCAAACTTTAAAAATCATGTTCTCGTAGCAGATGTCATTGTATGGGTTGTTCTTATAGCATTAAATCTTGATAGATACCGTTAAAATCCTAAAATCATACCAATTTTCATTTCTTTGTTTTTTTATATATGTATATATATTATTGGAACTAGTCCAGAAGATTACAAAGACTAATCGAGATGGAACACTGGTGGTGCGGCTAGGAGAGTTGATCTCATACAAGAGAAATTGACCCACATAAAGGTGAAAGAGTGGTCTACACAAGAGTAGGGGATGCTCACACAAATTAATGGAGGAAAATGTTTTTACTAGGTGTAAAACTCATATTATAAAGCATAATGGGCTGTGGCATTTAGTCACTGCACCAGCCCAACTACAAAATCATATCATTAAGTGAGTTGCTCTACTGTTATTTAATTTGGATAGACCCTCATAATACAAACTTGATTGTGGCATCAATTTTAAAATAATTGCAAGGTAATTTGATTTTAATGATCAATAATCATTTATGACTTGGTAAGAGTAAGCAATAGTGCGACCCAATAATTTACTTTCATAATATGAAATATCTATTATCAATTTGATTAAATAATTAAAAATAAGTCAAAAGTTAATTATGTTGATATCTAACAGTCTGGTGATACCAACTAGTCAACAAAATCAACATCAAATTTCATTCTTCCAAAAAGGGACTGTGCATCAAAATTCACAGAAGATAAATAGTGTATACATAGCCTGGAATCAACTCAACCCGGAAAATAGAGAAACAAAGAAGAGAAGATGATGGTTAGGTGTGACAAATAACAGCTAGACAATGGCCACCCAACCGTTCCCATTACCTTATTAACATCAGCCATTAATGTTTTTAGTCCCTCAATACATGACACAAAAAATTTTAAAAAATAAAATAAAATAGAAAAAACAAACAAACAAACAGTGTATATCACATAAAATCGTGACCTCTATTATTAAATGCAACAGCCTGTAATTACACTGACTTGGCTTGCCAATTCATGCTAGAATTCGTGAAGAATGGATGGACAATTAATGAGTTGTTGTCATGCATTTCAAATTCAATTTGGATTTTTCTTTTTGTTTTGTCTTTCTAGATAAGATTACAAATAATCATTCAATAATTTGTGTTCCCATTGGAATTTTGTCCCATTCTTTTTCACCCTTTTTTATGTAAGGAAAAATCATCACTATTTGTACGGGTATCTATATACACACATACGCGTATATATACACACACACATATATGGATGGGGTCCCTTTAAGTATACTTGGGGATATGCATACATTTGACAAATAAAATACGTGATTACATTTTAAAATGTATTATTATAATTCATTATACGTAATTACAACTAAACATGTGTTATTATAATTGGTAAATATAATTACAATCAATAAATGTGATAAATATGATCACATTTATTTATTATAATTATACATATTTAGTTGTAATTATATATAATAAATTACAATCACATTTATAAATGTAGTTTTTTTTTTTTTTTTTGTTAAATGTATGCACAGTCCAAGTGTATGCTAGAATGTACTCATATATGTATTGTAATTTTACTATCAGTATCTCATAACTTTAAAAAATTAAGATAAACCAATTAAATTCATCCATTGTATTTGAATCAAATAGGAGAGAGAAATTGTTTTAGGAGAGTAACGGATGAATTTGATTGATTCGTCCAAACTTTTTAAAATTAAGAGATACTGATGGTAAAATCCCTAAATATATATATATGTTTTTTCAAGCTTATAATTTAATTTTCATCTGAATTTTTAGTACAATTTCTTTTTAATATGTGCATATGGTATACATATTAAGTACCCTTTGCCCGTACTAGTGACATGCCAAGAGAAATTGTCCTATATCACCGATACAGTAACTTTACTAAGTCCATCTAATCATGAATCGTATCCAATTGTATTGATGAAATCTAATAACGATCAGTTGTTTCAATGATATTACCTTACCGGTAAGTTAACTACTGTTTCAAAACACACTACAACATATGATCTTCAAAAAAGCAAGACAATTTTCATTTTGTTTTATAAAACAGTTTTTCAATAAAAATTCAACAAAACATAATCAACCAGTCCCCCAATAATGATTCAACTTCTTCAAATGAAGAGGAGAATGCTACTTCTGCTTGCACAGCTGAACTAGCTAAAGTTACTGATGGATGTTAAAGAGAAAAACCAATCTAAGATATGCAGCAAATTAGATAATATCAAACAACAGGACTAATAGTCTAGATATGTACAAAAAGTGGTTGAAAGGTTGCACTTGGCAGTGCAACATACATGGGACCTCTGCACTGAATACATGAATTCAAGTCTTTTTAACTGTCATTAACACACACTAATGATGACCATCGACCTGTCACCTAACATCAGCATGAATTTAAGCTTATTGGTTAGGGAAATCACAGGCAGGGTTTTTGGTGACAAGCAATTAAACATGAAAGGGAAATGAAAGAAGTGCATCATAAATTTTTTGGATTCTACTGATTTCTGTCACTAAACATTGAAAATTCAACAACCATGAGATTGGAAAAAATTCCCAGATGGCAATTATGCATTGGCCTAGTTCAAAATTTTCCAGGATTTTGAAAACATTTGATTGAAAGGCAGGAAAAATGTGAGCGGACAACCAATAGAGAACAATTAAATCTTCAAAATCTAATGAAAAATAAGCAGTTTGTAGCGAGAATGCATCAAGAGCTGTATTTAATATTCTATTTCTTCTGTTGTTTTTCCTTTTACAAATCATCCAATTTTGGCCTTCCACAATGAAGAAATTGTATATTGAAGATAAAACAGAAAGAAAATGAAACTAAATATTGGGTGTGAAAGATGAATGAACAACCTTGTTTTGTTGTCTCCCCACGAGCCAAAGCAAAGTCCTCCTTGCAAAAGATGGTGTGTTTGCTAGAGAATCCACACTGGCACAGCTCTGGTTTTCCTCATCACAACCCCCCATTTCACTCCCTCCATTTTCCCACATACCACCAACATTGCCATTCTTTGATTTCGTGTCACCATCACCCTCAGCAGCAGCAGCAGCAGCAGCAACAACGTTTCGAGTCACTGGGAAACGAAACGAAAAGGCCCTTCTGGACGAATCTTCCGGCAAGTTTTGCTTCTCCTGCTTACCACCGCGAAGCCAAATTTTCGATATGGAGAAGCTGTCTTTTTTAACCCTTGAACTAGCATTGCCTTTGCTGGTACCAGAAACAGTTTCAATCCCTCTAATTGTGTCAAAGCCGCAGAATCCTCTTCTGGACTCACAATCATATTCAGACATTGCTGGCCTGTACCCAGGCGTCAGTGGCAAAGATGGCTTCTTGCCATGCTGTTTCTTAGCTGGGATTCTAATCGGCACTTGAAGCAGAGAATTATCATCCATTACATACTCAAAAGACCCCATAGAGAAGCACCTTCTGGCATCAATATTTTTGTCACTAGTTTCACCACCACCATCCACGTTTCTATACTTTCCAAGCTTAACAGGCACAACTTTTTCCCCTGAATCCAGTGCTGGTGCAGCAACTGGATCTTCTTTTGTTAAAATTTCACAGGACTTGTTTGTGTAATCAAAGTGGGAGGATCCACATTCAGAGCCTCCTATATGACACCCCAGATGAGAACTTGATCTCAGAACTGAACTGGTCCTGCCCAAAACACTCTCTCTATCAGCAACAATCTCTCTTGAGCTCTCACCCCCAGATTCAAGAACAAGAACAATAGGTGAGCAGCTGCTGTTTGGAGAGAAATCAGGGACCAAGAGAGCTCTACATAGAGGGCAGGTGGAGTGAGACAAGAGCCATGTATCTATACACTCCATGTGAAAAGCATGACTACATTTGGGCAACAATCTGAGCTTGTCCTCAGGCTCAAACTCACACAAACAAACAGCACAGTCTAAAGGGGTCTTGAGTCCAATAATGGCCTTGTAATAAAACACAGGTAAAGTGTCTATAAAAGACTGGTCAACACCAGCATCATGGAGGTGAAAGAGCTGCTGCAACTGCCCCTGAAGAGCAGTCACATTGTCAATCTCTTCAGGATCTCTACTGGGTGGTCTCAATAGAAACCTCACTAGAAGATGAAGCAGACCAGAAACAAAGAATATTATAGCAAGAATTATGATGATAAGCAATATACTAGGACTCACCTTAGCATTCAAACTGAAACCACCATCATCAGAATGTGATGCTGGTGGTGCCTGATAGGGATTACCAAGTATATATGGCTCTACTGAAGCAGAAGGAACGCTGTTTTCCATCTTTTTGTCAAAGCTAGAAAATTGATCCTACAAAAACTCACCAATACTATCAACAACAACCCCCCTATAACAAGTGTATCAAAAAACCTGAGAAGTAGTTTCAAGCTTATAAAGAGGAGGATCAAAACTCAATTTTAACTTGTCTAAATGGAACCTGCAAGTCAAATGCTCACACAAAGCCAAAAAGAGAAAGAGACACAGAGAGAATTGAATGTGAATTTAAATGGAAAGACATAAATGGTATGCCAGAACCAAAGGAGGTGGTACGTGTGAGCTTGCAGAGCAGCAGCGACAACTAATGAATCAACCAAACACTACAGAAAAATAAATGAGTGAGTTCAAATTCAACCTTATAAGCTCTATAGTTACCGAAGATTTACAGAGTCATAAATCTGATCCACACTTGATGGTAACAAGCCAAAAAAAAAAAAAACAATTATTAAAGTTGTTACACAGGTAACAGGTTTCATCAATCTATGTACAGTGCCATTCTCTCTTCTGGGTTTGACTTCAAATAAACTATTTTGCATCAACTCCAATGCTCATTTAATTCCCCTCACTTAAAAAAATTTATATTTATATCTTTATTAATAAAATAAAATGTATGTATACATATGTATATATACATAATCAAAAGGGTAGTTGTATTTTTTTTTTTTCAAATGTTTGATTAAATGTTGTGATCGCATTTGGATTCTTGTTTTCAGGTCTTCTAACAGATAAGCAAGTGCCAGAAATCACTCACTCATGTGGTTAGTAGAGGACAAAAAGACAGGTGAATGTTACAAAGGGTATGGAAGAAGAATATTTGGAAAGAGTAGTTGATACAAGAGAAAGCATAGGATACGGACTCTTTTTCTGCCGAGTCAAAAGAGAGCAGTTAGTGCCCCAAGTTTACGGGACCCCATCATGATTCATGCCCTACACTACGTAGGATTAGGAACTCACTGCTGTACCCAAAATATACTAGTCACATGCAATTCACAATGTTATAAAATTAAAATGAGTGGCGATATTTCAAACTCTTATAAATTTGTGTCTTTCATAAGTTCACCTTATTAAAACTAAAAATGTCTTTAGTTTGTAAATAAAGCTTAATTAATATCATTATTGCTTTTCTTTTATTATTTTTGTGCTATATTTATGTAAATATAACCCAGAATACTTATTTTGTTATCTAATTAATATTATTAAAATTTTAAAATTTCACTAAAAAAAGTCTTTAGTTTGTAAATAAACCTCAATTAATATCATTATTGCTTTTCTTTTATCATTTTTGTACTATAGTTATACAAATACAACCCACAATACTTATTTTATTATCTAATTAATATTATTAAAATTTTAAAATTTCTTCTCTAACAGATAAGGTAAATATATTATGATTTTCTTCTAATAATAATTAATTAAAAATTTATCATTTTAGAATCAATTTCTTAAGAAGATTTTAAACTAGCCTTCACACCTTACAATTAATTTGTATTCTTTTAAAAAATTAATATTTGAAAAAAAATCCAATTAATTTAGAGAAGTTAGAATTTGAAATGAAAAGATATCGAAAGTTTTATCTCAGTTTAATTTTTAATTGAGTTTGACTTTTGGACTTATATGATAGGATTCAAATAAGTTTCTTATTATTTAATCATTGTGTAATTTTTTATTTTGGTTTAACGAATGTATTGTATAATGAAGAAAAGAAGTTTGAATTGATGAGTAATTCTTTATAAAGTTTTTGGAATAAAACAAAGTTCTTAATATATGCTCTTCTTCTTATTATTATTTTTTTATTTTCTTTCAAACACGTTTTTCTTTTTTTATTTTTTTCCATTTTAACTAAATTCAATAATTTCATCATAATTTTGATTCATTCTCTATATTCTACAATTAATTTATTTCCTTAAAAATTGTTTGATATTTAAAATTAGTATTTCAAAAGAGTAATGCAAAGTTTTTGAAATATTTTGCTCAAATCTATACTCAAATGATATGACTTGTGAGTTGTCAAAATTTTGTAAATTATGGAATGATATGATAATTAATAAGATCTTTATAACTCACATGTCACATCATTTGGATATGGATTTAAGCAAAATATTTTAAAAAATCTAGTATTACTTATTTCAAAACCATTTTCAATATTTTGCAATTAATTTATTTCCTTAAGAATTGTTTAATATTTGAAATTAGTATTTAAAAAAGAAGTTAAGGTTTGGTGAAAATAAAAATGTTTTATCATATACATGAGAAATTGGTTAATATTAGTGGGTGTAGTTATAAATTATTTACCCTATTTAGTAATTTCTTTAAGAATAATATTAGATCTTTAGAAATAAACCATGTTGAAGTGCACATTCAATTTTTTAGGAGTGTAAATATCTTTCTCAACTAAAATTTTTAACTCTTTATAAATATATGGATATAGGTAGGGATGGGCATCTCCAATCCAACCAAACATTTTCCATCGAGTTAGGTTGGATTAAATCCTAAAAAAGCTGAAATGGGTTAGTTTAGGTTAGGTTAGGTTAGGTTGAAAATTTTTCATCCCAACCCAACAAATGCAACAAACGCCCACCCTTAATTTTGAATCAAAGATTTTATCATCCCTCTAGAAGAACACTTACTAGATATGAGGATTAATAATAGTTTTTGTGGTTGATTGAATCTCTTGTTTATAATTATTGAATCTCTATTTGTATTCATTTTATTTGTAATCAAATTATCAAAATTACGGTAGTTAGTAACTTGACTTTTTGTATCTTTATGGTGGATTAAATCTAACTTAATCAACTAAACCAAACTATTATTAGGTTAAGTTGAGTCGGGTTGAAAAATTTTCAATTCAACCCACATTTAAATAAAAGATTTCCATTTCAACGTAACCAAAACCTGAAAATATCTATCCTTAGTTTTAGCCTTATGGCATCCAAAAATTCATCTACATATAGGATAAAAATTTTTAAATTAATGAAACTTCATGACGAAGGTTGAAATTTGTAATTTTGTTTTTTTTTCTAAATGATATGCAAATAATTTAAGTTTTAAAAATGAAAAAATAAATACTTTTTATTATTAAATTATATTGGAAGATATAAAACTTAAAAAAATAAAATAAAAATCACTCAGACACATAAAACGCTGAACTCTAGGTTGTTGTAACAAAAGAATTCAATGACATGACCCACATAGTGGAATTTCTTTCTTTATCTCATTAGTTTACCAACTTTAATTCATGGATTTTACATTTCCCTCCTGTGCTGTCTGGCACTTGTGCAGGAATCAGTCAAATCAGTAATGTTAAGGAACACCCACATAGAAGATAAAGGGTGGTTCCTCTTGAATTTGTCCACTATGCATTGATATTATAGATTTGCTTATTTTTATTTAAAAAAAAATAAAAATAAAAATAAAAAAGTGGGTGCTATCATTTTGTGCTTGTATGGCGCCAAAATTGCAGTTAAATAAGGAAACAACATCGACAGAGGGTGATGGTGACCTTGCTTGGTACAATTGCTAACTTTGGTTTTGGGTAAAAGTTGCCCTCTCATTTAAGGAAAATTTAATTACAAGTGACTTGCCATATTTATTGGGAATTTCATACTTACGTGATTCAAACATAAGAAATAAATTTTTAAAGCTTTGAATTATATATATTTGTATATATTAAAAAAAAGTAATATCAGGCTTTTCAAATATTTTACTCGAATTTATATTCAAATAATGTGATATATGAGTTATCAAGATTTTATAAATCATGAGATGATGTGGTAATTAATAAGATTTTAACAATTTACTTATTACTTCATTTGAATATGAATCTTAACAAAATTTTTGGACACTAACATTCTATATTTATAGATTTTTTTTTTTTTTGAAATACCAAATATGAGATAGTGATTTGAATAAAATATATGTATATATAAACATTAATATTATATAATTTAAAATTTAACTAAAAATTAATAAAATAATAGTAAGTAATTTATTTATGTTATATAAACTATGATATGATGTAACGATTGGCATAGAAAAAAAAATTACTTATCATGTTATCAAGTTGATTTTTGAATAAATTTTAAATTGTGTAACATTATACTATTATATAAAAGATCATTAAAAAATAGATTGTGAAATATTTTTCGAAGAAAATATTTTTTTTCTGAGAAAGTGTTTCTTAAAAGCATAGGTTTTTCTTAAGAAAGCATCTTTAAAAAAAAAACAAAAAAAAACAAACAAAACAAAACAAAAAAACAAAACTTTTGTGTAAAGCATATGAAATTTAATTATTAGATGATAGTGCTTTTGTAATGAAAGGACTTTCAACTATTTTCTTTTTTATAAATAAAAAGAAAGCATTTAAAAACATTTCATTTAATAAAAGTACTTGAAATGCGAACCTTTAAAAAAAAAATTGAAAACTGTTTTGATCTTTTTTTTTTAGTACAATAACTGTATCTGGGATAAATTCAGGGGACATCCGGGACCTTTAACCGAGATATGACACTGATGACACGGTCCGGGGGACGACTCCCAATTGAGAGAGAACCACCCACACAGAGATGGAGGAGAGACTCACACTGGGATGGGAGGGCAATCCACACAATTAATGAGAAACTAATGATTAATAGTATTATAATATATTATTATAGATATTATTACAGTATATAATATTAATATTGTACAATTTGGATTCAAGGGATGTCGAACCCATGCCCCCTTACAAAGGAAGACATGGGTGACTGCGGGTGCCTACCACTGCGTCAACAGCCAAGAGAACTTTAGTTTGTGAAAAATGCTTTTTAGTATGTCAAAGCATTCCAAGTCATTTTGAAGCCCAGCTTGTGGGCACCATGTAGTATATTTAACAATATCATGAAATTTGTGGTTCCTAAAATGTTCAATCAAATGCATTAGATTAAAAAAAAAAAGGTGGTGTATCATATACGCCATATCAACATCGAAATATGATACATTTTATCTAAGATATCTTTCTTTAAAAAAAAAAAAAAACGATTTTGAAAAATAACACTTAAAAATTGAACTAAATTTTTTTAGGATTCCGGTGAACTATTGTTAGTTCATAGAGAAACGATAGTTCTCAAAAATAGTTAATGAAAATAGTTCGTAATTTTTGCTAATTATTGTTACTATGTAAACTAATACTAATTCAAAAGTACTAAAAAAACTTAATTCAGTTTTTCGGTGTTTTTTTTTCTAAACTTGCACTATTTTCTGTACTATTTATTGAAATTTTCTTTTTTTTCTAATTGAATTTCAAGATGTGAACAACTAATCAACTTTATTTTGGTAGAAATTTCAGATTATAAGTGTAATGTATCTCCTTTTATTACTCAAATTCAGCAACATAAAATTTTTAATTTTATTTTTTTTCCTCATTTTACCTATCAAAATTTGATTAAGTTAAATACATCACCTTACATGATACATAAGATATTCATATTCAATTTAAATATAATGGATAAATTTAATTGTTTGATCTTAATAATTTAAAATTAAGTGATACTAACAATAAAAGTTAGTTATATATATATATATATATTTATCCTCCACTTTCTCCAACAATGCATGCACCTCTTGCCTCAAACTATGTTATATTTAGGAATGTTAAATTCTTGTGCAAAAAATAACATAGAACTTGTGTTATGTTAATAATATCTCAAAATTGAGGGCATGGAGCACGCCAACCCAGTCATAATGTCTGAATATTTGTTACTTTTTTGTCAAGCACGCATGCATTGAGTGTCACAAATATTGCGACTTCTTCAACTTCAAGAATAAACAACTGACAATGTCAAGAACATTGAAAAAGGTCATAAGAAAATGTGAACACAAACATCGCCACCAATCTCCAGAACGAACATGTTCTTCCAATGGTCTCCAAAAAAGCATTTTTGATATACCAGGCAGCCTTACTTAATTCATTATTAATTTGTGCATTAACATGGCATTACAATGGTGGAGACGAGGGTTTAGGGCTTTTAAATATCAAATTTGGGTTAGTGGAACTGTCATGTCAAATTAATTACACCCAGCTGCCAACCTCACCGCCTATGTATACTGATAGAGAACATAAAATAAGACCCAATTAATTTTGAAATTTACCTTTAATTATTAGATTCAAAAGTTTAAGTTTATATATAATGATTCAATTATAATATATAAGATTGAGGTTGCTAAGATTGATAATGTGTTAATACCCCTTCATATATAATGTATAAACAAAAGACAAACGACAAACGACGAACACAAATTGAATACTTATCATCCATGCTGCAAAAAACACTAGGTCTAGGTGGCATACATAGGGCTGGGCAGGGCCTACATGGTTTGACCATCAGCTAACAAGTCAATATGTTCACTAAAAGTCAAACATGTGAAAAAAATTCATATGATCAAAATATAATCATATAACTATAAAACATCATATCTATCTCATATAATCTCAAAAGATACTTTAACACAATCACATGACCATAGTATACTATACTAAATACCTTATAAAATAAGAATTCAAACATCTCATCTTATTTGAAAAGTTGTAAAAACACAATTCAAATGTCTCATGTAATTGCCAAAAAGACATAATTTAAAAAAAAAAAAAAAAAACGCGCACACACACACACACAAAAGAAAATGTCCACATAATACATAGCAAGTGCCATGTAGCAATCAAAAAGGAAAGCTCCAAAGTCCACAAACAACTAAAAGGAAGTAAACAACTAAAAGAAAGTAAAAAAGCCCTAAACATTCAAAGGATTCAACAACTCTTCTTCTCCGTAAAGATCTTTCACAACTTGTTTATTTTCCTCATGAAACTCAAAGACAATGTTCTCCCCCTCCTCCTCCTCCTCTTCTTTATCTTCCAATGCAAAATCATCATCATGAAGTTTTCTCAATTGCCCCTTACCAAGCTCTACTTTATCATTGTCATCGCCATTCATAATTGATAGGACCTATTCCGACTCCTCTCTTAAGTCCAGGAGGATCCCGTGAAAATTAGGATTTTTCTAATTGAAATCTAAATTTACTGAAAAGTTGTTTAAAAAAATTGTAAATCTTATAATCACTTAATAAATATAAATTAAAACAAATCGAAAATCTGGTTAACCAAAGATAATATACATTGATGTAAAAATGTTGTTGCATAAAAATATAATGCATTCTGTAATCACTATATAGTTATTCTCATAATATGCAATAATCTATGCGAACTTGCGGCAAATACCTAAAAAAATGAGTTTTATAAAAGAGTAAGAGTTCACGTCCAATGAATAAATATAACTTTTTAAAAATATTTCTAAATAAAACAAATATATTTTAGATAATAACAAATATTTCTCAATGATTTATATAAATTCGTAGCTGAAACAAGAAGACTAAAATAAAATGTGATCTCCTAGTAAAACTATAAACTTTCTTATAAATCATCTTTACAACTTTATAAATACAATCTACATAAAACTTCTATGAAAGCAATAATAAATCATTTTGAATCTACTTTGTGAAAAGTAAGCTAGAAAAATATTTAAATCTAATATAATAAAATATAGATTAATTCTTACCAAATAATTTATCCAAAAATCCTTGAATAACTCATCAAATATATTTTATAAGTAATCTCATATAATTTTAGAATTTCTTTAGCAAATCTATTTCTAAAAAACTGATGTTCTATCAATCTCTTTCTATACTGATAATACTCATAATATGACATCTGTAATATGAAAATCTACACTAACTAATGCCCAAGGAAAACTATCCTATATGATAGATATATTCAACATACACACAAAACGAGAGATAACATATATCATACACATACTGGACAATTCAATTACTTTTTTGACATCTACTATACACGTACTAGGTGAATTTGAGACTCACATATGTATAGTCTGTCTAACTATTAGATGAGAGGATACACTATTGGTGTTATAAAAATATCATTTTATTTGTTTTTAAATCTCAAATAATTTTCATATGCAAATTATATAACTTGATTTTTAAATATAAATATAATTATCAATAATAATTGTTCTATAATCAAATCATAAATCATAATACATAATCAATAATCAATATAATAATTAAATAATTAACTTCTAATAACAATTAAATAAGTAAAATTTGAATATATAACTGTTATATGTAATTTCTGGACTCACTAAAGGGGCTGGTAAAAGCCCAACTACGGCCCAATAGAAGACCCAATAAAGTCAATCCAATCAAGGCCCATTAGACAAGGCCTATAGTTCAACTCCAAGCCCAGCGAGCTCTACAGCTCGTCCTAGCAACTTTCTCAACTCGCAGCCACGAGCTCGTCTCACAGCAAGATTGCAGCTCGTTCCACCATTCACCATAAGCACAGCTCGCTATTTGCTACAATTAATGCAATATCTTCCAGAACAGGCAGTTACCTAATCTGATCGTGATTCTCTCTCTAGAAACAGAAGTTAATTCAAATTCAAATTCAGTCAACATTATCTCGGATTTTAAGGAGCAATTTCCTGATTTAATTCAAACAGATTAGAAAGTATAATTAATTCATGATTCTCTTCCTATTTTATAGCTTCCCAATCTGTAACAACTCTTCCCCCATAAATATGGGTTAAAATCATTGTAACAGACACGATTGAATATCATACTGTCACTCTGCAGAATTTAAGAGAGACAGCCGTGGACGTAGGCACACTTGCTGAACCACGTTAAAAATCCTTTGTCTTTCTATCTGGTTCTTAGTTCTTTATTATTTGTTTCTTCTCGATTTCTGGGTTTTCTCACATTGATTGCAGGTATTGGGCATTGAATACTCGTCAATTGAATTTCAACGTCGACATTTTGGGGTTAGAAGGAGGTCCAAACTGCAATCTTTTAGATCTCAATTTTGACAACATGGCAAGGACCAGACAAACCAAATATGTGGGCTCGCAGGCTGACCAGGCAGAGAGCTAGCCCAATCATCATCAACATGATGCACAGCAAGTGGAAGGCGCACCCATGCATGTAGCAGGAACGTAGTATGGCAGGTAGCTGGTGTTACAGCAAACATACCACCTTTGCCTCCTCGTCAACCAGTTTCAATTGCCCCAGTAGTGGATGGGCAATAGGTGTGGTATCAAAGGCAAGAGACGCTGGAGGACACGGTCAGACAGCTCATAAAAGCCATCAATATATTAGTATAGGCTCAAGTACAGAACATACCTAGGGTTGAGGTTCAGGCACCAAGGCATGTGCCCCAACAGCATGAAGTAATTCAAGTGCCCGAACGGTCAGCAAGGGAAATCTCGAGACCGGCAGGCTCAGCTCGCTCTTCCAATGCGCGTTCGAGAGCTGTAGGACACCCTGTCAGCGAAGAAAGAGAGATCGCGCACCCAGGTAGCCTAGTGGTAAGGCCGAGCCAAGATGGATGCCAACGAGCAGAGGTTGGGCATGATAGAGTCAGAGTTGCAACTCAGAATGTTGATAAGGTGAATGGGCGACATGCGGGGTCCTATCAGCCTGAGGGTTGGCTTGAAAAGGTCGAGAGGTATGACCCAGAGTATCCTTCCCCAAGTCACAACCACAGGAGGAGATATGAGCTCTGAGATCCATAAGTAAAGGAACTCCTCCAGAGGGTCCAGCAGTTGGAAGTGCGACCCGGAGCCCCAAAGCAGCGTAGGCACTACGGAGAAAGGATCTCATTTACAAGGGAGATTGAGACACAGCCTTTCCCTCCGAGATTTAAGATGCCAAACATTCAGCAGTACAATAGGGATAGTGACCCCTATGACCATCTTGATGCCTTCAACGTTCAGATAGATCTGCAGACAGATAACCCTATGGTGAAATGTCGGGTATTCCCAGCCACTTTGGGGGACATTCCAAAGACGTGGTTCAAGAATCTCCCAGCTCGCAGCATAGGTAGTTGGGAGCAATGTCAGCAGAAGTTCGTTGGTCAGTATAGGGCATTGAGAAGGCAGCTCGCTTCATCCTGCCACTTAGCCACCATCTTCCAGCGTTAGGGTGAGTCGTTGAAAAAGTATATCACCAGATTTAGACGCGAGGTCGCAAATGTTGAAAATCCATCAGACGAGAGTATTTTGACAGCGATCTCAGCTAGGCTGCGTAAGGATGGAAAGTTGTATGAAAGCATCTACAAGTCTCCAGTGAAGGATCTGGGAGAGTTTTATGAGCAAGTTGTGAAGGAAATCAGGTGGGAAGAGACCTTCGGCCCGAAAAAGCAAAATCAAAAGAATGAAGCGGGTAGTTCCAGCCAGCCAAAGAGAAGAAACAATGGCAGGAACGAAGAATGAAGAAATAGTGGCTCAAGCCATCAGATTGCTAAGAAGGCGAGGAGAGAGCCAAGGTACGAGCGACCTCGGCGTCTGGATTGTCAGGAAGGGTACAGTGTCCTGACGGTTTCACCAGACAAGATTTTTGTAGCAGAGAGAAACAGGGAAGATTTTGGAAGACCCATTCCTATAAGGGCTCCGGTTCAGCATAGAGATCGAAGCAAGTTTTGTGCCTATCACAATGAGGTCGGGCATAATACTTCAAATTGTTGGGCGTTGAAGGACGCCATTGAGAAGTTGATCAGGAGAGGTCGTTTGAGAGACTATGTGGCAAGACCTGCTGACTCACGACCTTATCAAGAATGACCTCATCAACAGCCAGCACAACAACAACCCCAGCGAGCTCCCGAGCCAGAGTATGAGCCTACGGTAAGAATAATTTTTACAATTCATGGAGGCCCCCATATCGTAGGTGCTTCTAACAGATCACATGAGAAATACGTCCGAGAGACGAATCATACTTTCCAGGTCAGTGGGTCGGAGGGACTTGCAAAAAGGGTGAAAACGACCTCGGATGAGATTGTATTCACTGATGAAGATGCTAGAGGTGTGATCTGGCCTCATAATGATGCGCTGGTTATTCGAGCCAAGATCAGCAACATGGAAGTGCGGTGCATCATGATAGATACCGGGAGCTCGGTGAATGTGATGTACAGAAACTGCTATGATCAAATGGGGCTAGGAGCAGAGAAATTGAGACCATCCCCAGAGTCTCTTTATGGTTTCACTGGAGATGCTGTGGTACCAGTGGGACAAATCAAGCTGCTACTCACTCTTGGGGAGGTAGGTCGCCAAGCGACTGTGTTGGCAGATTTCTTCATCATTGATTGCCCCTCAGCATATAACGTGGTCTTGGGAAGACCTGCTATGAACGAGCTGGATATGATAACTTCGACCAACACCCTCACAGCTAAGTTCCCAACTCCCAAAGGCATTGGATGTGTTAGAGGGGAACAACATTTAGCCAGACGGTGTTATGAAGATGCTGTGAAGATGGGCGTGAGAAAAGAAAGTGAACGTGGCCTTAGGGGGCGAGCTACGAACCATGACTGAGAAAGGAGTCAATCACAACCCGGACCCTCGCGAGGTAGATGCAGACCGAGCTACAGGGCCAGTCGAAGAATTGGAAGATGTACAAGTCAGCGAGGTAGATCCAGAAAGGTGCTTGAAGCTGGGGAGATGATTAGCTCTAGAATTGAGAGCCCAGCTCGTTGACTTCCTGTAGGCGAACTTGGATGTGTTTGCGTGGAATCACGAGGACATGGTGGGGATAGATCCAAAGGTGATGTCTCACAAGTTGAACATTGATCCTCACCACAAACCAGTTCGTCAGAAGAGGAGAGCAATGATAGGGGAACGCTATCTTACGTTAAAGGAAGAGGTAGATAAGCTATTGGTGAACAAATTTATTCGAGTAGCCTACTACTCGACTTGGGTCGCTAATCCGGTCCTTGTAAAGAAGAAAAATGGGAAGTGGAGGACTTGCATTGACTTCACTGACTTAAACAAGGTGTGCCCAAAGGATAGTTTTCCCTTGTCAAGGATAGACCAGCTCGTGGATGCTATTGCTGGCCACAAGCTCCTGAGCTTCATGGATGCGTATTCGGGCTACAATCAGATCCCAATGAACCCCGAGAACGAAGAGCATACCTCATTCATGACTGATCGCGGCTTGTATTACTACAAGGTGATGCCCTTCAGTTTGAAGAATGCTGGAGCGACCTACCAACACTTGGTAAACATGATGTTTGAAGAACAGAACGGAAAGACCATGGAAGTCTACGTTGATGACATGCTAGTAAAATCTAAGCAGGTAGGTGATCATGTGCACGACCTAGAGGAGATGTTTCAGATTCTGATGAGCTATCAGATGAAGTTGAATCCGCACAAGTGTGCATTTCGATGAGCTTCTGGAAAGTTTCTAGGCTTCATTCATGGTCAACAGCAGAGGCATTGAGGCCAACCCAGAGAAGATCAAGGCACTAATCGATATGAGGTCACCAGCTAGGGTGAAAGATGTGCAGAGCCTTAATGGTCAGGTCGCGGCACTAAGCAGGTTCATTTCGAAAGCTACAGATAAGTGCATCCCTTTCTTTGATATTTTGAAGAAGGCAAAAAGCTTCGAATGGACTGAGCAATATGAAGTTACCTTCCAGCAGTTGAAGGAATACATGGGGCAAGCTCCCTTCCTCTCTAAGCCCAAAGAAGGAGAAAAGCTGATTCTGTATCTAGGGGTGTCTCAGCAAGCTTTAAGTGCTACGCTGATGAGGGAAGAAGAAAGAACACAGCTTCCAGTGTACTATGTGAGTAAAAGGCTGCAAGATGCTGAAACCAGGTACTCACAGATGGAGAAGCTCGCTTATTGCTTGGTAATCGCATCGAGGAAGCTACGACCTTACTTTTAAACTCATATAATTGAAGTCCTCACAGTATCCGCTGAAGCAAGTTTTACAGAAAACGAACACTTCAGGTCATTTGTTGAAATGGGAAGTGGAGCTCACACAGTTCGATATCCAGTTTAAGTCGAGGACGGCTATCAAAGCTCAAACTCTGACAGATTTCATTACAGAATTTACAGGACCTGTGGATGATGAGGTTGAATCTTCTGAAGGTCCAACTTGGGAGCTTTATGTTGATGGATTGTCTAGCGAGCAGAGAGCTAGAGCTGTGATTCTATTGAGAAGTCCTGAAGGCCACAAGATCCTTTGTACTTTAAGGTTTGGTTTCCAGGAAACAAACAATGAAGCTGAATATGAAGCGCTGCTCGCAGGACTACGTCTAGCTAGAGAGATGCGAGCTGAACGACTAAGGATCTTCAGTGATTCGCAGCTCGTTGTCTGTCACATATTGGGGGAGTATTAGACCAAGGGACCAAAGATGACCCTTTACCTCCAGAAAGTTCATAAGTTGCTAGGTGCATTTCAGAGGTGCAAGGTGAAGCATATCCCACGAGCTTAGAACTCACATGCAAATGCATTAGCTCGCCTCGCCACTACTCAAGATGCAGACTTTTTAGGGGCAATCCCAGTAGAGTTCCTACCAGCCCCAAGTACAGAGAAGAAGAACGTAATGATGGCCATAACTGTGCAGTCCGATTCCTGGATGAGCCCAATTCTAAATTATTTGCAGGATGAAAAACTGCCAAGTAACAAGCTAGAAGCACAACATCTGCGAGCTAGAGCAGCCAGATATTGCATCTACGATGATGTGTTGTACAAGAAGGGGTTCTCAGCTCCACTTTTAAGATGCATTGATGGCCTAGAGTGTGAAATAGTGATGAGGCAGATACACGAAGACCATTGTGGAAATCACGTTGGGGGGCTTTCTTTAGCTCAAAAGGCACTTCATCAAGGTTTTTATTGGCCCACCATGAGGCAGGATGCCATCGACTTAGTCAAGAAGTGTGATAAGTGTCAAAGGTTTGCCCAAATTCTGCGAGCTTCGCCAACCTATCTTAAACAAATGGTAAGCTCATGGCCTTTGTAATTTGGGGGATAGATCTGATCGGGCCTCTGCCAATGGCTCGTGGAAGTTGCAAACATGCCGTGGTCGTAGTTTATTACTTCACTAAGTGGGCAGAAGCAAAGGAGTTGGCAGAAATCTCCACAACGAAGATTGAGAAGTTCGTGTGGAGTAATATCGTTTGCAGGTTTGGGGTTCCACATCAGATCGTGACAGACAATAGGACCCAGTTTAGCAGTACCCAGTTTCTCAAGTTCCGCAGCGATCTGAAGATAATCAAAAGCTTCTTAGCAGTGGACCATCCACAAGTCAATGACTAAGTTGAAGTTGTGAATAAAATTATAAAGCAGACCTTGAAGATGAAATTGGAAGCGAAGAAGGGAGCATGGGTAGACGAGCTTCAAAAAGTATTATGGGTTTACAGGACCACAGCTCGAAGTTCCATGGGCGAGACTCCATTCTCAATGGTGTATGGGTCTGAAGCCATGATTCCAGCAGAGTTAGAAGTCACTTCACAGCGAAGAGCGACCTTCGATCCAAATGACAATGATAAATTACTTAATGCAAATTTGGATTTGCTTGAAGAAGCCAGGGAGACAGCCAGACTGAAAGTAGCTATCTACCAACAAAGAATAGCGAGGTACTATAACAAGAATGCTCGGATTCGTAGATTCAACGTGGGAGACCTAGTACTGCGTATTATTCTGCCTAGAGCTCGAAAACCTAGTAATGGGTCCTTAGGCCCAAATTGGGAAGAACTCTATATCATCAAGGCAAACTTGGGAAATGGAGCTTATCATTTGACCAACATGAATGGAGCGGAGGTCCCTCGAGCTTGAAATACCGAGCATCTTTGGCCATATTATCAGTAACTTTATTTGTTACCCATGATTCGACGTTGTAATAAGAAATGAAAGCTCAATTTCCCCTTATAATGTGCATTATTTCTCCAAGTTAACAGGTTTCTTGCTGATTAGCTCGTAGCTCGCCAATAATAAAAGAGCCTAAAAAGCAGGTATGACTAAGTGTCCCTGTATAGCTCGCCAATAATGAAAGAGCCTAAAAAGCAGGTGTGGCTAAGTGCCCCTGTATAGCTCGCCAATAATGAAAGAGCCTAAAAAGCAGGTGTAGCTAAGTGCCCTTGCATAACTTGCCAATAATGAAAGAGCCTAAAAAGCAGGTGTGGCTAAGTGTCCTTGTATAGCTCGCCAATAATGAAAGGGCCTAAAAAGCAAGTGTGGCTAAGTGTCCCTGTATAACTCACCAATAATGAAAGAGCCTAAAAAGCAGGTGTGGCTAAGTGCCCCTGCATAGCTCGCTAATAATGAAAGAGCCTAAAAAGCAAGTGTGGCTAAGTGCCCCTGCATAGCTCGAAAATAATGAAAGAGCCTAAAAAGCAGTTGTGGCTAAGTACCCCTGCATAGCTCGTCAGCATTCCAACTGATCAACTGTTTATATTTACAAGATTCTATTAACTGTTGAATTAAGTGATTGCTTAAGTTATTAGATTTCGAGCTCGTTAACAATCAGTTCGTAAGAAGTTTGATAACTTGTAAGTTGATCATAAAAGTATATTATAACAAACGTAATAGCTTAAATGCATTCGACACAAAAAACATCATGAAAGAAATTTTATTAAAGTTTAAAAATTCTTTACAAATTGAATAAGTACAAATGTAAAGAATACAGGTGTGAAAAGTGCAAAAAGATAAACTGCTAGCTCTTAGCTGGAGGATCTGGGCCTAATAAAGGGTTTTCATGAGAAGGAGACACGGTAGAAGGTTTAGGGTCGCCAGCGGGCTCAGTTTGGGAGGTCACATCAGACACCTCCGTTGCCGAAGGGACTGCATCAGCTGAGGATGAGGCAGCCCTTACCTTAAACTTTTCTATAGCTTTAAGTCCCACATCCCCAAAGATAGAAAAATTCATCTCCAGATGAGACATCCACAGCGTATAGAGAAAGTTGAGGCCTGTTTTTTCCTCAGCCTCATCCTCTACTTCAGCAACTCGTATCTCTAGTTCCTGAGCAGATGTTTCCCTAAGGACCATCAGCTCTTCGAAAGCATTGTCTGTATGACGATTGACGACTTCGGCTTCTTCTTTCATAGCTTCTATCTGCTGCTCTACGGTCTCAGCTCGCTGAATCACCTCCCCCACCTGTTGCCTAAGTACTTCAGCTCGATTTTCAACCGTTTCAGGTCGTTGAGCAGCAACTCCCATTTCTTCAGTCCGCTTTTCGATCGTCTCAGCTCGCTCTATCGCGGCCTGGATCTGTTGCCTAAGGACTTCGATCTGGCTCTCTGCAATCCCTGCCCGATTTTCAACCTCTTCGGCCCTTTGTGTTGCAGCCTTCATTCTCTCAACTTGTCTTTGAGTTAATTCGGCCCGCTACTCAGATTGTCTCAGCTCTTCTCTTAGTTGGTGTAGCTCATTCCTAAACAAGTCACGTTCATTTCCCATTCTTCGTAGAGCTTCCTCGGCAGTCTCTACTTGTTTTTGGGCCAGCTCGGCCCGCTGATCAGATTGTTTCAGCACTTCCCTTAGCATGTCACGTTCATTTTCCATTTTTAGTAGAGTTTCCTCAGCGACCTGTCTAGCATTATTCGCCGCAGCCATCTGTGCCTTGAGGCTCTCTGTGGTTTTCTTAGCTAAGTGTGCTATTTCCTCATTAGCAGCCTCCAGCTTGTTTTCCAACTCCATTATTCGGTTATTAGCGGTCTGTGTCTCCCTCCTTCGCTTCATTGTAGTAAGGGCGCCCTGAAGATTCTATAAGTTAATATGCAATAAAGTAAAGAGACCAGAAAATAAAGAAAAATAACTTACCAGCATAGAATGACGAGTTGCGAACTCTTCTAGATCCACGCCTCTAAGGGACCTATTCTCTAAGACCCTTGCATGAGTGAACATAATTGGTGTCCAGTTATCGACGAAGGAAGTTAAATATTTCCCTCCAGATCCGAGCTCGATTTCTGGTCTTGTTGGGGAATGAATCCTTTCAGGCTCCGAGACATCAGGCTCCTTAGTCTGATAAGTATTACATCGTGTAACAAAGGTACACCTAGTTTTTTGCTTGCTGGTACCAGTTTGGGTTGCTTGGGGAGCAACCTTATGAGGAATATCCCCTTTTCCAAGTTGCGAGCTGAGAGCTGGAATCAGCTGAAGATCTGTTGCTGTTTTTGGAGGCGGTACCTCGTTTGCGGTAGCGACTGAGGAAGTTTCTGCTTCAGTAGGTTGTTTGGAACGCTTTGAAGGAGCAGCCGGAGAGGTTGAGGTTTCAGCTGGTCGCTTCGTTGGAGCTGCTGAAGGGGCTGGAGTATCAGCAGGTTGATCAGAAGAGAACTCCAGCAGAGCAAGTTTCTTCCTTTTAGCTAGAGCTCGCCCAATGGAAGGAGCAGGAGATGAAGAAGCAGTTTTTTGAGATGCACCCACTGTTGGGGTGCAAGTTGAGGCAGGTAATGGAGCCTCTGGGATAGTTGTATGATGAGAGGAGGGAGATGAGTCTACTTGAACAATGGGGGCTACACGAGCTTGAGTTTTTTTTGCCCGAGCCGGAGCAGGAGCTGATACTGTCTTTGCTCGCGATGAGGGAGTGCGAGCTAGAGCTGTTTCTGCCTGTGTTGGGGCAGGAACTGAAGAAGTTTCTACCTGTGAGGTAGGGACAGGAACTTTGAAGACGGAAGGAAGTTCGCACTGCCCAATGCTCGATATATCATTCTGGGCATTAATCAGTGAAGAATCATCAGAAGGAGCGAGGCTATGAGCCTGAAGAAGAGCATTATTAAATTTGCTGCTAATGTTAGCTTCGCCCGAGCTCGCGAGCGTATCGAGAGCCCTTTTCTCCTCGCTGCTGAGAGGAGACTTGTCCATTTTTTGTTCTGCAAGGCAAATCGTTAAAAAATAAAATAAAGTAAGAAAAAAAAGAAATTTATTTTAGCTCGCTAAAGTTTCTCTTCTGCATACCTGGTTTCAGAACGAAATTAAAGTTTTTGAGACGTGCAAGAGAAGGGTAGGAGACACAGAACCAGCTCTTTTTATATTTCCCAACATTAGACTTGTCCTTTGCTTCTCCTTAGGGCAAGAGATCCTTGTATTCCGACGGACGAGCTGTGAGGTAATAGATGTCGTCGGGTTTTTCTCCCGCCTTTGTACTCAAAGCCTTGATACTGTAGAAATTTTGGATTATTTTGGGAGTTGGAGGACGAAGACTGTTTTTAAGGAAGGCCAGAGCCAATGAGGTCAGCTGCGCGTATGAATTTGGTATTAACTGGAACGGAGCGAGCTTGACAACGTTTAAAAACATTATTAAGTAAGAAAGAACTGGGAATCTCAGCCCGTGTTCTAGGTGCTGAATTCTGATAGCAATATACCCCTGTAAAGTATAGGCTGTATGTTTCTTTGGAGTGGGTGACATTGCACAACAACCTCTGGGGATATGGAATTGAAGAGCAATCCCTTCCAGTTCGGAGACTTATATGGAAGATGGGTGATGACAGAACGTTTTGCCAGTTTCCCTCTCCTCTTCAGCTCGCTGCTTTTCTATGGCTCGATGCTTTGCTTCAGAAGCGACTCGAGCTTCATCTGATCCTTCTCTTTGAGTGACTCCACTAACCTTGCGAGTTTCACTTGACGGCATTTGTATAAAAGAAGCATGTTCAGGTCACAGCAGGTAGACTATTAAAATACTAAAATTTTTTTAAGTTTCCTATTTTGCAGATCACTTGTACAATGGGAGGCTCGACCTATGAATAAACGACCTGTGAGCTAATAGTCTACAAGTGCCTAATTCTATAGTTCGCATGCATAACAGGCCACAAACATTAATCAGGTTGTAGATAAATATGCAACAGAATCAAATAAACAGAAGTTGAAAAGTTTTGTTCAGCAAGAAACTCAGAACAGCAAAAGTTTAATATCAAGAACATGATATGTTCAGGCCATCTCAAGCGCAGTAATGATAAAAATTCAACGGTAATAATACAATGCATTCAAACCATTCAGGCAGAAAACAAAACACAACCACAACGCAACATGAACTCAAAAAAAAAAAAAAAAACTGAAAGCTTGAAGAAGAGATCAGAAGTTTACCATGAATCATTGATGAGAATGTAAGAACGACGACTGGAAGTGTTGATTTCATGAAAAATCAGTGAGTTTTCTGAACTTGATTGCTTGGTTGCTTCGAGAGAAAATGACAGATAAAAGAAGAAATGAAAGGGTTCCATCAGTTTATATAGACAAATGAGCTTGAACCCTAGCCGTCGAATCTCTGTGTTGTGTAACCGTCATTAATCCAATGGTGCAGCGCGAGGTACAGCTTTGCAATCATGGAGCCATCAGTTGAAAGACATACGCATTAAATGCGCATGTAAGGGACGTGCCAACGTCGGTTCAAGTCACTTCCTGCATGACCGCCATGTGTCAGACCGATGCAATAGCATTTGAAAAGACGCGAAAGTAGTAATTCAAGTTGGCTTACCAAAGAAGCTAGCTTTTACTAGCGAGCTCGAGCTCCCAATTCGCAGAACGAACTGAGAGCTGAGGTGCTAATGTTATATGTAATTTCCGAACTCACTAAAGGGGCTGGTAAAAGCCCAACTACGACCCAATAAAGTCAATCCAATCAAGGCCCATCAGACAAGGCCTATAGTTCAACTCCAAGCCCAGCGAGCTCTACAGCTCGTCCCAACAACCTTCTCAGCTCGCAGTCACGAGCTCGTCTCATAGCAAGATTGCAGCTCGTTCCACCATTCACCATAAGCACAGCTCGATGTTTGTTACAATTAATGCAATATCTTCCTGAACAGGCAGTTACCTAATCTGATCGTGATTCTCTCTTCAGAAACGGAAGTTAATTCAAATTCAAATTCAGTCAACATTATCTCGGATTTTAATGAGCAATTTTTTGATTTAATTCAAACAGATTAGGAAGTATAATTAATTCATGATTATCTTCCTATTTTGTAGCTTCCTAATCTGTAATAACTCTTTCCCTATAAATATGGGTTAAAATCAGTGTAACAGACACGATGAATATCATATTGTCACTCTACAGAATTTAAGAGAGACAGCCGTGGACGTAGGCACACTTGCTGAACCATGTTAAAAATCCTTTGTCTTCCTGTCTGGTTCTTGGTTCTTTATTATTTGTTTCTTCTCGATTTCTGTGTTTTCGTACATTGATTGCAGGTATTGGACATTGAATACTCGTCGACTGAATTTTAACGTCGACAATAACTATAAATAATTAATTCAATTTTAATAAATAATCCACTTACATAATTTCTTTGCTCAAATTTAGATCTAAAATAGGTTTCCATTTGATACCTCATAAATTTGGATCCATCTTAAAATCACATAAACTAAATTTAGAACTTATGAAAAAAATTAACTAATTTCCTAAATTTCAAATCTCATTAAAATAAAAATCACTTATTTGGATAAATTGAACATCAAAATATTTAGATCACTTATACAAAATTTCTCTTATTTTTTTTTCTCCTTTTTTTCTTCTTTTCTCTTGGCTATTTTATTTTTTCTTTTGTTTTGCTATGTTGTTTCGTTGTCTATGCTTTTAATTGAACATCAATATATATATATATATATATATGTATGTATGTATGTATAGATATACACATCCAATTGCCATATCCCTCTCTCCTCAATTCATGTCTATCTAGTCTCTTTTTTTCAATTGTCTAGCTCATGTTTGCTTTAAACTTTCTTTTAATTTAATATCTATGTATTGCATCTTTGATGGACACATGTCCACATATATTTTTTTAAAAAAAGACAGTGTCTCATGCTCTCTCTCTCTCTCTCTCTATTGACGTTGAAATTCAATCGACGAGTAATCAATATCCAATACCTGCAATCAATGTGAGGAAACACAAAAATCAAGAAGAGTATAGCAAATAACTCAGAACAAAACAAGAAAATAAATGATTTTTAACGTGGTTCAGCGAGTGCGCCTATGTCCACGGCTGTCTCTCTTAAATTCGGTAGAGTGACAATATATTATTTTTCTTGTCCCTGTTACAATGATTTTAACCTTTATTTATAGGGGAAGAGTTGTTACAGATTGGGAAGCAACAAAATAGGAAGAGAATCATGAATTAATTACATTTCCTAATTTGTTTGAATAAAATCAGGAAACTGCTCCCTAAAATCCGAGATAATGTTGACTGAGTTTGAATTTGAATTAATTTTCGTTTCTGGTGAAAGAATCACGATTAGATTAGGTAACTGTCTATTCTGAAAGATATTGCATTAACTGCGCTCTGGACGAACTGCCGTTTATGGCGACCTCGAGCTGGACCTCGCTGAGAAGCGAACTGTGAATAAGGCAGACTATGGAATGAGTTACAACCTGGCTGTGATACGAGCTCGTTGCTACGAGCTGAGAAAATTACTAGGGCGAGCTGAGGAATTCGCTGGGCTTAGAGTTGATATCTGGGCCTTGTCTGATGGGCCTTGATTGGGTTGACTTTATTGGGCCGAAGTTGGGCTTTTGCCAGCCCATTTAGTGAGTCCGAAAAATACATATAACATCAGCCCCCCAACTCTCAATTCATTCTGCGAATTGGGACCTCGAGCTTACTGGTAAAAGCTAGCTTCTTTGGTAAACCAACTTAAATTACTATTTTTGTGCCTTTTCAAATGCTATCACATCGGTCTGACACGTGGCGGTTATGCAGGAAGTGACTTGAACCGACGTTGGCACGTCCCTTACACGCGCATTTAATGCGCACGCCTTTCAACTGACGGCTCCATGATTAGAAAGCCGTACCTCGTGCTGCACCATTGGATTGATGACGGTTACACAACACAGAGATCTGACAGCTGGGGTTCGAGCTCGTCCACCTATATAAACTGGTGGAGCCTTTTCATTTTCTTTTTCATCTATCATTTTCTCTCGAAGCAACCAAGCAACCAAGTTTAGAAAACTCACCGGTTTTTCACGAGATCAGCACTTTCAGTTGCCGTTCTTACACTCTCATCAGAGATTCACGGTAAAATCTCTGATTTCTTACTTCAAACTTTCAGTTTTTGATTTATTTTGTTGAGTTCATGTTGCGTTGTGTTTGCATTTTGTTTTCTGCCTGAACGGTTTGAATGCATTGTATTATTGCTGTTGAATCTTTGCCATTACTGCGTTTGAGATGGCCTGAACATATCATGTTCTTAATATTAAACTTTTGTCATTCTGAGTTTCTTGCTAAACAAAACTTTTCAACTTCTGTTGATTTGATTCTGTTGCATATATTATCTACGACCTGATTACTGTTTGTGGCCTATTATGCATGCTAACTGTCGGATTAGGCACTTATAGACTGCTAGCTCGCAGATCGCTTCTCCATAGGTCGAACCCCTCATTATATGAATGATATGAAAAATAAGAAACTTAGAGAGATTTTTAGTATTTTGATAATCTGCCTGCCGCGACCTAAACATGCTTCTTTTACGTAGATGTTTTCAAGTGGAACTCGCAAGGTTAGTGGAGCCACTTAAAGAGAAGGATCAGCTGAAGCTTGAGTCGCTTTTGAAGCAAATCGTCGAGCCATAGAAAAGCAGCGAGCTGAAGAGGAGAGGGAAGCTCGCAAAACGTTTGCGTATCATTCCTCTTCATTGGAGTTTTTTGATTTGGTAGGGCTTAGTATTCAATTTCACATTCTTAGGGGTTGTCGTGCGTTGACACCCCTTCCTAAAAACCATGCCTGCTATCCTCCATGGGGGTACATTGCTGTCAGTACCCAACACCTCGAACAAGGACTAAGGTTCCCCATTCATCCTTACCTGTTCGAGTTCCTTAATACAGTCAAGCTTGCGCCTTTCCAATTGACGTCGAATTTATATAAGCAGTTGACCTCGTTAGCTCTGGCCTTCCTCAAGAATGGCCTTCTCCCCCCAACTCCAAAGATCATACAACAATTCTACAACTTTAAGGCTTTGAGCACAAAGAAGTGAGAAAAACCTGACGGCATCTATTACCTCATAGCTCGTTCGTTGGAATACAAGGACCTCTTGCCTCAGGGGGAAGCAAAGGGCAAGTCTAATGTAGGAAAATATAAGGAGAACTGGTTCTATATCTCCTGCCCTTCTCTCCTGGGTCTTGACAATTGCAGCTTCGTTCTGCAACCAAGTATGTCAAAGGAAAAATTTAGCGAGCTGAGTTTTTTTTTTTTTTTGACACTTTACTTTGCAGAGCTGAAAATGGACGAGTCTCCTCTCGACAACGAGGAAAGAAGAGCTCTTGAGGTGCTTATGAACTCGAGGAAAGCGAGTATCAGTAGCAAGTTCAATAATGCTCTTCTCAGGACTCACGACCTTGCCTCTCCTAAGGATTCTCCGCTATTGCGACCTGAAGAGGACATAGGGAGCATGGGTGACGTCCCCATACTTCCTTCTGTCATTGAAGTCCCAGTCCAGGAAGAGGATACATCTACTCCTCGATCATCTCCAAATCCTGCCACCACTTCGCGAGCAGATACAACATCTTCTGCCCCAAATCCGGCTCGAAAAGTTCGAGCCCAGAGAGCTCCTGCTCGGGAAGCTCCTGTTGTCCAAATAGAATCATCTCCTTCCCCTGCTCAAATCACTCTAAGGGCTCCATCACTAGGTCCAGCTCCCAAAGTAGTAGCTTTAAAACCTATTAAAAAGGCACCAGCTCCAGCTCGTCCTTCACAAGTTGGTGCTTCTAGACCAGCTGTTTCTCTAGCTCCCGCTCCTTCCTCTGAGCGAGCTCCAACCAAAAGGAGGAAAATTCCTCTTCTGGACGGCCCCCCAAAACGATCTGCTAAAACTTCTTTAGCTACTCCAGCAAAGCGACCTGCTGAAGCCTTAGCCTCTCCAGCTGCTTCGGCGAAGCGTTCTAAGCGACCTGCTGAAGCAGAAATTCCCTTGGTCGCAGCTCTAAACGAGGTACCGCTTCCAAAAACACAAGCAGATCTTCAGCTGGTTCCAGCTTTCAGCTCGTAACATGGAGAAGGGGATATTCTGTCTGAGGTTGCTCCCCAAGCGACTCAAGCTGGTAGCAGCAGGAGAATAACTAGGCGTACCTTTCTTACGCGACGTCATGTTTACTGGAGTGATGAATCTGACGCCCCGAATGCTGAGGGGACTCCTTCGCCATCAAGACCAGAAATCGAGCTTGGACCTGGAGGAAGATATTTAACTCCTTCGTTGACAACTGGACATCAATTTTGTTTACTCATGCAAGGATCTTAGAGAATAGGTCCCTCAGGGGCACAGAGCTAGACGAGTACGCAGCTCGTCATTTCATGTTGGTAAGTCACTTTTCTTTGTCTTATGACATCTTTACTTTATCGCATATTAACATGTAGAATTTTCAAAGTGCCCTTGTAGCAATAAAGCGAAGGAGGGAGACATGGTCCACTGAAGATCGAATAATGAAGCTCGAAAACGAGCTGGAGGATGCTTGGGAAGAGATTGTAGGCTTGAAGGCTCAAGATGAAAGGACATTTGCAGAGGGCTACGAGGCTAGGATAGCTACGGCGACCATTGCTAGACAGACTGCCGAGGAAGCTCTGGTGCGGTTAGAAGGCGATATCGAAACCATCAGGTCGCATCTTACTAACTTACTTCGTAATTGTGAAGATGAGCGCGACAAGTTAAAGATTGAGCTGAACTAGGTTAAGGACGAGTTAAGGTAGTCTGAAGAGTGAGCCAAACTGGCCAATAAATAGATTGAGCGGATACCGGCTGTGGCACAGCGGACTGAAGAGGTCGAGCAACGAGCTACGATTGTAGAAGGATGAATTGAGGTGCTCGAGCAAAGAGTTAGTGCCGCAGTGCAACGGGCTGAGACTGCCGAAAAGCGAGCTGAAGAAGCACAAGCTGCTGCCCAGCGGGCTGAGGAGGCCGAACATCGAGCTGAAGTGCTTAAGTAGCAGGTGGGGGAGGTAATTCAACGGGCTGAGGCTGCAGAGCAGCAAATAGAAGCTATGAAGCAAGAAGCTGAGGTCATAAATCACCATGCAGATAATGCCTTCGAAGAGCTGATGGTTTTCAGAGAGAGATCTATTCAGGAAACTGAGGTACAAGTTGCTGAGGCCAGGGATGAGACAGCGAAAAGAACAGCTCGTAATTTCGTTTACACGTTATGGGTTTCTCATCCTAACATGGACTTTTCCATTTTTGGTGAAGAGGGACTCCAAACTGTGGAGGAGTTCAAGACTGAGGCCACCTCGTCTCCTACTGATGAAGCTCTTCTAACGGCACCAGCTCCTGGCACAACTTAGATCGAGCTTGCTGATGACCCCGAATCTCTCAGGCCATCTCCATATGATAACCCTAATTTGGGGTCGGATCCTTTAGCTCGAGACTGAGAGCTTGTTCATTTTTTACTTTTTATACTTGTATTCTTTATTCCTCAATTTGTAGAGAAATTCTGAACTTTAATAAAATTCATTTTTTCATATTTTCTGTGTTGGATGTGTTTACGTTATTGTAATCGCTGTAATACATTGCATGTTTTTATTTTATAATTCATAAAATTTCTTGCGAGCTAAAAACTTACTTGAAATCTGATATAATAACTAAGCAATCGCCTAATTCAATCAGTTAAAATCTTGTAATATTAGTAATCAATCAGAATTTTTTCTGCCATATTGAAACATTGACGAGCTATGCAGGGGCACTTAGCCACCCGCTTTTTAGGCTATTTTCTTTTTAGCGAGCTATGCAGGGGCACTTAGCCACCTACTTTTTAGGCTCTTTTCTTTTAGTGAGCTATGCAGGGGGTCGTCACCTCGCCTGCTTTTTAGGCTCTTTTATTTTTAACGAGCTATGCAGGGACACTTAGCTACCTGCTTTTTAGGCTCTTTTCTTTTTAGCGAGCTATGCAGGGGGTCGTCACCTCGCCTGCTTTTTAGGCTCTTTTCTTTTTAGCGAGCAACGAGCTAATCAGCACGGAGCCTGTTAACGAGCTATGCAGGGGCACTTAGCTACCTGCTTTTTAGGCTCTTTTATTTTTAACGAGCTATGCAGGGGCACTTAGCTACCTGCTTTTTAGGCTCTTTTCTTTTTAGCGAGCTATGCAGGGGGTCGTCACCTCGCCTGCTTTTTAGGCTCTTTTCTTTTTAGCGAGCAACGAGCTAATCAGCACGGAGCCTGTTAACTTGGTGAAATAATGCACATCATGAGGGAAAATGGAGTTTTCATTTCTTATTATAATGTTGAATCATGGGTAACAAATAAAGTTACTGATAATATGGTCGAAATGCTCGGCATTCCAAGCTCGAGGAACCTCAACTCCATTCATGTTGGTCAAATGATAAGCTCCATTTCCCAAGTTTGCCTTGATGATATAGGGTCCTTCCCAATTTGAGCCTAAAGACCCATCATTGGATTTGCGAGCTCCAGGTAGAATGATACGCAATACCAAATCTCCCACATTGAAGCTGCGAATTCGAGCATTCTTGTTATAGTACCTCGCGATTCTTTGCTGATAACCAGCTACCTTTAATCTGGCTATTTCTTTGACTTCTTCGAGCAAATCTAAATTTGCAGTGAGTAATTGGTCATTGTCATTTAGATTGAAGGTCGCTCTTCGCTACAAGGTGACTTCGAATTTTGCTGAGATCATGGTCTCTGACCCATATACCATTGAGAAAGGTGTCTCGTCTGTAGTGCTGCGAGCTGTGGTTCTATAAACCCACAATACCTTCTGAAGCTCGTCTACCCATGCTCCTTTCTTTGCTTCCAGTTTAATTTTCAGGGTCTGCTTGATAATCTTGTTCACAGCTTCAACTTGGTCATTGGCTTGCGGATGGTCCACTGTTGAGAAACTTTTAACAATCTTGAGATCGTTGCAGAATTTGAGAAACTGGTCACTGCTAAACTGGGTCTCATTGTCTGTCACGATCTGCTGTGGAACCCCAAACCTGCAAATGATATTACTCCACACGAACTTCTCAATCTTCGTTGTGGAGATTTCTACCAACTCTTTTGCTTCCACCCACTTAGTGAAATAGTCAACTGTGACCACGGTATGTTTGTACCTTCTACGAGCTGTTGGCAAAGGCCCGATCAAATCCATTCCCCATATTGCAAAGGGTCATGGGCTTACCATTTGCTTAAGATAGGCTAGCGAAGCTCGCGGAACTTGGGCAAACCTCTGACACTTATCACACCTTTTTACTAAGTCGATAGCATTCTGTCTCATAGTAGGCCAATAAAAACCTTGACGGAGTACCTTTTGAGCTAGAGATAGCCCCCCAGAGTGATTTCCATAATGGTCTTCGTGTATCTGCCTCATCACTGTTTCATACTCTGGGCTATCAATGCATCGTAAAAGTGGAGCTGAGAACCCCTTCTTGTACAACACATCATCATAGATGCAGTACCTGGCTGCTCTAGCTCGTAAGCGCCGTGCTTCCAGCTTGTTACTTGGCAGTTTTCCATCCTACAAATAATTGAGAATTGGGCTCTACTGGGATCACATTCTTCTCTTCTGTACTCGGAGCTGGTAGAAACTCTACTGGGATCGCTCTAAGAAAATATGCGTCCCGAGTGGTTGCCAAGTGAGCTAAAGCATCTGCGTGTGCATTCTGAGCTCGTAGAATTTGCTTCACTTCGCACTTCTAGAAAGCATCTAGCATTTCATGGACCTTCTGCAGGTACAAAGTTATTTTTGGCCCTTTGATTTGGTACTCCCCCAAGATGTGGCAAACCACGAGCTGCGAATCACTGAAAACCCTTAACCATTCAGCTCGCATTTCTATAGCTACACGCAGACCTACGAGCAGTGCTTCATACTCAGCTTCATTGTTTGTAGCCTGGAAGCCAAACCTTAAAGCACAAAGGATCTTGTGGCCTTCAAGCCTAATTAGCAAAATCTCAACTCCAGCCCTCTGCTCGCTGGATGACCCGTCAACATAAAGCTCCCAAGTCGGACCTTCAGAAGATTCAGTCTCATCATCCACAGGTCCTGTAAACTCTGTAATGAAATCTGTCAAAGCTTGAGCTTTGATAGCCGTCCTCAGCTTAAACTGGATATCAAATTGTGCGAGCTCCACTGCCTATTTCAACAAACGACCTGAGGTATCTGCTTTCTATAGAACTTGCTTTAGCGGATACTCGGTGAGGACTTCGATTGTATGAGCTTGAAAGTAAGGCCGCAGCTTCCTCGATGCGACCACCAGGCAGTAAGCGAGCTTCTCCATTTGTGAGTACCTAGTTTCAGCATCTTGCAACCTTTTACTTATATAATACACTGAAAGTTGTGTCTTCTCCTCTTCCCTCACCAATGCAGCACTTAGAGCTTGCTGAGACACCCCGAGGTACAAAATGAGCTTTTCTCCTTCTTTTGGCTTAGAAAAGAATGGAGCTCGTCCCATGTACTCTTTCAACTGCTGGAAGGCAACTTCACATTGCTCGGTCCACTCAAAGCTTTTTGCCTTCTTCAAAATGTCAAAGAATGGGATGCATTTATCCGTAGCTTTCGAAATGAACCTACTTAGTGCCGCGACTTGGCCATTAAGGCTCTGCACATCCTTTACCCTGGTTGGCGACCTCATGTCGATCAGTGCTTTGATCTTTTCAGGATTGGCTTCAATACCTCTACTGTTGACCATGAAGCCCAGAAACTTCCCAGAAGCTACTCCAAATGCACATTTGTAAGAATTCAACTTCATCTGATAGCTCCTCAGAATCTGAAACATCTCCCTCAAGTCGCGCACATGATCACCGACATGCTTGGACTTTACTAACATATCATCAACATAGACCTCCATCGTCTTTCTGATCTGCTCTTCAAACATCATGTTTACCAAGCGTTGGTAGGTCGCTCCTGTATTTTTCAGCCCGAAGGGCATCACCTTGTAGCAATATAAGCCACGATCAGTCATAAATGAGGTATGCTCTTCGTCCGTGGGGTTCATCGAGATCTATTTATAACCCGAGTATGCATCCATAAAACTCAGGAGCTCGTGGCCAGCAGTAGCATCCACTAGTTGGTCTATCATCGGCAAAGGGAGACTATCTTTGGGGCACGCCTTGTTCAAATAAGTGAAGTCGATGCACGTTCTCCATTTCCCATTCTTTTTCTTCATCAATACGGGATTGGCGACCCAAGTCGGGTAGTAAGCTACTTGATAAACTTGTTTGCCAACAACTTATCTACCTCTTCCTTCAGTACGAGATAATGCTTCCCTGTCATTGCTCTCCTCTTCTGGTGAACTGGCTTATGGTGATGATCAATATTCAACCTGTGCGACATTACCCTGGGATCTATCCCCATCATGTCCTCGTGATTCCACGCAAACACATCCAAGTTCACCTTTAGGAAGTCAGCGAGCTGGGTTCTCAGTTCTGGAGCTAAACCTCTTCCCAACTTCAGGCACCTCTCTGGATCTACCTTGCTGACTTGTACTTCTTCCAACTCCTCCACTGGCCTTGTAGCTCGGTCTGCATCTACTTCACGAGGGTCCAGGTCGTGACTGACTCCTTTCTCAGTCATAACTCTTGGCTCGCCCCTTGAGACCACGTTCATTTTCTTTCCTCTTACGCCCATCTTAACAGCATCTTCTAGCTAAGTGCTGTTCCCCCCGAACACATCCAATGCCATTAGGGGTTTAAAATTTTACTGTAAGAGTCCTGGTTGAAGTAACTGCATCCAGTTCGTTCAACAAAGGCTTTCCCAGGACCACATTGTATGCTGATGGGTAGTCAATTATCAGTTAATTTGCCAACACGGTAGCTTGACGACCTGCTTCCCCGAGAGTAAGTGACAGTTTGATTTGGTCTACTGGTACAACAGCATCTTCAATGAATCCATAAAGAGGCTCTAGGGATGGTCTTAGCTGCTCCGCTCCTAGCTCCATTTGCTCGGAACAATTCTTGTACATCACATTTACCGAGCTCCCAGTATTAATCATGATACGTCGCACTTCCATATTGCTGATCTTAGCTCGGATGACCAGTGCATCATTGTGTGGCCAGATCACACCTCTAGCATCCTACTGAGTAAAAACAATCTCATCCGAGGTCGTCTTGGCTTTCTTAGCAGGTCCATCCGACCCGTTGACTTAAAAGGTATGATTTGCCTCTCGGACGTACCTCTCGTGCAACCTGTTTGAAGCACCTGCGATATGGGGACCACCATAGATCGTAAAAATAGTTCTTACCGCAAGCTCATGCTCTGGTTTAGAAGCTTGTAGGGGTTGTTGCTGTGCTGGATGCTGTTGAGGTCGTTACTGGGGAGGTCGCAAGTCTGCAGGTTGCTCCACATAATTCCTCAAGCGACCTCTCCTAATCAATTTTTCAATGGCGTCTTTCAACATCCAACAGTCTGAAGTATTGTGCTCGACCTCATTATGATAGACACAAAATTTGCTTCTGTCTCTGTGTTGAATAAGGGCTCTCAAAGGATAAGGCTTTCCAAAGTCTTCCCTGTTCTTTTTTGTTGCAAATATCTTGTCTTAGGAGTCTGACAGGATACTGTAATTCTCGTAACGATCTTGACGCTAAGGTCACTTGTACCTTGGCTCTTTCCTTGCCTTCTTGGCGATCTGATTGCTCGAGCCACTATTTCTACCTTCTTCGTTCCTGCCATTATTTCTCTTTTTAAGCTGGCTGGAACTGCCCGCTTCATTCTTCTTATTGGATTTCTTCGGGCCGAAGGTTTCCTCCCACCTGATCTCTTTAGCAGCTCGCTCGTAAAACTCTCCTAGATCCTTCACTGGGGACTTGTAGATACTCTCATACAATTTTCCATCCTTTCGCAACCTAGTTGAGATTGCTGTCAGTATACTCTCATCTGATGGATACTCGACATTCGCGACCTCGCGTTTAAACCTGGTGATATATTCCTTCAATGATTCACCTTGACACTGAAAGATGGTAGCTAAGTGGAAGGATGGAGCAAGCTGCCTTCTTAAGGCCCTGTACTGGCCAACGAACTTCTGCTGACACTCTGCCCAACTACCTATGCTGCGAGCTCGGAGATTCTTGAACCATGTCCTTGGAATATTCCCCAAAGTAGTTGGGAACACACGATATTTCACCATTGGATTACCTGTCTACAGGTCCATCTGAACGATAAAAGCATCTAAATGATCATAGGGGTCACTATCTCCATTGTACTGCTGTATGCTTGGCATTTTAAACCTCGGAAGAAGAGACTGCATCTAAATTTCTCTTGTGAATGGGGTCCTTTCCCCATAATGCCCACGCTGCTCTGGGGCTCCAGGTCGGGCTTCTAGCTGCTAGACCCTCTGGAGAAGCTCCTCTACCTGTGGATCTCGGAGCTTGTATCTTCTCCTATGGTTACGACTTGGAGAAGGGTGCTCTGGGTCATATCTCTCAACCTTTTCAAACAAATCTTCATGCTGATGGGATCTCGCATGTCACCCATTCACTTCATCAACACCCCGAGCTTCAGCTCGGATTCTATCTTGCCCAACCTCTACCCGTCGGTTTCCCTCCTGGCTCAACCATACTACCAAGCACGCTGGGCGCGCGACTTCTCTTTCCACGCGAATAGGGTGGCCATCAGCTCTAGGGCGCACATTAGAAGAACGAGCTGAGTCAACAGGTCGTGGCATATCCCTAGCTGGCCTTGCAGGCACCTGCATTGCTTCATACTGTTGGGGCACGTGTCTTGGAACCTCGACCTCAACCCTAGGTGCATTCTGCATCTGAACCTGCACCAACATATTGACAGCCTCTGTAAGCTGTCTAACCGTGTTCTCTAACACCTCCTGCCTCTGATGCCATACATGTTGCCCATCAACCATACTGAACAGATTGACGAGGGGGTAATGGTGGCACAGCCTGCTGTAGCACCCATTGCTTGACCACGTGACGGTCTTGCTACATGTATGGGTGCGTCTTCCACGGGCTACATATTCTGTTGAGACTGGTTCACGCGGCTCTCCACCTGGTCATTATCTCCAAGATACCTGTTTGATCTAATCCTTGCCATGTTATCTGAAATTGATGAACTGCCTGCAATCAATGTGAGGAAACACGAAAACTAAGAAAAGTATAGCAAATAACTCAGAACAAAACAAGAAAACAAAGGATTTTTAACGTGGTTCAACGAGTGCACCTACGTCCACGACTATCTCTCTTAAATTCGACAGAGTGACAATATATTATTTTGCTTGTCCCTGTTACAATGATTTTAACCCCTATTTATAGGAGAAGAGTTGTTACAGATTGGGAAGCTATAAAATAGGAAGAGAATCATGAATTAATTACACTTCCTAATCTGTTTGAATAAAATCAAGAAATTACTCTCTAAAATCCGAGATAATATTGACTGAGTTTGAATTTGAATTACCTTCCGTTTCTGATGAGAGAATCACGATTAGATTAAGTAACTGCTTATTCTGGAAGATATTGCATTAACTACGCCTTGGGTGAACTGCCGTTTATGGCAACCTGAGTTAGACCTTGCTGAGAAGTGAACTATGAATAAGGCAGACTATGGAACGAACTACAACCTGGCTGTGATACGAGCTCGTTGCTACGAGTTGAGAAAATTACTGGGGCAAGCTGAGGAACTCGCTGGGCTTAGAGTTGATATCTGGGCCTTATCTGATGGGCTTTGATTGAGTTGACTTTATTGGGCCTTCTATTGGACCGAAGTTAGGCTTTTACCAACCTATTTAGTGAGTCCGGAAAATACATATAACACTCTCTCATTCTCACTAAACACTCCATTTTGTCTCTTTTGTTTTTGTTTTGTTTTTTTTTTCTTTTTTTTTTTTTTTTGTTTTATTGTTTCTTTTGCTTTATCATATCAATGCCACATGTCCTCAATTCCTTCTCTTTATTTCTCAAGCCAATCCATTAACTCTCATCATGATACAATTGCATGACATTTATCCATTATTTTATTTGAAATATTTACATTTATCTCTCACTTTCCTTCACCATGCACGGCTACCAAAATGTCTCAACATTTTTACTTATATTTTTGCATTTTAGCCTTCACTTTTTTGAATGGTATTTTTCCTTTTACTCCTAAATTTTATGATTTCTTTTAAAAATATCCATCAAGTGTATATTTGTTTATATATCATTTTATTTCTAAAATTTAAGCCAAATCAAATTAATAACATTAAACTAAATTTTAATTAATCTCTTGAGTCCACTTGTATTAAGCACAATCAATCATTGTACAACACTAGCATTACCATCACTTGCTAGTAGCACATCAACATTCTTATCCTTTTCCCTTTTCTTCCTGTCCATTAATTTCGCATGGAATTGGGTATGGATTATGTTATTTAATTGAGTCACATCTAGTCTATTTCCTTTCTTTGCGATTTAAATTAAATAAACCAATAAATAATTAAAATTTAAAACATTAAAAATAACATAGGTGCTTAACAATTAACACATTATTAATATTATACAAAAATAGCTAAAAAGCCAAAAATTAATGACATCATAAATTTATAATAAAATATTCAAATATAATAAAAAAGTTATAAATACAGTAAAACTTCTGCAGTGTGTTATATGTACCATCTTGATTTTGTATAAACTCTAAACTATGTCTCACCTTGATTTTGTCTTGCGTTAGTAATGTATTTTTTATTTTTATTTTTTGGAGAATGACATTAGTAATATATACACCATATATGTATAACATATTAACATTATTCTACTAAATCACTATACATTGAAACTATGAAAAATTTAAAATCAAGTCTGTCCATAACTACACAAAAAACTATGTCTTCTCTTAGTCCCATTAATCCTTATACACTATCAAAATTTTAATTTTTATTATCAATTATAAATAAAATAAGGAAAAACATTTAAAAAAAGTAAAAGAGAAAAAGAATTAAAGAATGCAAGTTTAGAACCATCACCAATCGATGGCAAGAAAGACGGAGGTGAACAGCTATAGACAATGATGAGTCGGCAGCGGCAATGACAAGTCAACTGACATAGGGTTTGCCTGAGACGGTGAGATAGAGTGGAGAGTGAGTGGTGAAGTGAGCTTTTGGTCTGACGACCAAAGCATTTTTTTATTTTATCTTATTTTCGTAAATATTGGGTCCAAAACGATGCCTGGGCAGCTGATTTTGCCCTTTTTTTTAATGCTGTTTATCATATAATGCATAAAATAAATTTAAAGTCTAGATAAAATGGGAGAAGGAGTTCGAGTTCAAAACCTTTGAGCTCTAATATAATATCCTTAACTGTCAGACATAAAAGTTATATCTTAAATTAGTAAATTAGTCAAACTTGTTAATAGAGATAAATATATAATTATAAGTTTTAAAATTTAAAGAGTTGAGATTTATCATGATAAGTTAATAAAACTAAAAGCTTTTTCCATGTAAATAAGAGAATTTATTGAGTGAACTAATTAGTTTTCACTAATTATCAATCTATAGATTTAATGCATTTGTTTTAATATATCAAATGCATGAAGGAACATGTTATACGTCACCTTCAAAATATCACACATTCATTTATATATGCTCTATCTAGCTAGATCATGAGGCCTATTACTAGCCATGCGCGCTTGCTTCTCAAAACTCGAACATATATTTTTGTAAAACTTGACTTATCTCCGTAAATGGACAAACGCTAAAAATAGGGTGCCTATAAACAGTAGCCAAATATGCTACCACCAATCATAAAAAATAAGAGAGACAAAGACAACCCAATTTATGACCTAATCTCTTTGCAAGTTGGCTTTCGGGAAATTTTCGTTTTTCTTCTTCAAGACTTGACAGCATATTCTTCCAAATATATATATATATATATATATATATACACACACACACACACACACTTGACAGCATATGTATTTTAATTTTCTTAGCATTTTCCAGTAAGCGTTGACAAAGTTAGGTTAGGGTCACTTTGCCGAGAAAATGTTGACAGTTTACACACACTACGCCTAAAACATTTGACAATTTAGGGCAACCCTAATTTGTTTTAATGTTTTTAGTATGCATAAAGTATGTGCACGTACAAATTAATGTAATGGGATATAAAACTGCGCCGTTGGACTGCTTATTCGTTGTCAACTGAACTGTATGATCTTCTAGAGAGTTAATTGAGAGTATAGAACGTTTACAAAGTTCTATGTACATTTATTTGAAAATCTTATTTTTGGGAGAGAACAACGTTCATGTACATTGGTCGCGTTATCTTTATGAAAATCAAACCTTGATTTTTGAGAGTCTATGTCATGTCAATGTATATATATGACGACAAAATTACAGTAATTTAATTTAAGGTGTGCAGTCTTATTAAACAAATCATTTTCATTGCAAACATTTTTTTTTTTTTTTTTTTTAATGATTAGATCCAATCTAGGATATAACCGAAAGCAATAGTTATAGACGTTGTGACACGACTCCGGGATTAACTGATAAAAAGGGAGAAACCAATCCACAAAGAAAGAACAAGGGGTGGGGTGATGATTAGGGCTCGACAGTCATAAAGAGTAGGGAAAGAAACCCATATATTATTGAGGGACACGCTTGAACCATAACTTTAAAGCTGTATGGGTTGGGGCAACATTTACCATATCGCCAACCTCGCTTTGCGCCATTGCAAACATTCTTATTCTGTACGAAATAGATCATATTATAAGACATGTAAGTTCTACATCTAACTGTTCAAATTGTGGACTATATAGATTGTAAGTTTGGACCAAAAAATGTCAAAGATTTGCTTGTCAGACAGTTCGTTATTTGATAGTATATTTATAAAAGGTTAGGTTATATATTTAATTATGACTCCAACATTCATTTATCCATCTAGTTTCACTTAATCCAAGTCTTATCATCTAAATTAAAGTCATTTCTTCTTTTTATTAGAAGAAAATTAATGAAATATTGAATGTTGAAATCATAAATTTAAACTAAAATATTAAGTTGATACCTCAATCCATTTGTTAAACATTTATGAGATATTTTTATGGAATAACACTATATTTTTAAAAAAATTTACCTAAAATTTTATCAAAATAATATGACAAGTTAATTTGTAGTAATTATTAATTATAAAATGATACATTGATGATATAGTAATTATAAATTAATCAGTCACATTATTTAGATAATAAACTTGGATAAATATTTTGATAGTATAATGTTACTCTTATAATGATATTATGTAATATATTTTTCCGTGATTAATGTATATTTTATATTAGATTTTCAACATTACTTAGATTGAAAGAAATCAATTTTGTTTTTCATGAATTACACATATCCTGCTCCTCAATGAGAGAATTTATCTACAAATAATCTTGGGATTGATATTTATATGCGCAATAAGAAAAATATACTCGAATATACACTTATAGTTACTAATGTGCCTTGTTTCTTTTAATAAAAAAAAAAGGTATCACCCTTCTTAGAGTCAATAATTTGTGCACTTAATGAAATTATATATGCAGGTATTCACGAGGAATTGAGAATCTTCATAAAATATTAAATAAGAATTTTATGTTTTTTACAGGAAAAGAGACACACAAGGAACTCTATAATTTTGATTTAATAATAGAAAACGCATAATTAGTTTAACAATATTTCGATTTGAGCCAATAAGATAGTGAAAAAAGAAAATCTAAAATTTTTGTATAATTTTGTATATCCTCTCGTGAAAGAGAGAGTAAAAATATTATTATTATCTATGCACTTACTCCATATTTTAATTAAGCAGGACAACTAATCCAATCGAGCATGTTGATTCGTGCTGTAAATTTTATACACACCCAATTACCCACTAAAACTTCACATAAGATTTTAGAGTAATATCTCAAGCTGACTTAGCTTAAACTTAGTATATATTTTGATGGTAAGATTTACTGGTGATGTGGCAGTTTGTTATGAAGCAATGGTTGAGATTTGTTTCTTGTTTGACTTGTGGTTAACACACTATAAGTGTGTCTGGATGTATTCTCTGTATCTAGAGAAAAAATAGTGAACATTCTTGTATATGCAAAAGTTAATGGTTTCATGTTCTTGAAGATTCTCCATGAAATCAATCCTTTATTTTCTGGTCCAAAGATTAGCTTTCATTTTTCATTTACTTTAGAAATAGTTCACATGGTATCAGAGCCACTGCTGACCAACGTCAATGGCTTCTGGTTCGAGCTCTTTTTCAACTCACAATGGAGGTATTCAAGCTTCGTCTACAACAAATTCAACATCAATGGATGTCATCACTCTTGCGAAGACTCTAAACTTCTCATTACCAGTGAAACTTGAGAAAAACAACTATGTTTTCTGGAAGGCACAGGTACTTCCTGCTATCCGAGCCCTAAATCTAGAAGATTTTATTTTTGGTGCAACTATATGTCCACCCAAATATGTTGAAATTGAATCTGGTATTGATAATGATAAAGAGTTAGTGATTAACAAGGAATTTGTTGATTGGAAGAGATCAGATAAGCTAGTACTATGTTGGTTGATGTCTACTGTTAGTCAAGGAGTCTTAGGACAAATTACTGATTGTGTTACTTCTCATGAGGCATGGAAGGTACTTGAGAATCTATATTCACAGCAGTCATTAGCTAGAATTCTTCAAGTGAAACATCAATTGCAAACTATTAGGAAAGGATCAAGTTCTATTAGTGACTTTGTTTTGAAAGTTAAAATTCTTGGTGATGAGTTGAAAGCAGCAGGGCAGATTGTTAATGAAACTGACTTGGTCCTAAGTGTGTTCAATGGTGTTGGTCATGAATATGATTCTGTGGTTGCACTAATAACTTCAAGAAGAGAGTCAATTAATTTGCAAGAGGTACAGTACCTATTAATGGCTCATGAACAGAGAATTGAGCAACAAAATGCCTTTTCACAAGTTGATTTAACATCTGCTAGTGCTCATTTTGCTTCTAACATTCAGCAAGATAGGAGGTACAATAAAGGAGGATATAATAGTAGAGGTGGAGGAGCAAGAAATGGAGGTAGATGGTCTGGTAACACAAGAGTTTCTTGTCAGCTTTGTGGGAAAATTGGACATACTGTGGTTCAATGTTTTCATAGATTTGACAAGAATTTTCAAGGTGGAAATCAAAGCAATTGGAATAATGGAAATGTTGGTAATTGGAATAATGGGAATGGTGGTTCAAGTTCTCAGCAATTTACTAGTCATGGTGGAGTACAGTTCCATGAGAATACGCATCAAGCAAATCTGCATCAAAGCACAGTATTCTATGCAACTCCTGAAAATGTGTGTGACAGTGCTTGGTATGCTGATAGTGGGGCTACCAATCACGTGACATCAAGTTTCAACAATCTCAATATATCTACTGAGTATAAGGGAATTCAGAAACTTGCTGTTGGAAATGGTCACCAGTTGCCAATCTCACATATTGGTAAGTCCTATGTGTATTCATGTAAACCCCTAACCTCGATTCATAACCTCTTAGTGTTAAAAGATGGATTAGAGAGGTAAAATAAATCTCTACATTAGATTAATTGAATTTCATAGTGTTAGAGATTTATTAACTTAAGATTGACGACGAAATTCGTCAAGTATAAAAGTTAAGTACCATTATAATAGAATCAAGTTAGTGTTAAGTTAAATCGATTCATCGATTTCGTGAACGCCATTTTGGGAGTTTCACAACAACCAAATTAACAAGAAAAAGATCAATGAAGAGTAAAATAATTCATCCATAGATAAGCGATTGATGATAATCAAAATAAATCAAAGGACAAGCTTGATATTCCATAGAACATCAATAAGATATATAAACAAGACACTTAGAAGCCAAGTAGACAAGTGAAGAGTGCAAAGCTACCATAAAACTCAAAAAAACCAAAGTGATTCCCGTATAGAGTAGAGGAGGAGAGAAAATGATGGTCAAACAACTTTAAAATGAGACTTAAGTGCCATTTTCATGAAGGCTAATCATATATATTGAACATTTAGCAAGATTTTAACAAGAAAAGATGAAAATAAGTGTGAAACAAAGAAGAAAACAGCAGCTACCATAAAAGAGAACAAAGCTGGCAGCAGTGAAAAGAAAAGAGAAATGGAGAGGAATTGTGTGAAATTAAAAAGAGATGGGGCAAGGATGCAAATTAGAGAAGTAAGAGTAGTATATAAGCAACACTTGGGTGAAATTTTTCAGCAAACAAAACCCATTTTCGTGCCTCCATTCAGCTGCAACAGTGAAGCCCCAGAACAGAGCAGCAGACAAGCACACTGCAAGGCAGGAACTACAGCAGGGAAAAGTGGAAGGAGGAGAGCCCATCCAGCCCTTCTGAACCTCTAATCTCCCTCTCTAAACCCTCTTCTAAGTCCTCTCAATCCTCTAAGTCAAGTACCAAGTAAGATATCATTGAATCTTCTCCTTATTGAGTTTAAAAGTGCAGTAGAGCTGCTGGAAATTTTCTAGGCAGAAATTTTTTTGTTGTGTTGGTGTTCTACACTTCAATTAAGTGTGGAACCCCAACTAGATGATGATGAACTTTAAATAACATGTTGTTGGGTGTAAGTGGTAGCCTAGGGTTTTATTTATGGCTGCCACATATTTGATTTAAGTGAAAACAAAATCAACTCTCACACACACACCAATTAGTTGATTAAAGTTTTGAGTGAATTGTTAGTGTTCAAATGAACAAGTAATGTTTATGTGTGTGTTGTGACTATATTAGACAGTAAATAAGCTCTGAAATCAGAGGTTATGAACCCAAGTTTGAGCATAAAAATGATTAGAAAAGCATAGGAGAGCATATAGGAATGATAGAAGCTCAATAGAATTGGTTTTAACAATTTTGTCAATCCCGAGCTGAATTTTTAGCTAGGGGAGACCTGACCATATTTGGCTTATTTGGGGGTGTTCTACACCTCAAATGATGCCTAGGAACCATAGAAAACCATAGGTTTTGGAACGGATCGAATCCGATAAAAATTGTGCAAGTTATGCACGAAATAGCGCCGTTAGAGCTCTGAGAAGTGAAACGGCTATCCTAATGCAATTTTTATTGCATGGTTTGAGTTTGGTTCATCATTATAAGTTAAATGAAGCTTAGTTATGGAATAAAATCTAGCGTCGCTAACCCAAAATCAAGAGTTTGCAAAACGGGCACTTAATTGCGCCCGAAAGTGTCCAAAACGGACGTTTTCCTTAGATTTGACATAGCAAACGATGGAGTTTCTTGACGAAATTTTCCGGGCGACTTAGTTATGTGATAAGGAGACGCTAGAAAAAAGAACGGAGGTGAAACCATGGCTGGTTTCAATTCTGTTTTTTTTGGTCAACCGAATAATTAAAAAGTTGACTTTTTGTTTTAAGCTTTTGGAGACCAAACGAAACATATGGGGATGATCCTAGGGGTCTAGAAGTAAAAATTTTACAAAGAAATCGAAGTTAGAGAGTTTCGGTTGAGTTAGAAACAAGTTAGGAGATTATATAAAGAAAATGGGTCTTAGTTGAGATTATTAACCTTGAAGTTGAGATTCTCAACTTTTCAAATTATCACTAGTAATGATGAGATCATGTTGTGTAGGTGACGAGCACGTGAGCGGCGTCCAGGAGCCTCGTCGAGACGCTTGACGCGGCCTTGAGGTAAGTGGTTCGCCACTTAAGATCTCTTTCAATTTCATGTAATTGGTTGATGTTGATAATGAAAATGGTAGTTAAGTAATCTAAAAAGAAAATAGTTGAAATGAGAGTTTTCAGAAGTTTCAAAATGAGTTAGTTGTGTGCTTTTGGCACTAAATAAATATAGTTGTAAAACCCATGTATATCCCTTAAGATATAATGAGATTTAGCACTACGTGACGATGCAGTAAATTCCGTCCGTAGTCGCTCAGGTTAGAGAAAAGTTAGCACTACGCGACGATGCAGAAAATTCCGTCCGTAGTTGCTCAGTTTCATAGAAAGTATAAGCGCTACGTTGCGATGCAGACAATTCCGCACGTAGTTGGCTATTGTTATAGTTTGGCACTACTTGGCGATGCAGTAAATTCCGCTCGTAGTTGCCCAGAGTTCTAGCACTACAATTGCGATGCAGAAAATCCCGCATTGTAGTTGCTCAGTGATAAGCTTTAGCGCCCTACGTGCGATGCAGTAAATTCCGTAACGTAGTGGTTGAGATGACTTAGTAAGCTTCACGTTGGCGTTAGTTCTAATCGCCCGTGATGGACAGAAATATTTAAAGGATATACATGGGAGTTTTGGAAAGAAATCATAAAACAAATGATAAATCGCCATGTTAGTATATGTGATATTATATTTCTGTTGCACTAACTTGTTTGTTTATTTTGTAGCTATTTATATTTCGTGGTGTGCCACCGCAGACGATAGGACGTCACCATTTTGTTGGGTATATATATAGGTGGGAGATTCATGACATGTGATGATGTATAACTTATGTATGAAATGGATATGTAATTGAGAAACACATAGTCATATTTTGAAATTGTATATTTGTAAATATTCATGCATTTTATATATATGATGCATCTAGATATATTCTACTTGAGTTGTTCTTATAAATTGAGAATTTAGTGTTGATATTGCATGTTTGTTGAAAAATGATGATGATTATTGCATGTTTGAGAATAAAGAAGTTGGGAGGAATTGAGATTTTAGTCGAAGTGTAAATTTATTGACAGGTAAATTTTGGATTATCAAAAATGCAGCCGTTATGCTGTCGAAAATTTTATAAAAATATTTGAACCAAAGGTTGCGAAAAAATTTTATCACTCCCAACTAGTTTAAAAGAAAACTGAATTTTTGAGTTTAAACGAGTAAACCGGTTGAAGAAAGTTAGGGTTCGCTTCTCGGATTTCTTCTATCCGACGAGTCGGTTTCGAGGAGTCCGTTGAAGTGCCCGGCAGGATCCTCCAGACAAGAGCCTAGATAAGGTCTGGGAAGGGTCTTGTCAAGTTGGTATCAGAGCCCGGTTCTCGTTCAGTTGAAAGAAAGTTTTAAGAGAAAAGTTTGAGCTATTTCGCACAAATTGTGTGCTAGTTATGCTTAAGGCATTAAGTTATTTTGTACACGCATCATTTTTCAGATTTTAAGAGTTATGCTTTCATTGATTGCATAAGCTAAAGCATAAGTTATAGTACCTGAATTCATCATGTTATGAATGTGCATCAAAGTGAGCTTTTAAGTAAAGTTCATGCATTAAATTGTGAGTTAAATATTGCATGGAATTATCATGCCAGATTATATTGAGTTAGTTGCTGAATTTGAAATTTTGATTTGTGGCTATTAGTGTATTAGTACACATTTAGCTATGCAGCGTCGAGATCGTCCGAGGACGAGACAGGCAACCGCAGAGGCACCCACACCAGATAGAGAGCAGGTTGACGAGTCTGTCAACGTGCCAGAGAGTTCTTCCCATCCAGAGCCATCACAGTCAGTACGACCAGAGCCTGTCCCAGGACCTATTCCCGGGCAGATGGAACAGATGGCGCAGATGCTAGCAGCGGCCCTTCAGCAGCCGCGAGAGTCTGGGATATCGATTGAGCGCGCCCGTAAATTAGGCGCGAAGCCGTATGATGGTAGCGGAGATCCGGAGAGAGCGTTGTCTTGGATAGAGGCAAATGAGGAGATCTTTCATATTATGGGGTGTACAGAGGAGCAGAGGGTCTCCTATTCCGCCTTCCTACTTAAAGATCGCGCCAAGGATTGGTGGAAGGCGCATCAGAGAGCACACCCAGAGGGAGTCACATGGGCTGAGTTCAAGAGAGAATTTACAGAGAGATTTTTCCCTAAAAGCTATAAAGATGCCAAAGTTGAAGAGTTTTATAGATTGGAGCAGGGGAGCTCCTCAGTGTCAGAGTATGAAAAGAAGTTTTCAGAGTTGATCCGTCTAGTTCCTTTCTTTGCAGAGAATGAGGAGGAAAAGATCAACAGATTTATGGCAGGTCTTAACCCTGCAGTTAGGACCATTGTGACATCTGCATCACATACACGGTATGGACAGCTGGTGGAGGCAGCCACCAGAGTTGAGCAGAGCGCACAGACCGCGTTGAAGTCAAAGTCACAATTCAGTCAGAAGCGAAGCTGGACCGGTAGCCATCAGGGAGAGTCCAGCAAAGTACCCAAGAGTGGTCAGCGCCCAGCATGGTCACAGAGTCGGCAACAGAGCCAGAGACCCCAGCCCAGCCAGAGTTCAGTACGGTCGTCAGCAGGGTCTAGGAGCCAGCAGAGCTGGAGGAGCCGACCAGTGTGCAGCAGATGTGGCCGGTCGCATCCCGGTGAGTGCCTTCAGGGCAGGACCGGGTGTTTCAGATGTGGCCAGGAGGGCCATTTTATGAGAGACTGTCCCAGTGCAGTGGCATCGAGTCCGTCTGAGGCCATATCTACAGCTCAGGGGCAGACCAGTGGGAGTCGTGGACCCGATAGGGGAGGCCCCCAGACTAGAGGAGCTACTAGTGCATGGCAGCCTAGTGGCGGAGCAGGTAGAGGCATACCCCCTGGAGGACAGCCTAGTAGACCACCCAGAGCATCGACAGGTAGACCTCGCAGTCAGGCTGCCAGAGTATATACGGTGACCCAGCAGGCGGCAGATGCTACACCAGATGTGGTCACAGGTACCATTTCTTTATTTGATACTGATGCTCATGTATTGGTGGACTCAGGAGCCACCCATTCTTTTATTTCTCGAGAGTTCATAGATAGAGTCGGGATAGAGATGAGACCGACCGAGTGTAGTATGGTAGTGTCACTTCCCACGGGTGATTCGCTTATTGCGGATAGAGTCTACATGGGAAGTAAAGTGACTATAGCAAGTCATGAGTTCGAGGCTGATCTAATAGTACTCGATATTCATGACTTTGACATCATTTTGGGCATGGATTGGCTAGCTAAACATCGCGCTACCGTAGATTGCTACAGGAAAGAGGTCCAGTTCAGTCAGCCTGAGGAACCAGAGGTGATCTTTTATGGAGAGAGGAAGATACTCTCTACAAGTTTAATCAATGTGATACAAGCAAACAAGATGCTCCGTAAAGCATGTCAGGGGTACTTGGTATATGCAATAGAATCTGGCAGCAGTGAGATGCAGTTGGCAGAAGTTCCTGTGGTAAACGAGTTCTTTGATGTATTTCCCGAGGACCTACCAGGGTTACCGCCGAACAGAGAGATTGAGTTCGAGATTGAGCTAGCACCTGGCACAGAGCCCATCTCTATAGCGCCGTACCGGATGGCACCAGCAGAGCTAAAAGAATTGAAGGTGCAAATGGAAGAATTGTTGAGTAAAGGCTTCGTTAAGACGAGTACATCACCGTGGGGAGCTCCGGTGTTGTTTGTTAAGAAGAAAGATGGGAGCCTTCGTTTATGCATCGATTATAGACAGCTCAATAAAGTAACCATCCGGAATCAGTATCCATTGCCAAGAATCGATGATCTATTTGATCAGCTACAGGGAGCTAAGGTCTTTTCGAAGATAGATTTACGATCGGGGTATCATCAGCTGAAGGTGCGTAGGGAAGATGTTCCCAAGACGGCCTTCAGAACTAGATATGGGCATTATGAATTTTTGGTGATGCCATTCGGCCTGACCAACGCTCCAGCAGCCTTTATGGATTTGATGAATCGTGTCTTCAGACCTTATTTAGACAAGTTCGTCATAGTCTTCATCGATGATATCCTGGTATATTCAGGTAGTAAAGAGGAGCATGCAGAGCACCTGAGGATAGTATTACAAACTCTGAGAGAGCATCAACTTTATGCAAAGTTCAGCAAGTGCCAGTTTTGGCTAGACCGCGTGGCATTTTTGGGGCATGTGGTATCCGCCGAGGGTATTTCAGTAGATCCTCAGAAAATAGAGGCCATTGTAGACTGGAAACCACCTACGAACGTAACAGAAGTCAGAAGTTTCTTGGGTTTAGCTGGTTACTACAGAAAGTTCGTAGAAGGGTTCTCAAAGATAGCTACTCCACTGACCAAGTTAACAAGAAAGGAAGAGAAGTTCATCTGGTCAGAAGCTTGTCAAAACAGTTTTGATGAGTTAAAGCAAAGACTGACTACTGCACCAGTGCTTACACTCCCCTCAGGAAGTGAGGGATTTACAGTATATTGCGATGCCTCCAGGCAAGGTTTAGGTTGTGTGTTGATGCAGCATGATAGAGTGATAGCTTATGCTTCAAGGCAATTAAAGAAGCATGAAGTAAACTATCCAACACACGACTTAGAATTAGCGGCCGTAGTGTTCGCGTTAAGAATATGGCGACATTATCTCTATGGAGTACCTTGCAGGATCTTTACTGATCACAAAAGTCTGCAGTATCTGTTCTCACAGAAAGATTTGAACATGAGACAGAGGAGGTGGATAGAACTCATCAAAGACTATGACTGCACCATTGAATACCACCCAGGCAAGGCAAATGTAGTAGCAGATGCGCTAAGCAGGAAGCCCTCTAGTTCCCTAGCTCAGCTTAAAGTAGAATACTTGCCGATGCTAGTAGAACTGAGATCTATGGGGGTCAGTTTAGAGACAGCAGAGTCAGGTGCTCTAGTAGCAGCTTTTCATGTTCGGCCAGTATTATTGGACAGGGTTAGGGACTTGCAAGCTCAAGACCCTTATTTGATGAAATTGAGAAGCAAGATAGAGGCTGGACAACAGAGCAGCTTTACCTTACGAGGTGATGGGACACTAGTGTTGGGCCAGAGATTATGTGTCCCAGATGTAATAGAGTTGAAGAAAGAAATCATGGAAGAGGCACACTCATCAGCATATGCGATGCATCCAGGGAGTACTAAGATGTATCGGACTCTGAGAGACCACTATTGGTGGAGAGGTATGAAGAGAGAGATAGCAGAGTTCGTATCTAAGTGCCTAACTTGTCAACAAATCAAGATTGAGCATCAGAAACCTGCAGGTTTACTACAGCCTTTATCCATTCCTGAGTGGAAATGGGAAAGAATCACGATGGATTTCGTGACAGGACTTCCCAGGACACAGCGTGGACATGATGCTATTTGGGTTATTGTGGATAGATTGACGAAGTCGGCCCACTTCATTGCTACTAATAATACCTATTCCCTAGAAAGATATGCGCAGTTGTATGTAGATGAGATTGTAAGGCTACATGGTGCACCAGTGTCCATTGTATCAGACAGAGATCCTCGCTTCACTTCTCGATTCTGGCCGAAGCTACAAGATGCTATGGGCACCAGATTACACTTCAGTACTGCTTTTCACCCACAGACAGATGGCCAATCAGAGAGAACCATTCAGACTCTCGAAGACATGTTGAGAGCCTGTGTGATGGAGTTTAAGGGAAGCTGGGATAATTACCTAGCATTGATAGAGTTTGCCTACAACAATAGTTATCAGTCTAGTATTGGTATGGCACCCTATGAGGCGTTGTATGGCAGAAAGTGTAGAACCCCAGTCTGTTGGGACGAAGTGGGGGAGAGAAGATTAATTGGCCCAGAGATTGTCCAAGATACAACTGAGAAGGTAAATATGATAAGAGAGCGGTTGAAGATAGCAAGCGACAGGCAGAAAAGCTATGCGGACAATCGAAGACGAGATCTGAAATTTGAAATGGGTGATCAAGTATTCCTACGAGTCTCGCCTTGGAAGGGTATTTTGAGGTTCGGGAAGCGTGGAAAGTTGAGTCCACGATACATAGGCCCCTATGAGATAGTAGACAAGGTAGGTGAAGTGGCTTATCGATTGAGGCTACCATCAGAGTTAGCCAACATCCATGATGTGTTCCACGTCTCTATGCTACGCAAGTATATAGCTGACCCTTCACATATTCTTAAAGAGCAACCGATTCAGTTGAAGGAAAACTTGACCTACGAGGAGCATCCAGTAGAAATCCTAGATCGTAGAGATCAAGTATTGCGTAATAAGGTGATTCCGCTAGTGAAGGTGCTATGGCGAAATCATGGGGCAGAAGAGGCTACATGGGAGCCCGAAGCACAGATGCGTGCCCAATACCCTCAGTTGTTTGAATAAGGTACGCAGTTTCAAATTTCGAGGACGAAATTTTATAAGGGGGGAAGAAATTGTAAACCCCTAACCTCGATTCATAACCTCTTAGTGTTAAAAGATGGATTAGAGAGGTAAAATAAATCTCTACATTAGATTAATTGAATTTCATAGTGTTAGAGATTTATTAACTTAAGATTGACGACGAAATTCGTCAAGTATAAAAGTTAAGTACCATTATAATAGAATCAAGTTAGTGTTAAGTTAAATCGATTCATCGATTTCGTGAACGCCATTTTGGGAGTTTCACAACAACCAAATTAACAAGAAAAAGATCAATGAAGAGTAAAATAATTCATCCATAGATAAGCGATTGATGATAATCAAAATAAATCAAAGGACAAGCTTGATATTCCATAGAACATCAATAAGATATATAAACAAGACACTTAGAAGCCAAGTAGACAAGTGAAGAGTGCAAAGCTACCATAAAACTCAAAAACCAAAGTGATTCCCGTATAGAGTAGAGGAGGAGAGAAAATGATGGTCAAACAACTTTAAAATGAGACTTAAGTGCCATTTTCATGAAGGCTAATCATATATATTGAACATTTAGCAAGATTTTAACAAGAAAAGATGAAAATAAGTGTGAAACAAAGAAGAAAACAGCAGCTACCATAAAAGAGAACAAAGCTGGCAGCAGTGAAAAGAAAAGAGAAATGGAGAGGAATTGTGTGAAATTAAAAAGAGATGGGGCAAGGATGCAAATTAGAGAAGTAAGAGTAGTATATAAGCAACACTTGGGTGAAATTTTTCAGCAAACAAAACCCATTTTCGTGCCTCCATTCAGCTGCAACAGTGAAGCCCCAGAACAGAGCAGCAGACAAGCACACTGCAAGGCAGGAACTACAGCAGGGAAAAGTGGAAGGAGGAGAGCCCATCCAGCCCTTCTGAACCTCTAATCTCCCTCTCTAAACCCTCTTCTAAGTCCTCTCAATCCTCTAAGTCAAGTACCAAGTAAGATATCATTGAATCTTCTCCTTATTGAGTTTAAAAGTGCAGTAGAGCTGCTGGAAATTTTCTGGGCAGAAATTTTTTTGTTGTGTTGGTGTTCTACACTTCAATTAAGTGTGGAACCCCAACTAGATGATGATGAACTTTAAATAACATGTTGTTGGGTGTAAGTGGTAGCCTAGGGTTTTATTTATGGCTGCCACATATTTGATTTAAGTGAAAACAAAATCAACTCTCACACACACACCAATTAGTTGATTAAAGTTTTGAGTGAATTGTTAGTGTTCAAATGAACAAGTAATGTTTATGTGTGTGTTGTGACTATATTAGACAGTAAATAAGCTCTGAAATCAGAGGTTATGAACCCAAGTTTGAGCATAAAAATGATTAGAAAAGCATAGGAGAGCATATAGGAATGATAGAAGCTCAATAGAATTGGTTTTAACAATTTTGTCAATCCCGAGCTGAATTTTTAGCTAGGGGAGACCTGACCATATTTGGCTTATTTGGGGGTGTTCTACACCTCAAATGATGCCTAGGAACCATAGAAAACCATAGGTTTTGGAACGGATCGAATCCGATAAAAATTGTGCAAGTTATGCACGAAATAGCGCCGTTAGAGCTCTGAGAAGTGAAACGGCTATCCTAATGCAATTTTTATTGCATGGTTTGAGTTTGGTTCATCATTATAAGTTAAATGAAGCTTAGTTATGGAATAAAATCTAGCGTCGCTAACCCAAAATCAAGAGGTTGCAAAACGGGCACTTAATTGCGCCCGAAAGTGTCCAAAACGGACGTTTTCCTTAGATTTGACATAGCAAACGATGGAGTTTCTTGACGAAATTTTCCGGGCGACTTAGTTATGTGATAAGGAGACGCTAGAAAAAAGAACGGAGGTGAAACCATGGCTGGTTTCAATTCTGTTTTTTTTGGTCAACCGAATAATTAAAAAGTTGACTTTTTGTTTTAAGCTTTTGGAGACCAAACGAAACATATGGGGATGATCCTAGGGGTCTAGAAGTAAAAATTTTACAAAGAAATCGAAGTTAGAGAGTTTCGGTTGAGTTAGAAACAAGTTAGGAGATTATATAAAGAAAATGGGTCTTAGTTGAGATTATTAACCTTGAAGTTGAGATTCTCAACTTTTCAAATTATCACTAGTAATGATGAGATCATGTTGTGTAGGTGACGAGCACGTGAGCGGCGTCCAGGAGCCTCGTCGAGACGCTTGACGCGGCCTTGAGGTAAGTGGTTCGCCACTTAAGATCTCTTTCAATTTCATGTAATTGGTTGATGTTGATAATGAAAATGGTAGTTAAGTAATCTAAAAAGAAAATAGTTGAAATGAGAGTTTTCAGAAGTTTCAAAATGAGTTAGTTGTGTGCTTTTGGCACTAAATAAATATAGTTGTAAAACCCATGTATATCCCTTAAGATATAATGAGATTTAGCACTACGTGACGATGCAGTAAATTCCGTCCGTAGTCGCTCAGGTTAGAGAAAAGTTAGCACTACGCGACGATGCAGAAAATTCCGTCCGTAGTTGCTCAGTTTCATAGAAAGTATAAGCGCTACGTTGCGATGCAGACAATTCCGCACGTAGTTGGCTATTGTTATAGTTTGGCACTACTTGGCGATGCAGTAAATTCCGCTCGTAGTTGCCCAGAGTTCTAGCACTACAATTGCGATGCAGAAAATCCCGCATTGTAGTTGCTCAGTGATAAGCTTTAGCGCCCTACGTGCGATGCAGTAAATTCCGTAACGTAGTGGTTGAGATGACTTAGTAATCTTCACGTTGGCGTTAGTTCTAATCGCCCGTGATGGACAGAAATATTTAAAGGATATACATGGGAGTTTTGGAAAGAAATCATAAAACAAATGATAAATCGCCATGTTAGTATATGTGATATTATATTTCTGTTGCACTAACTTGTTTGTTTATTTTGTAGCTATTTATATTTCGTGGTGTGCCACCGCAGACGATAGGACGTCACCATTTTGTTGGGTATATATATAGGTGGGAGATTCATGACATGTGATGATGTATAACTTATGTATGAAATGGATATGTAATTGAGAAACACATAGTCATATTTTGAAATTGTATATTTGTAAATATTCATGCATTTTATATATATGATGCATCTAGATATATTCTACTTGAGTTGTTCTTATAAATTGAGAATTTAGTGTTGATATTGCATGTTTGTTGAAAAATGATGATGATTATTGCATGTTTGAGAATAAAGAAGTTGGGAGGAATTGAGATTTTAGTCGAAGTGTAAATTTATTGACAGGTAAATTTTGGATTATCAAAAATGCAGCCGTTATGCTGTCGAAAATTTTATAAAAATATTTGAACCAAAGGTTGCGAAAAAATTTTATCACTCCCAACTAGTTTAAAAGAAAACTGAATTTTTGAGTTTAAACGAGTAAACCGGTTGAAGAAAGTTAGGGTTCGCTTCTCGGATTTCTTCTATCCGACGAGTCGGTTTCGAGGAGTCCGTTGAAGTGCCCGGCAGGATCCTCCAGACAAGAGCCTAGATAAGGTCTGGGAAGGGTCTTGTCAATTCACCTAGTCTAAATGCACAAGCAGTAACCTTGAACAATGTTCTTTGCGTTCCCTCAATAATAAAGAATCTTGTAAGCATATCAAAGTTAACTCAAGACAATAATGCTTATGCTATTTTTGATTGTGACTCTTGTGTGATCAAGGACAAGCATACTCAAAGGGAGCTACTCAAAGGGAAGCTTAAGCAAGGACTCTATCAACTTCAGATTGTTGGTGATCAAAGGAAGGAAAATACTCAGTTTTGGGATAAGAAAACTGGTGACAATTCTTAGCTCTATAATACTAGTCTAGTAGATGAGATTACTAGTATGAATTATAAACCATTTGGTGCAAACTTCAATTGTTGTATGATAAATAAAGCTACTTCTACTGGTGAAATGAATGAAATGATGTGGCATATAAAGTTAGGACATCTAGCTCCTTTAATTCTTAGAAACATTTTAAATGCTCTAAAGTTGAAACAGTCCACAAATAACTTACATTTCTGTGATGCATGTAAGATGGGCAAGATGCATCAGTTACCATTTCAGCCATCAACTTATAGAGCTAGAGTGCCACTTGAGTTAGTGTACACTTATTTATGGGGACCTTCACCAATGCTACCTCTAGAAGGTTACAGATATTATGTGATATTTGTGGACTCCTTTTCAAGATATGCTTGGCTATATCCACTCAAGTTAAAATCAGATGTTTTAGGGGCTTTTCATTTATTCAAAAAATCTGCAGAACTTCAGCTTGGGCACAAAACTAAAGTGTCTTCAAGCTGATATGGGGGTAGAGTTCAAACCAATTGAAAGTTATCTAAGACAAAATGGTGTACACTTTAAAATGTCTTGTGCTTACACACACTAGCAAAATGGAGTACCTGAGAGAAAACATAGACATATAGTGGAGATGGGATTGACAATGCTTGCACAGGCTGAAATGCCTCTCATTTTTTGGACACTTGCTTTCCAGGCAGCAGTATTGTTGATTAACAATCTGCCAACACCTATTCTTAACTATAAATCGCCTTTTGAAGTGCTTTTTCTTAGACAACCCAACTATAGTTACTTTAAGGTGTTTGGCAGTAGCTGTTTTCCCTATCTCAGACCATACTCCAAATAAAAATTCAATTTTCACACATCTAAGTGTGTGTTTATTGGCTACAGTCTTCAACATAAGGGGTATCAGTGTTTACATTCTTTTGGTAGGATCTATGTTTCAAGGAATGTGGTTTTCCATGAGTGTGAATTTCCGTACAAGATTCTCTTTCCTGCAAATAAGGTTACTCATCAACAAGTGCCTAGTCCTCTATTATCATCTCTGTTCCCTCCTATATCAGTTACAGACACAAAGCCTAGTGAACGAAATCAATTAAATGGGTTTACTACTCCGATTGACCAGCTCTCATCTGAAAATATGTCAAGTCACAACTCATCAGCTCATGCTTCCTTGTCTGATCATCACCAGTCTGTAGTTGAACCAATTCAAATACTTCAATCTGTTTCCTGTCATCCTATGGTCACGAGAAGTAAAACAGGTTCTCTCAAACCTAAAACCTATTCTGCTTTATGTCAGTCTCCAACAAATATTTCTTTTAAGGATGAGCCTAGAACAGTTAAAAAAGCTCTAACCATTCCTCAGTGGAGACAAGCAATGAATGAGGAATATACTGCCTTACTAAATAATAATACTTGGACTTTGGTTCCTTATAACAAGTCCATAAGTGTTGTTGGTTGTAAATGGGTGTATAGGGTGAAGTATAAACCTGATGGTACAATCTTGAAGCATAAAGTAAGATTAGTTGCCAAAGGTTTTCATCAAGTTTCAGGAGTAGATTTCTTTGTGTCGACGTTGGAATTCAGTCGACAAGTAATCAATGCCCAATACCTGCAATCAATGTGAGAAAGCACAAATACCGAGAAATAACAAAGACAAGAACCGGGTATGAATGTAAGAACACGAAGTTTTTTTACGTGGTTCAGCAATTAAAGCCTACGTCCACGACTGTCCAACTCTTAATCTCTGCAGAATGACAGTATATTATTGAATATTGTATGATGATGTTACAATGATTTCAATCCCTATTTATAGGGAAAGAGGTGTTACAATTCTGGTTGTAGCAAATTAGGAAGAGAATCCTGAATTAATTACATTCCCTAAATAATTGGAAAAATTAAGGAAAAGAATTATAAATTAATTACACTTCCTAATATATTTAGATAATATCAGGAAATTACTATAATTATCTCAAGATAAGATTGATTTGAGTTTAAATTTGAATAGATCTCCATATCTGGTGAAGAAATCATGATTTGATTAGGCAATTGCCATATTCGGAGAGAGAATCATGATTGAACTTGGTAACTGCCTGTTTTCGGAATATACTGTACTTATTACGCATCTGAGCGAGCTGACGTGTTTTGGTGGTCTCGAGCTCGAGCTCGCTGAGAGACGAGCTGCGCAAGAGGCGAGCTGTGACCTGGCTGTGCTTATAGGTCTGTTGACGCCAGTTGGAAGATCCCTTTAAACGAGCTGAAAAGCTTGATGGGCTTAAAGTCAATACTAGGCCTCGTCTGATGGGCTTTGACTACGTTGACCTTATTGGGCCTTCTTATCGGGTCTTAAATGGGCCTAAATTGGACTTTTACCAGCCCAATTACTGAGTCCGAAAAATACGTATAACACTTTGACAACTTTAGTCCGGTTGTGAAATCTTCTACAATCAGGGTTGTGTTCATCTTAGCTATTACCTATGGTTGGGGGATTCAGCAACTAGACTTTAACAACGCCTTCCTCAATGGTGATTTACAAGAGGCAGTGTTTATGGAGCAACCTTCAGGATTTGTAAGTCAATCTAATCCCACATATGTTTGCAAATTGAATAAAGCCTTATATGGCCTAAAACAAGCTCCAAGAGCTTAGTTCTTTAAGTTGAGGACTGCTCTATTGGATCATGGTTTGGTTAATTCCAAGGTTGACACTTCCTTATTCATTAAGAAGATTAATTCTGAGGTTTTGTTTCTCCTCGTATATGTTGATGATATATTGTTGACAGGAACTAGTTCAACTCTTATTAGTAAAGTTGTCTTGGCTCTTAATTCTCGTTTTGCCTTAAAAACTCTTGGTAAAGTGGGTTATTTTCTAGGATTTGAAGTCATTAGAACTGCTGTAGGTTTGTACCTCACTCAAACAAGGTATATCTTGGATCTTTTAAAAAGAACCAATATGTCTAATGCCAAGCCTTGTGATACTCCTCTGTCCATTGGTTCAAAATTAACAAAAACTTCAGGATCTCTCTTTTCTGATCCTTTTCTTTTTCGTAGTACCATTGGAGCCTTGCAATACTTGACTCATACTCGACCAGACATATCCTTTGCAGTTAATAAATTGAGTCAATTTCTTGCTTCTCCAACAGATGAGCATTGGACAGCCTGCAAAAGAATACTTCGCTATCTAAAGGGTACAACAGGTTTAGGTTTGTTTTTTACACCTACAACTTCTCTCAATTTAGAAGTGTACAGTGATGTTAACTAGGTAGCTTGTCTAGATGATCGAAGGTCTACTAGTGCTTGTCTTGTTTTCTTAGAGGGTAATCTTATTACATGGAGTTCTCGTGAACAGCATGTAGTTGCACGTTCCAGTGTTGAGGCAGAATATAGAGCCTTAGCTCAAGCCTCAACTGAAGTTTTTGGTTACAATCCTTATTTGCAGAAATTGGTCTTCAAGTTTCCTCTACTCCTGCCATATGGTGTGACAACACTAGTGCAGCTGCCCTTACTATGAACCCTGTCTTCCATGCTCGCACAAAACACATTGAAATTGATGTGCATTTCATTCGTGAGAAAATTGCTGCTGGCAGTTCATTATGCTCCCACAACCTATCAAAAGGCTGATTTGCTTACGAAGCCTTTGACTTCTGCTCGTTTTCAGTTTCTTCGATCCAAGCTGAATCTCTCCGTTCCTCTTGAGTTCAGTTTGAGGGGGGATGTTTGAGTAATATCTCAAGTTGACTTAGCTTAAACTTAGTATATATTTTGATGGTCAGATTTACTGGTGATGTGGCAGTTTGTTATGAAGCAATGGTTGAGATTTGTTTCTTGTTTGACTTGTGGTTAACACACTATAAGTGTGTCTGGATGTATTCTCTGTATCTAGAGAAAAAACAGTGAACATTCTTGTATATGCAAAAGTTAATGGTTTCATGTTCTTGAAGATTCTCCATGAAATCAATCCTTTATTTTCTGGTCCAAAGATTAGCTTTCATTTTTCATTTACTTTAGAAATAGTTCACATGACATATAAAATGTTGGCATGCGCCGCGGCGCTATCCTCAGTTTCAAAATAGGCCTATATTCTATCATTTTATTAATAATTTAAAATAATTTGATATCACCGACTCACTAATATTTTAATAGATATATAAATAAACTTTTACCTGGATAATAAGTTTAAGTGATTTTGTTTTTTGACATAGACTCTATTTCAATTTCTATCACTAGCTAATTTCTTTTAGAGAAAATTGTGATAATAACTTTTTTTTTGAAGCTAAAGTTGAAAAATAAATATTTCTTGAGATTTTATATTTTTATCAAGTATATTTTTATCTAAAAACAATTATTTTTGTAAGATTTTGAAAAGAGAGTTGATATTCAACTAAGACCTAACAAAATGATCATTTATTTAAAAAAAAAAAAAGGTTAAATTGTTAAACCAGGAAAAAAGGGTCATATGCGCATATAATTAGTGTTAACGAATCAACAATCAGAACAATGACAAATAGAGAAAGAAAGTAAACAATAAAGCAGAATAATTTTATTATAAAAATTGTTTATATTACAATAAAACAATTACAAATAAAATAAAACAAAAATAATAATAATTAAAACACACACAATAAAAAAATACAATAGGATGATTAAATTGAAATACGAAATAATAAAGTCTTACAGAATTGCAATGACCTTAAGACAAAAATTGCCCTTTACTCTGGTTCTTATAAAATTTTGAGCAACTGCCTCTTATGATTCTTTGTTAAATTCATAAATCAAGCACTGGATATTCTAAATTCTATAGAATTTAGTGTCTTTCTCAATTTTGTAATGAATGCATAAAATTAAAAAATTCTCTCCAAATGGCAAAAATAATCTGCTATTTATAAATGTTGAATATGTGCTTATGAACAGACACAACTCTACAGAACAGGTATTTATAAACAAACACAACTTTACATAGCAAGTACTTGTGAATTGATAAATACCTTTTTACTAAAAATTACATTTTTAGTCCAAATTCAAATTTTAAAAATTGAATTTTAAATTAAATTAACCTTTTACCCAAACAACATAAAATTTGACAACAATTAGTTCATAATTTCAAGGATGGTATTTACTTGAAGAAAAGTTATTATATAGCATATTAATGCAGGTAATTAAGATTATAACTAAATCAAAACGGAAAATATATGTATGATTAAATTAAAGGTACATTCTAGCATACACAAGGGGCACACATGCACTTGACAAAATATATATATATATATATATATATATATGATTGCATTTTAAAATATATGCCTGTAATTTATTATATGTGATTACAATAAATAAATATAATTATATTTACTAATTTACCGATTGTGATCATATTTACTAATTGTAATCACACATATTTAGTTATAATCATATTTAATAAATTATAATAACATATTTTAGAATGCAATCACGTTCATTTTTTGTTAATTGTATGCATACCTCATATGTGCCCAAGAGACCTCTAAATTAAAAGGTTGCACTACTATCTACTGTAAATTGATAGTAAAATATGTTCATTCAATTTAGTAATGTCTCTTCTCTCGATTGTTCCCATTATAAATGATATTTAAAAGAAATCAAAAAGTCGCACCACAATCGATTACTGTATTTAATATTTTTCTTTGACTTATATCGATCCGAACCATTCATGCAAACCTGAGATTTGTGTATATATTTCTATACAGATAATTCTTCAATGGAGAATCTGCAACATTGTTTGTCAACTGCCAGAACAGAGCAACGCTTCACCATCACAATTTGTTGAAACATTTTCTAATTACGTGTCCAAGCACTATTCTCCATTACTTAAGAGTTCAAACCCACAAAGTGACAGCAGCATAGCTCTAAACATTTTAATCCAATTTGTTGACATGTTGACACGTGGCAGAAATTGAAGAATTTATAAGTCCACAAGTCAGCGCCATGCCCTTCAGATTTTGGTCTTTACCGGAGATGATGGGTTTGTTGTTTAAGAAAATCAAATTTGACGACTTTCTATTAACTAATCTGTTTTGAAAATTAAATTAAGCTGAAAATGATAGCTGAGACTTCTTTAAACTAGCATAAACACACGTCAAGCGTTACAAATTTCTTTTCGATCAATCTAATAATTATGAGACTTCTTTAAGTTATATATATATTTTTAAGGTGAAATTCGAATTGTTCATTAAAATATATAACAGGGAGATGTACGATCAACTTTACTAAATTTGAGGTGTGGAGAGAAATTAAATCCTTAAAATCAAACACAAAAGGAATTAAACAATTTATCAATGAATCAAAATCTATAAATTCATAAATTTAAAGAATTTTTTCAACGATTATTTAAAATCAACCAATTTTGCTGTTATTTACCCTTGATCTTAACTTAACAAATTAATATCTGTAAATGAAAAATTTAACCTTGGAATTCCATTTGCTTTGAAGTAAGGTTTTGTTTGAAGGTTTTGATGATTTGATCGTCTATTAATGTGAGTTTTCTCTTAATAAGAATTTAGATTGTAATATTCAGTAATTATTACTAATTTTCCATCTTTTTTTTTCCATACCATAGATTTTAGCCCAAGTGTTTTTTAAAAAATTTTATACATACATACATGTATATATGCTAAAAACAAAAACAAAACAAAATAGATATTTTCCTAGTATTCCTATTCAGAGAGAATCAAAATTCTATACATATATATTGAAAAAAAAAATAGATATTTTCCCAATATTCCTAGTAAGAGAGAATCAAAATTCTATAAATATATATTGACTCAAAAATGAAAATCATATAGTGGTATATATATATATAGTATAAACCACATGATCTAAAAATATTTGACTCTCTCCATTTCAAAACACCATTGCATAAAATGTCAAATTTAGTTCTAAATTAGGTGAATTTAGGACACAGAAATTAATAAAAATATATATTTTTTTCCTTTTTGGTGTTGAAAAGAGAGAATTAAACACAACTAATCAACTCATCATTTTTCTCAGTATTAACCACTCATATGGTCCTACATGATTTTAAAGTCAAAGGTTAGTTCTTATACCCTACCAAAATATGACAATTAAAATATTCAACGTTCTACTTCAAAAAAAAAAAAGAAAATCAACGTTTTAAAAATAAATTTCCATTGGATTCCCATATATATATATATATATATATATACATTATTATATTTATTAAGCAGCTTATAAAAGAGAACATATAAGTAAACAAAAAGTAGATGTGGACTTTATGTGGAGAATGGGAATCCCCATGTGCCATTTTGGCTTCAAATTGGAATCTGTTTGTCATCCCATAGATATTTCAAAGATTCCAAGAACTAACCAAAAGTCATAAAAAAATAAAACCATACCAGAGGTTTCCACATCGTTGGGATCTGAAGAGCTGTTTGTCCAATAAAAATTCTTATTTTCAACACCGGAGACACCTTGTCCCCACTTGACTTTCATGTTTTTTGGTAACCCAATTGAAGTTTTATTTTATTTTATTTATTTAATTTGTCTTCATTAATTTGAATTCAAATCAGATTTAGGATACTAAGGTAAGAACCTTTTGCGCTTTGAAGAAATCAAGAAAGATTAAACGTGAGTCACATGTCTCATGTATGAACATTTTGTCATAAACTTTTAATGATTTAAGGTATATGTAATGAATACTAGTGATTATGTTAGTCTCAAGAGTTAAATGCTTGATTTTGATTAATAATAATAAACAGAATCAAACGATAGTGGTCCCTCTTTGATTTTCTCTATCCTTGTTGAGAGAGAAACAACAAAGTAGCGATAGAAATCTCTAATGGCAGTCGGTTTGATGGCGATGTGGGTAGCTGAGTGTTACAACGTCTGCTCTTTTTCCTTACCCTTATGGATGAGGGGGGAACTCATCCAATTGTGTAAATCTATTAACTTATCAGCGGAAGAAGAAAAAGAATGTCTCATTTCAGGTGATATCCGAGCTAAAGGGGTGGACCTAGCACTTCAATAATAGTGTTATAGCTCTTGAAATACCTTAGGGAGTTGGAGACATCTCTAAATTGGGCTTTGATTAGATGGAGATCTGGGTCCAGATTCATAACCCTCCCTTAGTATGTATGAACCAAAGGCCAGTGTAGACCATGGCATATTAGATTTGAGGGGTTGTGTCGACTCCCTTAGAGGATAGGGAATGTATAGTAAAATATTTAAGGGTTAAAGTCAAGACTGGTATAAAAAAATCATTGCTTAGGATTCTTAAGCTAAAAGTGGACAGAATTTGGACGAGTGTGTGTGGTGGATCTTAGATATGAAAGATTACTTGAGTTCTATTATATGTGGCAAAGTGCATCACAACGAAGCTAAGGAAGCAATTTGTATAAATGGGAACCTTATCAATATAGCCCCTGGATAAGGGTGATGCAAAATTAGGGGGTAAACAAAAGGTAGATCATAGTAGGAAGGATGAGCCTCAAGCAGGAAGAAATGGAAACACGGAGATTATGGAGATGGTGGTGAGCCCCTACAATAAGAACACAACGAAATGGAAAAGGGTTGCCGGAGAATGGAAACTTATGGGGAAGATTACAAGTCTAATCCAAAAAGTATTACCAAGCCAATTATGTAGGAGAAATGGTAGTAAAGCTCTCAGTCTTTCTCCGAAGCAAAAGAATTCTTCTAGTGGAGATGCGGTTAAGGGGAAGGTGTTAGTAGGTCAAACAAATAAAGAGATGGATAGGGAAATGGATTTGTGTTCTGGGACAAAGAGGCAGAAACTGGTTTTTATTGAAGATGATGAAGGTAACATGAAGAAATTGAAACTCACTAGATCTACTAATTTGGAAGTGACAGAGACATCATCAAAGTCTGCGACGTAGGCCCGTCGGCCACCATGAGTTGACTAAGTTGGAACGTATAGGGAATGGAGACTCCTCGTGCATTCAAAGCCTTAAAAAGGGCAGTGAGAAGATACTCCCCAGATATAGTCTTCCTAATAAAACTAAATTAGCTAGGAACATGTGTGATAGTGTAAAGAGAAATATGGGATACAATTGTGGTTTATTTGTTGATTGTGTGGGTATGGGTGGGGGGTTTTCGTTTATTATGGAAATAAGGAATGGATGTGATGATTCTTTCCTACTCTCCTGGGCACATCGATGCGTGCATTGTATGAGATGATAACATAAGGTGGCAGATTATAGGCTTATATGGAAATCCTAAAAAAAGGATTATTCATGAGAGTTGTTGAAAAAGCTCAGACTAGTTAACTCTTTTCCTTGGATTGTGGTGGTGATTTCAAGGTTATAAAGCGGATAAGTGAGAAAGCGGGAGGTACAGGGGGTAGGATTAGCCAAATGCTAAAGTTAGAAGGGTGTGGGAAGATTGTAGCTTAGATGATCTAGGTTAAATTGGATCGAAGTTCGCTTGAAACAACCGTAGAAAGGGGTTGATAATATATAGGAAAGACTGGATAGATTAATGGCTAATCAAAACTGGCGTGATCTCTTCTTGATGTGACCTGACTTGAATTCTCTCTTTCGGAACTCAAGCGAGCTTGTCTGACACCCCATGAAACCCCCTTTTTGGACTCTAAAAAGTAAGGTTGAAGGAATTTCGTAAAGTGAACTCTTAACTTTGAACATTTCTAACATACGATTTATAAATTCTTTAAAATTTTTCTTTTTTTATAATCAAAGTTTTTCAAAAATCCAGTAACATAACCACTGTTTTTCTTCATTTCCCATTATTTCAAATCACCTATAAACAATTTAAAAACACTTTAAAAGTTCATACAATATTCTCCACTTTCAAATCTGGACCTCAAGTCCATTTCAATCAACACCTAGCCACAATTGAACTAATTTCATAAAAACTATTTCAAACTTGAAAAAGATATTTTCATATTATTGACGTTGATTTCTGGTCGATCACAGTTCAGAATCCAATACCTGCAATTAATATGAGGCAAAACAAAAAACGCAAGAAAAGTAGCAAAGCAGAGAAGAAAAACAACCAATAAAGGAGATTTTTAACGTGGTTCAGTAAGTATGTCTATGTCCACGACTGTTTCTCTTAATAATTCTGCAGAGAAATAGTATTATATTGCTCGTATGTATCTGTGTATATGTGTATTATAATGAATTTCAGTTTCTATTTATAAGGAGAGGCGGTTACAATTTGAATTGAAATAAAATAAGAAAAGAATCTCGCATTAATTACACTTCCTAATCGGTTAGCACTAAATCAGGAAATTGCTCCGTAAAATCAAAGATCACGTTTACTAAGTTTGAATTTGAATTTATTTTCAATTCTGGTAAAAGAATCACGATTAAATTGGGTTACTGCCTTTTTTGGAAGATTTCCTTATTGAATTGGTCATTTGGCGAGCTGTAAACTGCATTAGACGTTCTCGAGCTAGAGCTCGTTCCGAGAAACGAGCTGTGCATGGTGCAAACTGTATAATACTAGCAACAATTTGCAACTGTCATGATGTGAGCTCGCTAGCTCTAGCTGTAGAGTTCGCATGAGTTGGATATTGACAACTTGGGCCTTGTCTGCTGAACCATTTCATTGGGTTGATTTATTGGGCTTTTATTAGGCTTTTACTAGCCCATTTGTTGAATCCGAGAAATACCTATAACACATATACACAATTAAAAGTATTTACACATGATCTCAATAGTTCATTTAATTTGACACAAAACACTATTACAACATGGCAAACTTTACAAACTTGTTTACAATAAAAAATGTAAACATGTACATGCTCCTATTTTACCAAAAATACTTATAAAAGTAATTTCACAGAAACGATACTCGTATCCAGATTACCTAGCTTAAAGTAGGAGAACGGACACCCTGATCACTTGTCCTTACACTTGAGAAGGTTTTTCATAAACAAAGTGAAGAAAAGTAAGCTGAAGAAGCTCGATGAGTGGTTAATCATCGTTTGCTAGTAAAACTTATTCTTTCATAAACACACCTCCCAAAAACATTTAAACATTTATAAACTTTTATAAAAACTGTAAATCTTGAGCATTTCATAAGTAACTTTATGAAATTCATATTTATGCATATAAACATAAAAGTATCACATATCTGATGCTAAAGACATAAAAGACATAAAATACTAAAATCAATCATTAACTTTCAATAATCATATAAAGATAATATTTTTTTAAATCTTTACATCTAGTAATATGATTTTCTTGCTTTAAAACTGTACCAAATGGAAACCCAAGGAAGCTTATATCACATGTCGACTATTCTAGCGCCGTTCAATATGATGTCACGTGTCGACTAGCCTAGCGTCATACAACGTGACTCTTTAAGACCTCTTACGACCACATAACAAAATTATTCATCGCATAAGTGGAGTAAGATACTACAACTCTATACGTGTAGAGGACGACACGACAGACTCGACTCAATCCCCCCGATATTAGTGACGCGCCCCCCCAATGCTTGCCATACACGATAGGGTACTACTGCCGAATCTTTAATCTTTTCTATAAAGTTGGGTAAACTAATGACCTTTGAAAACATTCTTTACAATGCTTTAAATACTAAAACATAAAACATGTTGCTTTTAAAGATACTAAAAGTATTCTCTTTACTTGATGCATAAAAATATTCACAACTAATATCTTTAACATGCTTTAAAACATGCATACTAGAAGCATGAAAACATATCAATTTTACAAGAAATATTAAAAGCATTTTTTTTACTAGATACTTAAAATATTCATAACTAATATTTTTCATGAATTGCTAGCATTCATTTCAAACATACTTTTATAAGAGTCTAAATACAATAACTTTATAAGCAATCAATTAAAACTTGATAAAACTATCCACTCACTCTTTACTTTCCAACCCTTGAATTGATTGCTCAATGTTCCTTCCTTGCTTTCGCCTCCCCTACAAAGTCATATACCAAAATGAAATCCATCACAACTCATTCATTTGAAAACCAACCTAATTTACTTAGTTTGCACTCAAACTAGTAGATCCTTCATTTTGGTCAATTACACTACTTTACATATATGCTTTATTCTTTTGATTTCCCATGCATTAATCATCTTAATTTCATCTCAAAATCACCCAAATACATTCACATGACAAAAACATAAAGTGCACCATACATTTTCATGCTTGGCTGAATACATAATACTTCCATCTAAACTTTTTATTTTTATTTTTATTTTTTTTATCCAAACTTGCTTGAATGTGTACATACTACCATGAAAATCCATCAAAATGATTAAATGACATCTTGAACCTCTAATTCCTACCATGGTCGAATTTACATAGCAAACTAATCCCAACGTTTTCTGTCATTTTCTTGATACAAATCATTTTAGAATCATATAGAACTTCATATAAATGCAACAAAACATTAAAAATCAAGTTATTGAACTCAAATCCTAGACTTGACCAAAGTGTACATCATGCATCCAATATCATTCTTTCACTTTCATGACCACCAAACACACTCAAATCACTCAATTATTCATCTTATGCTCAAAGATTAACTCAGTTGAACTTTCTTGAAAATTTACACAAATCCTAGAATACTCACCTTGCTCTCTTGTTTGTCTAATGATTTCCCTTGAGTTTACTTTCATTTTTACACTTGAATGCAAGTTGATTTACCTCTAAACATGTCAAAAATTTCATAAATCCATCAAGTTATCATCCATCCACAAGAATCATCAAAATACCATGAAAATCAAGTCAACTTACCACTTGAAATTAATTTGTAAGGGATGACTTTTGCTCCTAAGCTTGCAAACAACCTTATTTGGCTTGAAAATCACTCAAAAATAACCTCAAGAACTCAGGTGCAGCAAGCTGTCTTGGTTTTCCTCTCATGGCCGAACACCCCTGTAATTTTTCTTTCCTTGCCGATTTCTTCTCTTCTTCTTCTCTTTTTACTTTCACTTTATATAGTCTCCTCTTTTATTGCCCGAAATGTCCTTAAACTAATCTTAAAATGGTCATTATCCCCTAGTCACAATTTGTAACACCCTCCACTCGACTTCCATTAGAATAAAAATCGAATCGAAGAATGCTACATTATTCATTCTTACTTTTCTTATGAATATTTTTATTATTTATTTATTTTGTAAAATCCGACAGAGTTCCGTTTGTTTTTCTGAAAACCCAATAATTTAAAAACTTGCAATTAGAAAGATAAACACTTCTAAAAGAAGACTATTTTCTCAACTACCGTTTCGGATCTCCCATCCGACTCAAAATCAACTCCACCACTCAAACATTTACATATACCATGCATTCAATGAAAATCATATCCATGAAAAGTTTATACGAATTAAAAATCTATATAACAACCAGTTTACAAATCCACACTTTGAATACAAAATATTTTCAAGACTTCATATATACATATATGTATATATACATACTTCCATATATACATGTATTTTAATATGCTTATAGTATCAAAAGATAACTACCCAAAGTATGGATGGATGTGACTTGTTGGAAAAGCTGTAGATATCTCCCTTTCCGCCTCTATCATCAATGCCCAATCAACAACCTACGCGTGGTAAATCCAACGCACTAAATATTTTTACTTAGTGGGTTTACACAAAATTTAAAATTCACTATTTCCCAAACTAACATATTGAAAAATCGCAATCTTACATTTATCAAAATATCCATAATATCACAAAGAAATAAATTTACAATTAATCACACATATGAAATTCTTAAAGACCATTATTTAAGTATAACTACACAATTGCACATAATATTTTTCAACGTCATTTGTAAACATTGACACAATATCCTAGACTGGAAAATAGGTTTCTCGAGCATTGGACACTCAGTGCTTACTCGTCGGATCACATTTCATACACATATACAACTAAGGACCGAACACTCGGTGCCTCTCAAGATCCAAAATTTATAATTGGTATATAAATAACTTAATGCAATACTGCTAATATTTCCCTGTTGGTATGCCAATTACCAATCTCCATCAACTGATGTCCAGATTTACTAGGGCTCTTATAAATTTTATTTATTATCAACATATTCATACATTCACAATTTTCGTTTCCAATTTACAATTTTATCAAGGGTACAACCAATTACATTTTGATACAAACTTTTCACATTTAACCGCAACATTCATATCTAGGCATTATAAAATACCATTTTGCACCCAATTACCCCATCAAAATTTATCAAAAACATCATCCCCTTCACTTTACATGTGTTCGACCAACACTATCAACTTTCCATTTTTGTTTTTAAATTTCACACTTCACCCTATCATTCATTAAAATTTCATTCAATTACCATCCAAATTAGATTAAATCTTCAAAATCATTAAATTAATTCACTATTGCCCAATTTGATCCATTCAGCCAATCTTAATTTCTTTCACAAATTTTTCAAATTTTTTATCATTTAATACCTCAAAAATCACTCATAAGGTAGTTCAAACATAACCATTAAATTAATATACTAAAGACATAAAATATCAATAATTGACATAAACTAAAATCCTACTAGAAAATTTAATTTTTCAAACCAAGTTTACACCAACCTTTTGGGCAAGGTGTAGAGTTTTTCCACACCTTCAATTTGATCTTACAACTTCTCTTGCTCCTTCTCTTGGTTTCCTTTAGCTAGATCCACATCTAAGGTTTTAAAAAATGCATACATCATCATTAAAATCAAATCTACAATACAAAAAGAGTTAGATCTACATGTCTATGAATATATCTACATCCTTTCTAACCTCAACCTATCACCAAATCAAAAACCCACATAATCTTTCCTTGATTTGGCACATTTCTAGTGAAAATCACCTTTGAAACTTGATGGAATTTAATGAATTTAATGACTTGGAGGCTTGGATGATGGAAGAAACTAGGTTTGTTTCTTATTTGGAGGCTTAAATTTAAAGAAAATTGAGAGAGAAATGGGTATGAAAGCCATGGCTAGAAGAACAAAATGAATGAGTTTCATGCACTCCACTTTATATACTAACCTTTTTTACATGACAAATTTACCCCTAACCAAACTCATACTTACCTTCATGTCCTTAGTTACAAATGCTAGCTTACTATTGGTTGAAATTCCAACTCATACTTCCACTAACTTGTTTGACATCATTATCATTCCATTTTCAACTAAAATTACATCACTTTTTCACTTTTGAGTTGGCAATTTCTTATTGGCCCAAGTATATATCTCATGCAATGCATTCTACTTGCATTCTTTTCTTGTCCAATCACATTTCTCTACCATTCCAATTCCCTTATTAAATTTCTAATTTAATTTCCACTTACAGAATACTTCCAAAATTATTAATTTCCTTAAATTAAAAATACATCTCATAATCTATGCATAAAATTTCAATTTAATCCAACTTTTTGCATACTAATTTTCAATCAAAGGACACTACTCATATCAAAGTAAATTTTGGGGTGTTACACAATTGGTGGCATTTGATTGGTCTATGATTAATAAATCATTAGACTAATATAATCTTATTATTCTTTTTGTTTCATGACAACTAGTTTAATCATTTTATGCTTTCTATATGACCTTCTCTTATTAGTCCATTTTGGTTCATATGGATTATGTTTTTCTAGGTTTCATTTCATGTAATACTTACATGGAGTCCATGTGTGCTTGAATTAAAAAAAATCTACCTTACCCTCTAATGAATTAACTTTTCATTCATGCCTAAATAAATTTTGAAAATATTTCATGGTTATTCAATGGTCCAATTGACTATATAATACTCTAATTAGGTAACTTATCTCTCAATTTCAGGCTAAAAAAAATTTCAAATGAGTGTAAAAACCTCAACACTCATTATTCCCTAAAAGGGTATTATTGTCCAATCAATTTCGGATCACTTAAAACCTATTCAATTGAACTTGTTTTCAATCTATTTCAGTTTATTTTCACTCTAATATTTATTCTAGGACTTTTAATTCATAAGGCCCGCTTTCGAAAATGACTCTTCACAAGGATACTCTTCATCTGGAAATACTATTCATCGAAAAATAAAATAATTAATTTTCATATAAAGGATGAAAATTTTTAGGTTTTACACTTCTTGTGTGCTTTAGTGGAACATGGAGGTTTTAATGGTTTAGATCATAGGATCATCGTGTTGAAAACCGACAAGATGCTCAAAGTTGAAACAAATGTTATTCTACACTTTAAGTTTGAACCTTTTTGGTTATAAAAAGACGATTATATTTAGATTGTTAGTGTTATGGGTAAATTATGATCTGCATAAAACGGTTGGTAAAAACCCAATAAACTAACTCAAAGGGTTGATCCAATAAATAAAGCCTGGGATCTAAGGAACAGACCCAGCTCTCAAGTTTCAACTCTCAGACTTTAAGTCGCAACTCTCAGCTCTAAACTAGCTATGCATCCAGATCTTAACTCTCAGCTCTCAGCTAGCTAAGCTCTCAAGTCTCAGGTCTCAGGTCTCAACTCTTAGACCTCAGGTCGCAGCTCTCAGCTCTCAGCTAGCTAAGCTTCTAGCTCTCAGGTCTCAGGTCGCAGCTCTCAGAAGCTGGCAGCAATCAAATCTAAGACGGATTTGAGCTCTCTAGTTTCGTGCCAGATTTGATCTCTCAAATTAAAGCTTCTCAATCTCGTACCTGTGAGATCTATGCAATCAGCAATTAATGCAAGAATAGTCATGTCAGAGTTGTTAATTAATATAGTACAACTATGACAGAGTAGTTAGTATAATTATTATTTCTTAACATGTATTACACTCAATTGTAAATCTCTCCCCATAAATAGATGTGAAATTCTTTGTAAAGGGGGGGAGCTCATTTTTAGTGATATGGTCACTCTGCTAAAATATTTTTAGAGTGGTCCGTGGACGTAGACACCGTTGTCGAACCACATAAAAAACCTTTATCTTTACCCTGTTCTTTCTCTTTTTTCTCTTTGGTCTGCTTTGTTGCTCTCTGATTGCATGTATTGGTTTTAGGATCTCCGATCGATCATTTTCGAACATCGACATCTTTTAGCATTAGAAGGAGGGCCCAAATTGCAATCTTGAGTTTTCAACAACCATGGCGAGAGGAAGAACAACCAAAAGTTCAGACCCGACAACTGATCCACCTAAAAGGCAAATAGATTAGCAGAAGCATGATTTCCAATCGATGGAGAACGTTGTTGTGCCCATATCAAGCACATCTCACGCCTCTATGACAGGTGTTGTTGTAGATGTGCCTCCACCGACCTCTCACCAGCTAGCACCATTGGACTCTATGGCCGGAGGGCTGTATGTATGGCACCAATGGCAAAAAGCATTAAAGGGCATAGTACAATAACTCGTTGAGGCAATTAGGGCACTGGTACAGGCCCAAGCACCAACTCTTGAAAGACCGCTCAGAGATCAACCACGACCTGTCAAAACAGTTCGTTCTTCCAGCTCGCATTGGAGAACTGAAGGTCACCGAGCTCGTGGAGCTGAGAGCTCACAAAGGTCTCGTCTAAAGTATGTGTCAGATCGTAGCTCCCTAGGTTACGAGCTCAAGGGAGGATATAACCCTCAAAACCCAATATTAGAAGAGCTTCTTCAAAGAGTCCAACAACTTAAAGCACTCATTGACACTTCAAACCAATGCCATCAGAATGAGGAGAGGTCTCCATTCACTGGGGAGATCGAGATACAATCTCTTCCTCCCAAATTCAAACTCCATAACATTTCACCTTATAATGGGGATAGTGACCCCTATGACCATCTAGATACTTTTAATATACAGATGGACCTTCAGACATCCAATCCCTTAGCAAAGTGTCGCGTTTTCTCAGCTATCTTGAGCAACATTCCATAAACTTAGTTCAAGAGCCTCCCAGCTAGCAGCATAAGTAGCTGGGAGGAATGTCAGCAAAAATTCATCAACTAGTACTGGGCTCTGAAGAGGCAGCTCGCATCACCCTGTCACATCGCTACAATTTTTCAACAACAGAACAGGTTCTTGAAATATTACATTGCCAGGTTCAGACGTGAGGTCGCTAATGTGGAAAGCCTCTCATATGACAGCATCCTAACTGCGATTTCAACTAGACTTCATAAGGAATGGAAGCTCTATGAGAGCATTTATAAATCTTTAGTGAGAGACCTGAACGAGTTCTATGAGCGAGCTGACAAAGAGATTAGATGAGAGGGAACCTTCGACCCTAAGAAATCTAACCAAATGGATGAATCGGGCAGTCCCAACCAGTTGAAAAAAAGAAATAATAGTGGGGACAGAAATGAAGGTCAGAATGAGGGCTCAAGGCATCAGGTCGCTAAAAAGGCCAAGAACGAGCTCAGAAGCGAGCGACCTTAGCATTAAGGTCGCTATGTCAGCTACAGTGTCTTGTCTAATACGCAAGACAATATTTTCGCAACAGAAAAGAGCAGAGAGGACTTCGGGACACCCACTCCTATGAAAACCCCTGCTAAGTTCAGAAACAAGAACAAGTTTTGTGCTTATCACGATCAAGTTGGGCACAATACTTTACAATGCTGGGATTTAAATGATGTCATTGAAGATCTAGTCAAGAAAGGTCGTTTAGGAGACTATGTGGTGCGACTAGCGAACCTGTGACCTCGACAGGCTCCAAAGCAAATATGATAGCAACCCCAACGGGCTCTCAAGTAAGACATGAACCTACAGTGTATCTGCGTTCAACAGGTCATGTTTGTAACTTGTAATCTATTTTTTTTTAAATCAATAAAAACTTTGAATCTTCTTATGATTACTTTATGGTGCTATATTAGTTGAGGTTACAACCTACTGGATATAGTCTAACTCAATATTTTTGCTGTTAGCTGAGGTTTCAGTCATTTACACAGCTCATTAGTTTTGCAGTTAGCTAAGATTTCAATCCTCTGGACAGCTCAATATTTTTGCTGTTAGCTGAGATTTTAGTCCTCTGGACAGCTCGTTAATTTTGCTGTTAGCTAAGGTTTCAATCCTCTGGACAACTTATTAGTTTTGCTGTTAGTTGAGGTTTCAGTCCACTGGATAACTCGTTGGTTTTGCTGTTAGCTAAGGTTACAATCCTCTTGACAACTCGTTAGTTTTGCTGTTAGCTGAGGTTTCAGCCCTCTAGACAGCTCGATATTTCAGTTCAATATTTTTTGTGTTAGCTGAGGTTTCAATCCTATGGACAGCTCGTTAGTTTTGTTTTTAGTTGAGGTTTCGGTCCTTTGGACAGCTCGTTGGTTTTGATGTTAGCTGAGGTTTCAGCCCTCTAGACAGCTCGATATTTCAATTCAATATTTTTGCTGTTAGCTGAGATTTTAGCACTCTAGACTGTTCGATATTTCAGTTCAATATTTTTGCTGTTAGCTGAGGTTTCATCCTTCTAAACAGCTCAGTCATGTCATGTCAGCTGAGGAAATCCAAAGATTCAAAAAGCAGAGCAGGAGCATAAACTAGTGAATGACCTCGTAGAGTTACCACAAGTCAATGATGGGAGAGAATCTGAAAAGGCATCACAACAGATAGTAACATTTCGGCTTTTACCAACGGGCTTTAGTTTTCAGTCCGAAGATCGTACTGAAAGCTGGGGGGCTAATGTTATGGGTAAATTCTGGTATGCATAAAGGGATTAGTAAAAGCCCAATAAACTAACCCAGAGGATTGATCCAATAGACAAAGCCTAGGATCTGAGGAACGGACCCAGCTCTCAGGTTGCAGCTTTCAAACCTCAGGTCGCAACTCTCAACTCGCTATGCATCCAGATCCCAACTCTCAACTCTCAACTAGCTAAGCTCTTAGGTCTCAGGTCTGAGGTCTTAGCTCTCAGACCTCAGGTCGCAGCTCTCAGCTATCAGCTAGCTAAGCTTCTAGCTCTTAGCTCTCAGGTCGTAACTCTCAGAAGCTAGCAACAATCAAATCCAAGACGAATTTAAGCTCCCTAGTTATGTGCCAGATTTGATTTCTCAGATTAAAGCTTCTCGATCTCGTACATGTGAGATCTATACAATCCTCAATCCTGAGAAGCAATTAATATAGGAATGGTCATGTCAGAGTTGTTAATTAATGCAATGTGACTATGATAGAGTAATTAGTATAATTATTATTTCTTAACGTGTACTACACTCAATTATAAATACCTCCCTATACATAGATGTGAAATTCTTTGTAAAGGGGGAGAGCTCATTTTTAGTGATATGGTCACTCTGCCAAAATATTTTCAGAGTGGCTCGTGGATGTAGGCATCATTACCGAACCACGTAAAAAACATTTATCTTTGCCCTGTTTTTTCTCTCTTTTATCTTTGGTCTGCTTTGTTGTTCTCTAATTGCAGATATTGAGTTTAGGATATCCGGTCGACCATTTCCGATTGTCAACAATTAGAAATGACTGGAAGCAAGTCGAATACAGCCCAAATGGCTGTAATCTCAGGGCTAAACTCACAGGGTATGCTAATCTTCTCCTATGTTGGAGTGGTGAAAGGTTTGGTTCCATAAAGAAAAAGATAAATTTCAAAATTAGAATTTTAGAGATCTTATATAGAGACACTTAAAAAGCAAGGGTTACAGAGGAAGTTAAACAAGCTGAAAGCAAACTTGAACACTGTTAAATAAAGAAAATGAGTATTGAAGACAACGAATAAGATCTAACTGGCTGGCAACTGAAGATTGAAACACAAAATTCTTCCATGTAGAAGCAATAGCTAGGAAAAAGAAAAATACGGTCACTAAGCTTATAGGAGACAATGGTGTAGTAATTGAGTCAGCAGAACAAATATTTTACTCAGTTTGTAAGTACTTTAATGATCCCTATTATTCCTCTAACCCATCTTCTCAGAATGTAGAAGTAGCTTATGTCCATATTGATTCCAAGCTCTCAGAAGATATGAAAAAGGATTTACTGAAATCGGTTGTGGCTGAGGATGTTAGGCAGATTGTTTTCAATTTGGGTCCCAACAAAGCCCCAAATTCAGATAGATTTCATGTCATTTTCTTTAAAAAAATATGGGAGGTGGTAGGGTTAGATGTCTTTAATATGTACCTCAACATCCTAAATGGCGAAAGTTCAATTAGACAGTTTAACAGCACTAATATGGTTTTTATCCCCAAGAAGAAGAACTTGGAGAATCTTAAGGATTCTAGACCTATAGCGTTAACCAATGTCATCTACAAAATTATGACAAAGTGCCTCTCTTACAAGCTAAAACCGCTCCTACCTTGTCTCACTGTTAAGAACCAATCTACCTTTGTTTCTGAAAGGCAAATTTTTGACAATGTTATAGCATCATTTGAACTCATTCATTCCATAAATCAAAAGAAGCAAGGCAATAAATGTTCAATGGCGATTAAACTGGATTTAAGCAAGGTCTATGATAGAGTCGAATGGAACTTTTTGAAGGTGGTTCTTAACAAAATGGAGTTCCCACTTGAGTGGATTTGTAAATTGAAGGATCATGTGTCTACTACTTAAATGTCTTTCACTCTAAATGGAAGACAGGTAGGAAGTATCTCCCCCTCCAACGGGATTCGTAAGGGATGTTCGCTTTCCCCCTATCTGTTTTTAATTTGTGTAGAGGCGTTTTTAAATAGCCTTTGAAAGGCTGAAAATGGAGGTCGAGGCTTTGGATTGATTTGTTTGAAAAAGTCTCCTTTGGTGAGCCACTTGTTTTTCATAAACGATTCGATCTTGTTTCAGATGGCCTTGGAGGTAAATTGTCTCAAAATTAAAGAAATTCTGAAAGTGCATAAGAAATGCTCGGGATAACGAGTCAATCTTGGAAAATCTTCTGTAACCTTTAGTCCCCATACGCTTCAATCAATCAAGGATACGGTGATTTCAGTTCTTGGGGTAGATATAGGAAACTCTCATAATGAATACTTGAGCTTCCCATCTATGGTAGGGCGTAATAAAATCAAAACCTTCTCTTCAATTAAAATCAAGTTTGGAATAGGCTAACCAGATGGAAAAGTTTCCTCTTCTCTTAGAGGGGCAAGGAGATTTTGATCAAAACTGTCTCCCAAGCCATCTCTACCTTTATCATGAGCGTTTTTCAGTTTCTTAGAAGCCTTTGCCAAGATTTGGGTGCTATAATGTCTAAATTCTAGTGGAGGGCCAAAGATAGTAAGCGGACGATCAACTAGGTTAGTTGGAATCACATGTGTCTCTCTAAAAGTGAAGGTGGTCTCGGGTTCAAAGACTTAGTCTTGTTCAATAGAGCTTTATTAGCAAAACAAGCTTTGAAGATGCTAATGGATCCAAGTTCGTTGGTGTCTAAGATCTTTAAAGCTAAATATTTCCCTCACTTTGATTTTTTGTAGGTCCCTTATAAACCAGGATTCTCTTATATTTGAAGAAGCATCCTTTGAGGAAGAGGCTTCTTATTGAAAGGGCTTTGCTGGCAAGTGGATAATGGCTTGAGCATTAAAGTGCTTAGAGATCCTGAGATCCTAAGACCTATGTCTTTCAAGTTAATCTCCCTTAATATCAATGATAATCTTTTGGTGACTGATCTCATTAACCAGAATTCCAAAATGTGGTGTGGAAAGCTGATGAAGTTTTGCCTTCCCGTGGACTATGATAGTATTTTTGTTATCCATTTAAGTTCTAGGAATGTGGAGGATTGGTAGAAATGACACTATGATAAGAAAGGGCGTTACTCAGTCAAAAGTGGTTATAAAGTAGAGTACTCTCCAGCTTTCAGGGCTTCCTCAAAGGGCGTTACTCAGTCAAAAGTGGTTATAAAGTAGAGTACTCTCCAGCTTCCAGGGCTTCCTCCTTAAATCTCTCTTCCTCACACAAATGGTGGACGACTCTATGGAATTTACCTTTACCTCAGAAGGTTAAACATTTCATTTAGAAGGTTTGTCATGATGCGTTATTGGTGAAAATTGATCTCATCAGAAATGGAATTTTTGTGGATGCTAGCTACCCGATATATGACCAGCAAGTAGAGTTTGATTTTCATGCTCTCATCCAATGCCCTGTTGTTTCTCAAGTTTGGAGCTGTGCTGGTGTTTGTACAGATTGCTTTGATTTTAGTTTGTCACCTATTCTAGATTTTTTTACAAGTTTACTGACCTTCAACTCTAATGGGTCTTTAGCTAAAGTGTGCATGATTTTATGGGGAATTTGGCATAATAGAAATGCAAAGATTTTTGGTGGGCTGGTTACAAGCATGAGGAGGTGGCAAATTGGATTAGTGATTTTTTGGAAGAATATCTTAAAGCTAAAGCTAAGTCCTCAGCCCTCTCTAAGAAGTAGATCTCCCTTGCTACTAAGAATTGGTGTCCCTCTATTTGTGGTCAGTTGGACCTCAACATTGATGCATCTATTAGGATGAATATGTTTTGCATTGGCTTTGGGATTGTAATCTGTGACCACAATGGGGATGTTGTTAAAGCTCTCTTCAAGTTTTTGTTTGGCAGCTTATCTTTTGAAGTTTGTGAATATTTGCTCTCCGTGAAGGTCATTTTTTTTTTTTAGCTAAAGCCAGCAAATTGGTGGTGCATGGTATTGAAGTTGAGGCTAGGAATGTGGCGAATGAAGTTAGTTCTGGTGGTAATTCTTTAAATGATGCTAGTCTAATTGTGAATTATATTGTGGCTTTATGTAAGGAGATAGACATTATTGAGTGTCAAGCCATTTCCATAATGGAAACTGCTTAGCTCATAGACTTGCCTCTATAGCCATGTCCTCTAAACAGGAGGTTTACTTGTCTAACACCAGTGTGTCTCGTATATTCCCCCCAAGTCCCTATTTGTTATGCCCATTTTCTGGTTCGGCCCAGATGGGCCAGTACATGCTTATTTAATTTAAACAGGAACAAGGGCCCAGGAGGTCCAAAGGTGGAACCAGCAGCTGCAAGCCCAGACCGTGAGGCCGTCCAGATCGCGAGCCCGCAACAGTTCCCAGGACGCCTCCTGCCAGCGTTTCCAGCTCGTGGAGCCCGCGAGGTCGCTCAGGTCGCGAGCTCGCTGAAACCTCCAGATCGCCTTATCTCTCCTCCAGCATGCATTATCTGGCTGACCAGAAGACTTATCCAGGAGATACCGTGTGCAGCAAGCTGTCAGAATTACCAACTCCCATGATTTCCCGCCGGAAACTGTCTACACAATTACCTAGAAGCATTTAATGAAGTGAAGACTTCCTCAGGCTTAATTAATGCAAATCTGTGCAGGAAGAAAATCATCATTACCTTTACAATTAATGCAGCATGGCAATGTAAGGCTTAGCTGAAGCTAGCCGTTGCCAGTTACTTGTATAACATTCTTTTGTATTTTTTATTGTGAGCTCCCCTCCTCTATAAAGAGGGGAGACATTTTTACTGTACAACAAGCTTAACATACTAAAAGAACTGTCACTCTGCTGGAATTACTGGGGAGTGGCCGTGGATGTAGGTGCAGCCACCGAACCACGTAAAAATCCTTGTGTTTTCTTTCTTTCTCTTTCACTCTCTCTTTCTCCTTAACTTCTTATTGATCTCCTTATTAACTCTAACCAACCATCAAATCCGACATTCCTTCACCTGAATTAATTGCTATCAACCTAGAACTTCATTAATCGATCATTTACTACCTTTCACTCCGTACAACCAACCTTCAATTACCAAGTTCGTCGTCTGGGCCCCAAAATCTCTGGTTGATCGTTTCCGGACGTCAACACTATTCTTTAAGGCTTTTGTGATTGATTTATAGTTTTACTTCAAAAAATTAAAAAAAAAAAAAAAAAAAAAAGCTTTATTTTGATTGATAACAAATATTTATGTAGTTCTAACCAATTAATAAAGTTTCAAATATATTGAAAATATATTAATATATTTGGCTAATTGCTATATTTCTTATTGCATATTTAAGCCTCTAAATTTAATTCTTTAATGTCATTCTTAAGTGTTTTTTAAATAAATACGTTTTGAAAGAGTGCTTGAACGCATTAGGAGGATTTTAGTATGAATATAGGCTGGAAACTAAGCTAAAAGACCATTCAAATAGAAAGTCTTGGATGCAATCGCCATTTACTTCTAGTAAAAGAAAGTTACGAGCAAGAAACTGAGTATATTGCAACTTACGGTCGCTGGTTGTTTCCAACAACAAGTTATGAAAAGAGACCAGATTGTATCACTAAAATAGGTTGCTTGTGTTTCAAGCAACAGGAAGTTGCCATGTCGCAAGCCGAGTGCATCGCAAGAAGTAGTTGCTTGTTGTTTCTAGTGACTACAACTAGCGATCGAAAAAGAGCATTCTCATCCAAGAAAAGACAATGAAACCCTAAACGAGTGGGATTATAAATAGGCCACTTTGAGATGCAAAAAATGTAGTTTGAAAAGGCAAAGAATAGAGCCTTAGTGCTCCTCCAACCCTTGATTCTCACAATTTCATTACCTCTACACACCCTCCAAAACCATGCCATCAATGTTTTTTACCCATTTTCCGAAGAGAAAGCATTATAAGAGAGGAAAAAAGAATGCAAAAGATTCAAACTCAAAATAGATAAGCTTTATGAATTCAATCTTGGAGAATGCCCAAAGAGGTTCATGGGTTGTATTTTCAACTCTTTGTTTTATATTTGTAATATCTCCATTTGTTTTGTAAATATTGTGTATTTACATTGTGTTGGGATGATGATGGTTAATTATTGAATGAAATAGACTTGATTGTTGTTTGCTTGAGGATTGTTTGTGTACGTTGAGTAGGTGTTTTGTATTTAATGCTTATATGTGATTGGTCACCATATACATGATTTGAGATAATACCTAGAGATTGGGAGGAAATGCCCACAATATGCTCGATGAAATGTTTGCTTTAGGTTTAAGAGAGGAAAATATGTCACTCATGTGATAGATAAGTTGACCAATGACTACTTTTACAACTAGAAAATAACAACTCTTACAAAAAAGAAAAGACTCCCACATCTTGTGTTTTAATATAACGAGGATGAGAATAAAATCCTTGACCTTTTAGGATGAAAAGGGTACCCAATTGTTTCTACTAATGGGTGATGTGTCTTATTTTATTACTTCTTGGATGTTAAAATTATATATATATAACTTCTATTATCAATGTCTTCTAACTTAAAACAAGTAATTTATATGATTTAAATAGCTATATTGGCACTCACTAGTGGGGTGACTTAAGGATTGTTTGTTTTTATCAATTTTACTTAATAGGTTTGAATAAATGAACTTTTTTTTTTTTTAAGTGGTCAAGTCACTTAAAATCATCCAAAAATCACTGAAAAAAAAAAAAAACTATAATTGTTTACTTTTAACTGAATGTTAAATCACTTAATAATTTTTTAAATATATTTTTCTAAATCTATTATTTCTCAAATAACATATTTTAAATTTGTCCTAATTTTATATTTTACAAATTAATTTTAAATGTAATTAATGAAATATTATAATGACTAAAATATATATTATTTTATAATTTTAACTTTTGTTATAATAGTAATTCAATTTTAAAACATTTTGTTTATTTTATTTAAATATATAAATTTAATTTACTTTACTATAATAATGTATTTATGTTCATGTAATTTTCAAAAAAAAAAAAAAAACCTTCACTATAATAATTAATCATGTTTTAATTATGAATAAAAATATTATTAATATATACACAAAAGTGTTTTAGTATTTACTAAATAATTTATTATAATTGTTTTTATTATATTAAATGAAATTACATAATAACTATTAATAAAAGATTATAAATGTCAAATTACTAGTTTTCTAATAATTTTAACTTTAAAAAATATATATCATAAATTTAGAGGTAAGAAAAAAAAAACAAACAAATATTGCATTCAGATTTTAGATTTTAATAACTATTCAGTTTTCAATAATACTGTTCAGTTTTCACATAAAAAACAAATGATCGTGTTTAGCCATCTTAACTTGCTACTTTAAATAACATATTCGAGTCCTACTAATTCCCAATGTTTAAGAATAGTCATCCGAACTGTACTACTAAAATCTCATCTTTGTTGGTCTCAGGTTACTTTCATTTTGAAAATGTGTGTGGAAAGGAAGAAAAAAAAACCCACACACACTATATGGGCTAGTTTTAACAGGATTCTAATAGAAAGTGATTAATTTGAATGGAAAACTATATAAACAGTTCTTTTATTTGTTGATCCCTTTTATTTTTCGTCTAAATCAATCAAGCGTAGTTTGAATAACTACAAGAGAAATCTCTTCCCTCACATAATTTTTTTATGGGATGGAAAATGGCTTCTGCCTCACAAAGATAGAGAGGGAGGTTGATGTGCCAAAGTTCATTGATTTCGAACATACAATTCAATTGATATCAATTGCATGTTTCAACAAGTAAGAGCAACAAACTGAATGTGAGCCTGCTGCCCCATGACGCAATCAACGGTTATTTCAATAGTTACCCAACGATCATTCTCGAACTGGAGGACCCATTTGGTTTCAGTGGGCCAATAGCTGGCCTCAAATGTTTGCTCATTGTACCTGATTGGGCCTTTGATATATCAATTTGGGCTAGCCAGAGACCCAATGCATGTTTTATTGACTTGGCCCATGTTTGGGCTTAACTCTGAAGGGATGGATGTTCATTTTAATAAAGATGTTGATTGCATTTCCTATTTCTTAAAAAACAGAAAAATAGTCAAGTATATATTTTAATCAAATATTGTAAAAATACATTGAAAAGTGAAATTAACAGCCCCTTGAGTCCCCCATCGATATTAAAAAAAAAAACCCAATATAAAATTTTTCTTAATATTTATCTATATATATTATTTTTCTCAATATTTACATGTACATCCAATAAAATGTAATTATATAAGAATTTTATACACATAACATGATTTCTATCTATATGTTGTACACAAAATCAAGAGTAGATTCCTTTCTTTTTTATTTATTTTTTTATTTTGAAATATTTTTTTTCTAGTTTCACACCAAGTAAAACAAGTTCGACGCAAAGCATGTTGGCACAATGATAAAAATGCCACATGTACCTATGTGTTAACATCATGGTCATGGGTTCAAACATGTGTCCCCCTCTAATATGTGAGTTTCTTTCCCCTACACACTGTGGGTTGCTCTCTCATGTAATGTGAGTTGCTTCCTCTTATCTTAGAAACTGATCCTCAAACCACATCTCATAATCATATATTTGCCGGTCCTAATTGCCTCTTGAGTTAAGCACCTATAATTAAAAAAAATAAAATGTTTTTGAGTGACCCAAGTGGGATTTAATTAGTTGGTCAAAGGGGTGTGACTTGACAAATGATTGGTAATTGGGACTTGGGATATAGTGGTGGTTGCAATAATACAAGGCTGCAATCGATGTGCAATCCACTAACATTCCACTTGTGAATCTGATCATTTGTTGAGATCTTTTAAGTTTCTAGATTTGGAATTCAGACTAACACAAAACGATTATGAGCATAAAATCAATCGACAAGTTGCTATACTATCTATTCTATAGTTTTCATTTTCCAATTATTATAAAAAAAAAGGGTGTATAGAACAAGAATATAGCAATAAATTTTGTAGATGAGTCATTGTCATTTAACAACAATTTATAGTTTTGCCAGGGGAATTACCCTTGATTAACAATAATTTTTTTTTAAGTATTATTCTTATAAATTATTGTACACTTTGTAACTTGTAAGTGTACGTTAAGTATAACTTATTTATTAACCAAAAATACCATTTTAATATTAAAAGCTCTACTTATTATTATTATTATTTTTTTATGTTGTTTGGTTTATATCCCAGTCGAGCTTTTGAGGAATTAAAAAAATTGAAAAATATCTATTTTGAAAATCTCAAATTTTAAGTTTTTTCAAGTAGATTTTTATGAGATTTTTTTAAAAAATTAAAATGTCTAATCTACCTTTTTTTTTTTGTTTTGTTAATATCTCTATACCCATATAACCCTATTACATTTTCTTTATAAATATAAACACATAACTTTCACTTTCATTTACTTTTTATTTCATAAAAACATCTAAAAACTCCTCTTTAATCAGTAAGGTTTTTTTTATATTTTATGTATGTGTATGTTTTCTATATATACACTACATATATAAAACACTATGTATGTGTATATATACACTACAATTTTATTTCTTGATGCTAATTAATTAAACTAGGAGTGAGTAATAAAGTCCTTATTACTACTACTATTGATTAATTTTTTATCATTGATGTTAAAACAATTACATTTTAGAATGAATATATTACTCCTCTTTTTCATGTCATTTTTGATGAATTAATAATCTAAAAATACTTTAAAAATAATTAACTAAACGGTATTATTATTATTATTTTTAATTGATAACTAAATAACCAATCACTTTTTTCAAAAGATTTATTTTTAAAAGGTCTACTTTTAAAAGATCTATTTGAAAAAATTATACTAACAATTTTGTAGCAACAATTTTGTGGATGAGTTATTGTCATTTAACAACAATTTATAGTTTTGCAGCCAGGGGAATTAGTTACCCTTGATTAACAAACTATATATATATATATATATATATATATATATATATATATTTATATAAATATATATATGTGTGTATATATTTATTTATATAGAAAAATGTATTATTCTTATAAATTGTTGTACCGCCGACACGGTTACACTTTGTAGCTTGTAAGTCCAATTTTGTATATGTAAATGGCATGTAATTAAATCAGTTGAAATGCGTATGGACCCGTTAGAATAATGATTGTTGATATAAAGTATTTGTTTAAAGTTTGAACATCAAATTTATTGATACACTTAGATATTAATTCATTTCTATATAAGTACCATTTGCAAGCTCATTGAACCTTTTGGTTATGTTTGGAACATGATATTTGAGGTGGTTTTGGGATTCAAAATATCTTCATTTCTATATAAGTACCATTTGCAAGCTCATTAAACCTTTTGGTTATGTTTGGAACATGAGATTTGAAGTGGTTTAGGATTCAAAATATCTCAATTTCTTAAATCTTATATTTGGAGAATAATGGGTGAGATTTCAAATCCAATCTTAAACTCCTTCAAATTCTCTCTTATGGGAATGCTGATTCCCTAACCAAAATAGTTGGATTTGATGAGTTTGAGAATGAATATTTCATCCCCTTTATTTTTAACAATTAAAGAATTTTTAAAAAATTCATTTTAAGTATATTATAAAATATTTATATTAATTTTTTTCCAATTCAATTCCAATCTATACATAACAAAATATGGTATAATTTTAATCAAATCTCAAATTCTACTAAATATGAGACAGTAATTTTTCAATCAAAGTCAATTAATTTCATTTCAATCAATTCTATTTTATTCTAATTTCGCGTTTCAAATATAATTTTTTAGATTGTTCATTTGATTCACAACCATAAGAAATTATATGGTTAACATAACGTGCAGGACTTTCTTAAAAGAAAACGCTAGGGGCAGGTGGCTGCACTCCAAAAATTTATAGTTGAGAATTGAATGGTCGTGTACATGAATCAACGGTTACCGTTGGAATTATCAATTGTGTAAAAATTTAGTATAAACAAAGAGAGAGAACAGCGGATGTTGTAATGAATTGGTGAGTTTAAAAATATTGGTATAGATTTAATGAAAGTGGGTAGGGTAAGTGGCCTTCGTTGAAATGCTAAGAGAATTTTTTCAAGGAGGTATTTTTCTAAGTTATTAAAAGAATAACGCTACACTTTTCAAAAATTTTATTTAAACAATATGGTAAGTTGATTTGTAGCTATCATATTAATTTTGAGATAATATATTGATAATGTGATAATTACATATAAGCTTATCATATTATTAGGGCAATAGATTTAAACAACTTTTTAGGTAATGTAACATTACTTTTATTAAAAATATGAGTAATATTAGGTTTCTCAAAAATTTTATCTCAACTCATGTTCAAATGATATAATATGTGAGTTGTTAAGATTTTATTAATTATCATATTATCTTATGATTTACAAAATATTAACAATTTATATGTCATATCATTTGGATAAAATTTTTAAGAAGCTTAGTATTACTTTAAAATTATTGAGATGTTTAGTATATTAGGGTTTGGTTGTATTAAATAGTAACACATATTGTAAAAGATAACATTTAAAATCCATTTTGAAAAGTATTTGTTATCTTTGTTTTTTCTTTAAAGAAAAGCACTTAATAAAAATTTACTCGAATAGTATTTTGTTATGTTTGTTAATATTACTGATATATTTTTTTAAGAGAATATCTCTTTTTTTTTTTAATTTTTAATTTTTATGAGTTGAATACACATAAATCTTAATAGTTCTATAATCACTAAAGATATGTCTTCATTTTTTTAAGATATCAATTAATAACTTCATAAAAGTAGGGAGTTAACACTTTTGTTCCATCTCATTGCTTTAACATTTAAATCCCAAGAGATATTTGTTTAGACAAAAATGCCATTTTCACTTTTTTACTTTGATTTTTCTCCCATTTTTTGCAAATCAAAATTTTCACCGGACTTCAATAGCTTTCAACTCTTTACTCCTCCTCATTTCTTCTTCTTTCTTCCTATTTTAGTGAATTCTGCAGTGTTGGAGTAGTGTGCTACTAACACTGGAAAGGACCAACGTTACTCATGTTGGGACAAATCATGTTAGGACAAATCACGTTGAGACAAATCATGCTCACAGACCAACGTCAATCATTTTGGTTTGTCTCAACGTGAGTAACGTTGGTTCATCCTAAATGTTGATGCTATAAATTTCGTTGAAGGAGGAAGGAAAAGAAGAAAAAGAGAAAAAGGAAGAAAAAGCAGAAGAAAAAGAAGAGGAAGAAGATGGAGGAAGAAAAAGAGAGAAATAAGCGACATGAGTGTTTGACGAAGAAGAGAGAAAATTTGAGGGAAAGACATCGGATGAAAATTTTTTTAAGGGCAATTTTGTGAAAGAGTTGAAGAAGATGATTTTTTTACTTTTTTTAAGGGCAGTTTTGTTCAAAAAATATGCCTTGGGATCCAAATGTTAAAAATATTGAGAGGGGACAAAAATGTTAATTCATTGTCCATTATGTATTCTAGTGACATTTCCACAATATTTATTGATGAGTAATAGGTATTTTAATTTTATATTTGTGTTAGTTACATTGCATTGACATACAAATACATATTAAAATCGACATCAATTTAATTTTCACAAATCACGCTGCTAATCTTATTTACATATCACTAGAGATATAAATATTTTGATATATTACTTATTTTGACAGTATTCCAAGGTTTCTTGAACTTTTTATATAAAGCAAATTACATGTTAGTTATTTGAGGTATGTTTTTGATAAGTGGAACCTACATTTAGTTTTATTAACAAATAAATATTACGTCGTAAGTGAAATCTATTAATTGTAATCATTAACCACTATCGACTATGAAAAAGTTCATTATAACTTTATTACAATTGAAAATTATAAAAATACAATTAAGTTACATTAATATTAAAAAAAAAAAACATTAAATCTCCATGGTCCATGCATTGGATGATGGAGATATTTTTTGAAAAACATTTTTTAAAAAATTAAGCAAAAAAAAAATATAAATCTCCACTGTCCTTTTTAAAGATGGAGGACAGAGATCAAATATAATTAAAAATTAAAAAATAAAAAATAAAATTACCATCCATCAAGATTGATGGATATTAGAGATCTCATTTTAGATTTGTACCTCAAAGATCTCTAACAATAGAGATCTCAGTCTAGAGTCTCTTTTAATATGGGAACCCAAAACTTGCACCTTCAATTTTATTTTATTTTATTTTTTAAATTTTCTAGGTTATATTTATCATCCATCATAAAGATGAAGATGAAGATTATTATTATTTTTTTTTGGGTTTAAATCAAAATAATTAAATTATCTTTCAATCAGTACTTTTGATGGCAATCATGATCAAAACTAACATTCAGGACTAATTTGTTAGTAAAATTACAAAGTTGGTTATCCTTGTCAAAAGTCTTTTTAAAGTGCTACTAGATAAGATATCGTCATAAAAGCAGGAACTTTTAAAAACTTTAGCACAAGATACCTCCATCAGAAGGTGTTTTCAAAAAGTACTTTCAAAAGCTATTGTGCCATGTAACACAATTCTTCCTTGATACTATATTCCTTTGAACAAGCATAAAAACTTATTCAACATATAAATGGAATCGATTCCAAGAGCCCCACTACAGGCACAGCCAACACATACTGTTTATCTAATCATGAGACCTGAACATGCTGGTTTTAATACATAATTTGGAATTTTTTTTTTCCCTACTTTAATGGCAGTCGGCAATATTTATTTAATGTTGGTGCTGGTGTCACACATGACAAAACGCATACACATTAATTAATTATGTACCGTTTCTCCTTTGGCATGTTTTGTTGCCTTCTAACAACTCCCCAGCTGTGTGCCCAATTTATACCTGTATATTCTTGCTCACTTTGATGCTTTTCTTGTTAGTGGGTACATGATGGATGTTGATCATCTCTCTTTGAATCCCATTGCTTTTTAGCTTTTTAGATTTTCTATTATATGCTTCACATGTAGCTGGATAATTTTCAATGTCATTTTTCAAAATGGATTGAATTCTTTATATATTAATCACTTTGAATGTGTATTGAACTTATGCAAATTAAAACTTATTTATTTTATTTTTTTACCCTTCTGACACTAGGTTAGACTATTGTTGGGACCAATGGAGATAGACCAATACACAGCTCAAAATTTTACTCTCAGAAGAGAAGAGAGCTACTCATATAAGGGTGAAAAAATGACTCACATATTGTGAGCTTTATGAGAGTAGAACTCAGCATCACTTGAATTGAGATGGATGGGGTTAGTCTTAACCACGTGACCAACCCACTTCTCTCTAAACTATATTTAGTATTTAGCTTCCGAGGTAAATTCGTGTATTAGCTGTCAAGGGGAAGCTGATATTCTTATAGCCGATGTAAAGACTTTATGTGAGAAGGTTGGCATCTATAAATATCAAGCTGTTCTGAGAAATGAAAATCATTTGGTACGTAAGTTAACCTCCTTAGCTATCCTTAGTAGAGGGACTTTGTTGGGGCTTCATCAGTGCCTCGTGTATTTTTCCTGATACACTCTCTTTGTGAGGGTGTGTTTTTAATATATGATGTTTATAATATATATATATACAGAGTATTTACCCTAAAGAAGAGTGTCGAGATATATACTAGTTGTAATGTATTTTTATGGGCGAAAATGAGATTTGGTTACTCATAATAACAAAGAATGTGTCTTTTGGTGCAAGTATGGGTCATCAATTCGAATTATTTATTGAACAGGTTAACTGAGTTAGGTAAAATTATTTTAACATGAATGAAGCATTGAGTGTAAGAATTTTCTATTCCCAGGCATTAAACTACAGAATTTTGTTTTTAATATATAATGTAGACATTACCAAATGCAGCCTTAAATTAATATTAAAGGTCACTTTCACCATACAAAGGCATGTTCATGTATGTAGCTGAATGTGTTGTTAAATTTATACGAATGAACATAATTTTGTAAACTAAAGTATGACGTGAATTTTTGTACTTAAAACTGATTTTGTGCCTTGGTTGCGAGCATAGCTTGATGTAAGTACACCTCTCAAATTATAGCATATATATATTTTTCGGTAAGGTATTAGAATAAATTTGGGGTTTCAAAAGGGAAAGATAAATATAACTCACAAACTTAAAGGAGTGAAGTCAGAATGACATATAACTGGGTTAGTTTTATCTTGTTTACGGTTCAATTGATGTTGAGGCTGAATAGGGGGAAAAAAAAACCACATTTTCATTGCCTTGACATCTATGACCAATGGAGGGTTAAGTAGAATAGCTCGGTCTGTTATTTGTTCCCTAGAGAATACCTATATGGTCTAAGGTATAATTTCTAAGGATTCGTGAGTATCCCACTATCAAACTTGAATTCGCTGAATAGATTCAAAGAATTTGTAAAATGTTAGGGGAAAAACAAAAAGACTTTACCCTAGAAAGCACTAAAATCTGGTTTGAAAAAAATTGGATGAATATTAAAATTGATTTATACGTCTAATTTGGTACACACACTATAAATGAATTACTATTGCTAATCCATCATGATTTGTCTAAAAATTCTATACAAAAACCTCTCTTGTAAACCGTAGAGGATTTCTAATCATCAATTATATTCAGACTTGTTTGGAATGGCTTCTGAAAGCTATTTTTCGGCTTTTTAAATCCAAAAGTTATTTTAGGAGTTGTTTTGATGAAATTGAAAATGTTCAAAAGCCCTTTACATGGCTTTTGAAAAAAATGTTTCTACTTCTCTTTTTTATGATTAAAAATCAAAAGTAAAAAGTAAAAACTATTTCAAACAAAACTTAAACAGAACAACACGGGAAGCCTGAAATGAAATTGAGTGCAGAAACCACGAGGTGAGCAGACAATTATCACCGGAAGCATTTTGAAATATGAATTTCCCTTCAGAGACGGAAGCCAATAACATCCATCCAATGATGAAAGCGGAGAGACACGTTTCTGTGTTTGTTGCATCATTTTAATATACAATTATTGTTGGTTGGGAAGTAAAGTAAAAGGTGGGTGGTCTTAAAATAAGACCGAGCATACTCTTGTTAGATTACATATTGATTTCCACAAATACCCTTTTGATCTTTCCTTGGCAAATTTCTGTTACTTCATTTTTAGCTACTGCTAATGTTGTTTCTGCTCCCATTTAAAGTCAATCAGTTGCACATTTGTTTTCCGGTCAAATTTTTACAAGAACCCTTTTCTTCATTATCTTCCTTCCTTCACAAAACCCCCCATGTAGACATTTGACCCTGGCTGGCTGGCTTTCAATCATGTTGTATGTTTTTTTTAATGCGTAGCTCTAAATGGCGGTGAGATTCTAGCAGTTACAACCAACCCTTTTGTTTTGATGTTTACTGGTTTGGTAGTAGATAGATGAAAGTGTCAATCTTTTCATTGCACATTTGGTGGTGCAATTAGAATCATGAAATTTCTGAGCCTGGTGGGAAATTCCTTTGGCTGTTCGGCTTCCGGGGAGAGGCTGGTTTCGGCTGCAAGAGATGGTGATTTGCAGGAAGCCAAGGCTTTGTTGGAATGCAATCCAAGGCTTGTCAGATATTCTACTTTTGGTGTCAGAAATTCCCCTCTTCATTACTCTGCTGCTCAGGGCCACCATGAGGTATATTTCTATTCAATACCCTTTAATTTAATTTTCCCTCATTGTTGAATTGTCATGCCATGTGATGCGTATGTATGTATGTATTTTGTTGTCATGGCTTCCAGATAGTTTCTCTGCTGATTGAGTCTGGAGTTGATATTAATCTCAGGAATTATCGCGGTCAGGTATCACTAGTATTATATGTTCATGTGGGTTCTTGTAAACTTTTTAAGTAGTTGCTTTCTTATGGATTGGTAAATTAGTTTATAGTTTGGATCAGTAGTCGGGAATTATGTTTATGTTATTGGTGACCAGACTGCTTTGATGCAAGCTTGTCAATATGGTCACTGGGAGGTTGTGTTGACCCTGATTCTTTATAAAGCCAATGTAAGACATTTTTACTGCTGAATCTTTGAACTTTGCCTAGATCAAGTAAACATGAATGGTTAAAAGTTGCGGATAGATTATGACAAGGTTTTGGGGAATTGGTTTCTAGATTCACAGAGTGGATTATATCAATGGTGGTACTGCACTCCACTTGGCTGCTCTAAATGGTCACTCTAGATGTATCAGGCTACTCCTTGCAGATTATGTGCCTAGTAATCCTAATATTTGGAGCAAGAAAAGGGAAAAGTCGAAGAGGGATGAAGCGATCTTACGATTTGATGAAAGGTAGCTTCATGTTAGTTTCAGTTTGGTGATGTTTCTCAAGTTTGGAGTTTTTATTTATTTATTTTGTGTTGTGCTACCCAGTGTGCTGTATGAGGTGATTAATAGACCTGCTGATGGAGGCATAACTGCTCTGCATATGGCAGCACTCAATGGACATGTTGAAAGTGTACAATTACTCTTGGATTTGGGCGCTTCTGTTTCTGATGTCACTGTGGAAGATGGAACTACAATTGATCTAATAGGTAAGTCTCTTTGTTGTACAGTTTCGGTACTGATGGTCTTTGTTCAATAACTTATTAAGCAAATTCACTGTTGGTTTTACTTTGTTGAAATTATGAGAATTCGTTGTACACGTTAGAATATTTTTTCCTTTGTTGCTCGTCTTGATTACTTTGTCTGTCTGCGTTCTCTTCTTTAATTCCTGTTTATTCACTGTATAAGGTTTAAATGTTCAACTCTTTTGGTTGTTGCTACATCTTTTCTGTACTGTGAGCAAATTCATTCCCTTAGGTGTGCTATCAGTTTCAAAACAAGCGAATGCTTTTGTAAGATTTCAGATTATAAATATTTTATTGAATTGAGGAGGCAAAACAATTTGATTGTAACATTTGGTTTGTGCCTCTTTGCTTTTGAGAGCAATAGATGACATGTTGGCATAATTTATTTGTTCAAGTTCAAGTAGGTTACTGACCACTTTTCAACAAGATAAACATGCTAACTCATTGTCATCTCGAAGATCTGTTCAGATTATTAAAACTAACTAAATCTTTTGGTTCCATAATCCATAATGAATATCAGATTCTTTATAATAGTCTGTGCCTGTTGTCAACGGCAGGCTCTGGAAGCACACCCCTCCATTATGCTGCTTGTGGTGGAAATGCGCAATGTTGTCAAGTATGTTTTTATTTGACTAAAATCTGAATATGATTTTGCTTTTACATTGGTGTTGAAGTTTTACAAATTCTGTGTATTGTGGTTCAGCTGCTGATCGCCAAGGGTGCCAGTCTGACTGCTGAAAATGCCAATGGGTAAGAATCTCACACGTCCTATACTCATGTAATGCTTGAAAAGTCTAATGTCTGTATAGCAGCCCTCACTTGGTGTATTTTATGTTTGTTCTAGTGGTGACCTCTATTTATCCTGTTTTCTAATAGGCTTATGGTACTTAACCACTTCATTTATTGTCTTCTCTCTTCTTAACGAATTGATTAGCTTAGGTTTGTGTCTCTATGTGTGTTTTAGGATAAAAGGGAAAAGGATTGGGATTTATATTCTGTTAACATTTAAACCTCAGCAGTAGTCTAGAAAGTACAAGGAAAGGGTCGTTGTCCCCTTCCCTTATGCTCCAGACCTTTAAGTTGGATAGGTATCCAATTTTCTATAAGAGTTGGTAGTTTTGAATAAGTTCAGTTGGTTTTCTAGAGTTTGCTTTGCCAAATTTATTGTTGCGATGATTAAATAGTGAAGACTGATGAAGATCATAAAATAGAAACAGGAAAGTTGGTGACTAATAGTGACTGATCCAAGCCTTATGTCTTACTAAAGAACAATTTTTGGTTGTTGCTAATGTCCATTAGTTCACACCCATGCATTCAGTTCCTTGCAAGTTGCAACCTAATGATAAGACTGGCTCTGGCTTTCTCCACTTTGTGTTGGTGTTTTTGTCTGAAATCCAGGAGCTCTTTAAAATTAATCAAAGGCTTTACTTATGGGATTCACATGGTCTCCTGTGTATATGCAGATTCTCCAAACTCTTTGGTTTCGTATGGTGAAGGCCCTTTTAGTATTTGTCTTAGATTTATATATTCCTGTTCATCACTGGTTTAGTTGTCAGGTACCTTAACTCTTTGAGATATCAATTTGATTAGCTGGTTTAGCCATTCAATCTATACGATTTTGACTGATACTTATGATGGTTGCAAAAAATTTTGTCAATATGTTGGAAAAAAACAAAGAAGACCAAATCTTTCATCTGATCTTATTTTTCCATGACTTCTTGGACTTGCCATGTAGCACTTGCTGGTTGCTTTATGACTTTGACATTGCTCAAATATATCCATGAGCAAGAGAGAGGTGCAAGATTTAGGAGGCGGAGGACCTGATTCTGGTTGTCTGATAATGGAAGTTCTTTGGTATACAGTTCATATTAGAAGTTTCACTTGAGATTTTCATGTTTCTTAAGATGCTTTGATTAAATTTATCTTTTAAAGAACTTCAGTTTCTTTGGGGGATGATTCCTCTTTTATGTATTAGAAGCCATATTGATGCATCTATACGTTGATTGCTAAATCTCTCTTGTTGCTTTTGACTTTCTTTTTCTATCAATAAAACTTTCCCTAATTTGGTTTCTTTGACCACTTGCGCATATATATGAAAGACAGATGCAAGGCATTGTTGGGTGTGTCTAATTTTGTAATTCTTCCTGAATATCTCAGACCTTTAAATTTTTATGTAGTTTCACTAGGATTAAGCATCTTGCATTCGTGTTAACATGTGCTGGTTAATGTGAAGTTGCTCTCTCACCCCTCTTTGGTTTTTTACTTGTTCCAGATGGACTCCTTTGATGGTAGCTCGTTCATGGCATAGAAATTCTATTGAGGAAATTCTAACGTCACAGCCAGAATGCCAATTAGATGTTCTTCCTTCAGCATATCTATCTCTTCCCCTTATGAGCATTGTTATAATTGCTAGGTGAGCTAAGTTTGCTGAATTTTATACTTCATGTTACTGCACTAACATATGTTGTCCTTGTGGCATAAAAGTGTTGATTTTTATAGGTTTTGATCAAGCTACTACTGTTTCAAACTTTTTCTTGAGTATTTTATATGCTTTTAGTTGCTCTGGACTCAGCATCTTGATGTTCTGAGTCAAAAGTCTTTGTTAAAAAGTCTTAGTACTTTCAAGGATTTAAATGAAATTGCTACAGAAAAAAAGGGGGGGGGGGGGGGGGGGGTGTGGGAGCAGGAAAGTGCACGTAAGGTCTTTGTCCATCCTAGAGTTCCTTCCATATTCATCTTAGACTAGTAGTCTCTTATGATTTGAACCTATTTGAGACAGTCTTAGTATGTTAATTAGTCTTCTTTACGCAGAAGTAGATATGGCTTCTTTTTCTGCAGTTGTTTTTGAACTCTAGAGTAGATGCTATATATTGTTTAATAACTGCAAATCGACAATTTGCTTGTTTAGAGAAACAATGGAGGGAGTTAGGGATGTATTATGAAGAAACTTAGTATTCTAGGAGTATGCTTGTTTGCATGTTAACCCTAACTGTATTACCTATGTAGTAATGATGTCCTATGTTAGTAACCATTATTCTCAAAAGCTTAAGTTAGGAAAGGACCTAAATAATGATATAAGACTTTTGAACACACCACCTCATGTGGTAGATCAACTGGCTTGGCAAGCGGACCAAGCCAATATAATCACATGAGAGGAATTGAACTCAAGACTCTTCGGACAAATCAAGCTTTGATACAATGTTAATAACTATAAGACCCAAAAGTTTGAGCTGATAGAAAAGAATCCAACTATCGATATAAGGCTCTCTAATGCCCTAAACTTAGCAAGGGACTTGAATCACTCTCTTTGCATATCAGACATGAGAACATGTCACATGGTTTTGTTCATACACTCTGTGTATTATAGTGGCAGCAAAATCAAATGGATAGAGTGAAGTGCAGAGGAGTTATTTGACTTCGCTCTTGCTATGTAGATTTATAGACATCTATCCTGTATGTGATCACATCATTGTTGTCTAGTTAACCCCAGCAAACCAGTTTCTAGTTTTTCCTAGCAGATAGGTTGGCTTATTCACTCTGTTGGAGATGGGAATTGAGGAGTGGTTGTGAATCATTAAATTCACTTTCCTGCTGCTATTATCTATATGTTCTTATTATAATTTAGTATATGTAAGGAAGGAATTTGTCTATTTATCCTGCCAGTATCAGGATTCAGGACTTTCTGGTATCTGCATTATGATTTGTCTGTAAGCACAAAAGCTGTTCTTTGAAAGGGGGTTTCTGGTAAGTAGAAGAAAATTAAGGGGCACAAACTTTTAGGCTACTTCTGGAAGCTTGATGAGACTGAGAAACAAAATCTAATCATTTCATATTGTATAATTGTGATGAATATTGACTCTTTGTAGTTTTTAGTTGGCTTCGCAACAACTCAGGAAAAGCTTAATTAAGTATCACCACCTGAAAAAATCTTCACAAATTCAATTCTGACATTAATTTACATTTTAAACGTCTGCTTTGGATCTTTTAATCATATATTCAAAAGTGATTTTTCAATTTTTTCCAAAGGCTACAAGCACAATGCATTGTAATGAATGCTTGCATTGAAAACTATGAGAAAATAGAAAAGAAAACTGTGATTTTGATTATCAGCTCTTTGTACTTTGATGTTTGAAAATTTTCATTTATTTCTAGTTCTTTCCATTTATCTCTTGTTATTCGATTCTTAAGCCGTTCTTGAAGTTTTTTAAAATTATTTAAAAAAAAAAAAAAGACACTTGCAGGAATAAGCAGCTTTCCTGGCCTCAGGTTGCGATAACTAATACTGTAATTTAACCTTGTCATGTGAGAAGCATCTTATTGCTGCTCTTGTGCAAATTAACATGCATGGATGCATGAAAGCCTAATTTGCTATTTATTTGATACTTGAATATACTGTAAACCTTCTTTTTTTTTTTAGGACTATACTGTAAACTTTATGTAGACAGCTTATTGATAGTCCACTTCTGCTTACCTTTAGCTTTTAACCAGATGCATGGAACTATTAATCAAACCCTTTAGCTTTAGCTTTTTGATTATCTTTTATTGTGTTGTTTGCAGAGAGTGTGGATGGAGGAATACTGATTGTGTATCCCCATCCCCATGCCAAGATCCTTGTGTTGTTTGCTTGGAAAGAAAGTGCACTGTAGCTGCAGAAGGTACATTACCTCTAAAAACAAATTGTCAAATTGTTTGTGATCTATGGTGATCATGCCATGTGTAAATTCCTTTGTGACCAAGAAAGTGATAACGTTTGTCTCATGGGCCAGGCTGTGATCATGAGTTCTGTACACATTGTGCTTTGTATCTCTGCCTATGCTCTTCAAGCAGTCCCTCTACCATTACTAAAGGGCCTCTTGGGTCGATTCCCTGTCCTCTCTGTCGACATGGTATAGTTTCATTTGAAATGCTACCAGAGATGAGACCAATCAAGGAAATTGCAAGAACAAGTTTGTCCCTATCATTTTGCTCGTGTTCGGGTGAGGGAGCAGATTCCACTCAATTAACAACGTCACTTTGCAAGCCTGATTTCCACTGCACTCGGATATCCCCACTTGGATCTTCTTTTCGCAGCCTAAGTTTCCAAAAGTTTCCATCAATAAAAATCAGTTCCAGCCTCTGCATGGGAGCTCCAGATACCAGTCCTTGTTTGATTCCTCGCACTGTTGGCCGGAACCTGTGTAATGACTTGGTCAGATGTTCAAGGTCGAATTTAAGGCGCTCGGTTTCTAACACCGAAGGCAGAAGGTCATGGTTCGCTGCTCTCAATCAATACGTGACTACGGGCAGCGGGTGCTGAGTATTTTTGAGTTCACTCTTCATCATTCATTCATCAAAGTAATTTTCTTACTCTTATTTTTGTTAATAGATTGATACTGGGATCCCTTGTTCATAATGATAATTGGGTTTGTAAATAACCACGGTCACCGCTGTTAGTTGTAGCATGAATCCTGAGGGTTTCGGTTTTTCCCACCTATGTAATCATCTGCACAGCGAACTGTACGCTTTAGCTGTATGCCGGGACTGTGAGAATTAATCAAATGATCAAAGTCACTTCTTATGGTAATTATACATAAAAGTAAATTTAGCTTCAAATTTACTTATCTATTTGCCTATGAATTTGCATTGCTTATATGTATTCCTAGTGTCCCACTAACTTTATTTATGAAATATTGGTTACTTGGCTTGTGGAGAAAATGTCGAGGGGGATGGGTGCATCGGTGGTGTGATGCACCGAACACTCACAATATATCACGTAGCACAAGGAAAAACATATGATTCTTTTACTCATGTCATAAAACACGATATGAATGAACAGGTGCACCGTGCTTATCTAATCACCTAAGATTTTCTGTTTGGTGAGAATCCCAAAAGGCCAAATGCACATACAAATTCTTGCACGTAACTCTTATTGTGAAGGCTTATATGTATGTGTTGCATTTATAGTTTTAGCACAGAGTTGGGTTTGAGGAACAACATGATATCTTGTCTTCTGGGAGTTGTATATTCATGGAAAACCCTGCTGTCTTTGCAAAGCTACTGCTGTTTATTGTCGTGTGTTGTGATGCTGGATCCCATAGTATATGATTTTTTTGCAGTGAATGCAAATTCGGCATGCGCCCAGCTTTCTAGTGCTATTGCCGCTAGAAATGCACACAACACCAGTCTAGTACTATTCCAACATCTGTGATGTCTTAAATATAGTTTTGTCCTCTCTAACTTTTGCAAACATGCCAAGCTGCAAGCTATAATAAAAATGAAGACTTTACAAACAGTAGTCCACCCCCCCAACTTCCCAACTGAAAAATCATTCAAGTCCTCCACAGTTGTAACACCAAAGTAGACAGTTATATTCTTTAATGATAAATATCCATAACAGTGGAAATACTTTTTCCCTTCTTTTGTTTCTTTAAAGAGATCATTAAATTGATCACAGAGGTCACAATGGGAGAGCATTAATTTGCAATATCCGAAGACAAACACACATGCCAGAAGAAGTTGAAGAAAGCTAGCTCAGCAAGGAAAAGAATAGCAGCATGTTCCTGTCTTAGTCTTACGTAGGCAATTTCATAGCATCACCATCATCACCGTCATGATCAAGAACAAGAAACAATTTAGAAGAGAGATGGGGTTAATGCATGAGTCACTTGACTGACTATGTATTGTCACATCATAAAGGTTGTGATGATTACCAAGATTAAAAGCTGTGCCAGTGAACCATCAGAAGCTGATCAGTACCCTTTTGAGCCAAAAGTCTGCCATCCAAAACACATCTATTTGAGACACATGTATGCTTGCTCTCTAGCACTATATACGGTTTAGTTCTGATTGTATGATGATACATCCTTGTTTATGTAATTAAACATAAAATCTGTGTAATTTAAATGTGGATATTAATAAAGTATAAGTATATTTTATAAAGACAATGTTTTATATGATTTAATAAGAAATGTATTGAAATGGAAAAGATATATATTTAATAAAAATTAGATTTTATTCATATTTTTGGCTTATATGTCAAAATTTAAATGCATCAAATTATGTATATCATACCATATGATATGATATCATATCATAGTAGATGCTAGATGTGATAATATAATGGACTCTGAATTTTTGCCTTTTCACACTTTGCTTATCACTCTAATAATCTCTTGGATTCAAGTATGCGCCCATTGATATTGATGTGATTGTTAATTTTATAGCACCCTATTTCATGGAGTGTGTGAGTGAGAAACCAGTCTGTCAGACTGGAATATTTGCTCTTTAGTATCGCCTTTGCTCAAAAAAAAAATAAAAATATATATATGGTATATAATTTAAAAAGAAGTGAAGAACCTTGGCTAGCTCCCACACAAAAAGAGGAGCCGATGGAAAAATCCAATCACAAAGAGGAGACGAAGAAGATACAAATCTCTCTGTGTTTATACATTGGGGGGGCCGGCTCTTCCTTGCAAAGCTGATTTGTGTTTTTTCTCACTAAAAAAGCATCAAAAGATCTTGTTTGACAGTCTATATCTAACATTGGTTTTTGTGTGCCCTCTCAAGTCATTCTTGAGTCTCATGTTTTTAGAGATAATTAATTAATTAAAACTCATGAACATATTCTAGGAACCTGAGCTCTCTCACTCTCACTCACTCAAAACAAAATTTTCTATGCATGTATAAATATACGAACACATGGATCATATAGTGTAATGCAAATCAATAACTGAATATATAGCATTCATCACCAATTTTGTAATAGTAAAATCCCAACAAGTATATATTATCCATTTTGATAACTAATACAATTCAAGACTTAAAAATTTGTTCAAATTACATCACATGATAATTATTATCCTTGCATAATATATATACGCCTTAGATATGGATTGTCCTACTATCTTATATGAACCATCCTCTTCTATGTATGAATTGCTCTCTTTCATATGGAAGCTGCTTCTCAGATTATGCTTCATAGTTAAATTTCGTTTAACCCTGATTTATTTCTAAATTTATCCCAATTATTTAAAAATAAATACAAATCAATAACTGAATATATAACATCTCATCATCAATTTTGTATGCTAATGTAATAGTAAAATCCCAACAAGTATATATATTATCCATTTTGATAATTAATACCAGTCAAGACTTAAAAAGTTTGTTCAAATTATTTAAAAAAAAAAAAAAAGGCTTGTTCAAATTACACCACATGATAATAATTCTTCTTGGATAATCTGTATATATATATATATATATATATCTTAAATGGGCCATCTTCTCATATACAGGCATGCTTTCCAAGGCATTTAATTTAGTGAAAAAATAGTGATGGATGTGAACAGTGCATGCTTGAGGGTTACAAGTTACAAGTTCACGATTCACAAACACAACCAACCTTTTGTAAGTAAGTCAAACTAGAGCAAGGAGTTGTGCTTGTACAAGAGAGGGAACTGAGAGAAAAAGACAGTGCAAGACTGCAAGTTACCATTTCTTCTCTGTAAGTAATTGAATGCAACCCATATATGCTACTACCACTACTACTGTTTGAATCACCACGTCATTATCTTTTCTCAATACAAACTTCAAATTCCGAGTCCCCATGCTTCTTATTCTTCCAAATTTACGTATTTGAGAGGGTAAAAGATGTGAGAAAGAGAATGAGAGATGACAGATGCATTAGTGATTGTTGTGTCAAATTACTTGCACTGCTATTCTTGTACTTTCCCTCTCTTTCTTCTTCTCTCAAATCAGTCACCGTTTACTCATTTCATAACCCTAAACTGTACAGTAAAGAAGCGAGAGAGTATGTTTATATTATAGAAAAAATGGTTTTGCTATTTAAATTCTTTTCATAACCCTAATTTTTTCTCTTATTTACAAGGAGTTCTAATACCTGATCAAATGATTATCAAAATCTACAGGTATCTCAAGTGAGTATATAGTTCAAAAATTTATTCCCAAGACAGAAGAGGATGGCCTACAAAATAGTTAAAAAATTACCACTAGATTAAGTGGCTGATGAGATTTTGAACCTGGACACACTTACAAAGTTGGATTGTCTCCACTCCACTAAAGCAACCTAGCTTCTCATGAAAAAATATTTTTGCTATTTTATTGTCTATTAATTATAACTCTTGCATTGATCGTACGGATGACTGTTGAAGACTATCTTAAAGTTATTATTGAAGGATAACATAATTCGATCAACAAGTTATTAAATCTAAGAAATAATTACAATTTTTACGATAAAATATGATTTTATCTATTTAGTTCAGTAATAATTAAATTCAAATCATTATATTATAAATAATATTTAAATAAAAAAGTATAAAATCAGCACAATTTATATTATAAAATAGAATAATTTTCGTATAAATCTATATAGTTACTTAGTGAAGTCAGGCTGTAATTTTTGCAGGAATATAAAGCGTGATTACTTTTTATCATGAAATTAGTTTTATGTAGTGAAATCAAAATGATTTTGGAGAACCTAAATAGTGATTATTCACATTTTAAAACTAATTTTGCGTAGTACATTAATTATTATATTTAGGGCTGTCGGGGTCTACAATTCTGATGCTTTCTTTAACACTTTTTACAGTTTTGCTTGAACTAGACGTGCTTTTGGAATGTCAGGCACTTCTGTGTCGCATTTACTTCACTTTCTTTTATATCACCAATTCACCATATATACGTGAAGTACCAGCGAACAAAACTCCAATCCCACTTATATCTTCGACACTACAAGTCCTTGTTGCCTATTTATATCACTTCACCGCACGCACACATCCCAAATGTCACAACACAAATGCCTTCTTCAGCCACCTCTTCCGTTCCTGCTTTTCCTCCTCATCATGAAGCATGGCCTTGCTGGTCATCAAGCACTTCTCGTTGGAATCACTCACGTTCATGCACAAGCTTTCATGACAAAAGAGTAGCGAAGCAGACATCAAGGTCTTGATGGTGCTATCCCAACTGAGCTTCTTCCATGTATATTTTTATAAAGGTTGATTATTCTCCCAACTCCCTCAATAATTTTTTCTTGACCTTGCAAGACTTTTTAAGTTTTGCTGTTTCTTCCTGGCCGCCCTCTACCTTGTTGCTGTAACAACGATTTTCTTTCACTTTAACCAACCCTCCCATGTTCTCTCTACCTGTCTATCCCTCTTGAGCTTTTCATAGAACCAACTAATGCAACTATTATGTCCAACCTCTTTTTTTTTTTAAATTCTCTCTATTATATGTACTGTAAGTAATGGATCAGAAATGTTATATATAATCAGAGAACCATCAGTACATTGTCCTTGTGGTTTGTTTTGCTTACTTCCGCATTTCATGCTTTATGTATGTTTAGAAAAGTCAGCATTCATGCATGAAGAATCATTTTCCATCTTTTAAAGTGGTTTGTCAAGAGCGATGGTCGAGTATATATACCATGTAATATTCTGAAGTTTCAAATTTGTGAGGAATATAGTTGACTTGTGTCACTTTGAAACTTTAAACCTGGCTAGCCCGTATGTAATTATTGTTCATGTTCCTGATGATTCAGATGGCAGTGTCACTTAGTATTAAAAAAAAAAAAATAGTCACTGTTCAGATTTGAACTTGCATTATGAAGTTTGAGATAGAGTTACAAAAATGAAAAAAGTAGGATAAAAAATATTATTAAGGGATAGAACTCTTTTTTTCTTCTAGTTGACAAGGAAGAATTTTTTCTTCAGAAAAGTAGTCAATAAATTTATTTTTAGGGTTGAAGAATATGTACTTAAAATTTGATTTTATCTATGGCTTTTAAAATCCATCAATTTATTTAAATTTAACAACAAAAGACGTTGAGTCAATTGGAATTAATGTTTAAGCTTTTCATGTAGTATTCACATTGTCATTAATAATAAAAGAAAATTAGTTGAAAAGCTAATTCAGGAAAGGTTGTGATCATGTTTCTGTTCATTTTCGTTCATTTTCTACTGGGATAATCTAAAATCCCAGAAATCCTAGTGCCGTTTGTCCATGTCTCTTTTTTTACATTCTAGATTTATTTTTATCCAAAATCTCCTCATCTCTTTATTAGAATTTGTTATGCTCATTTTCTCGATATTGATAAAAGGGTCACTGGAGGCCCAAAAGGTAAGTACAATACTAAGAAGCCCAAGAAGCTCAGTTCCCAGCTCATTGTAACGAGCTCGGCGAACTCTCAAGCTCACGACACCCAATTTGTCTTAGCATGCTTCTAACCCATGTTCAAGTTAAAGTCCGCCTCAGCATCTCTTCAGTTTGTGTAAGTGGCCAGATCCTTGAACTCGCGCCGAAGAAATGCCTTAGGGAGTCAGTTACCAGGTCAACCTACTCCTTAGATTTCACGTTGGCACCATCTCTACAATTCCCAAGAAACATTTAATGCGGCGGTTGTTCATTTAATGAAGAGAAGACTTTGCCTGAAGCATTTAATGAAGACGTGAGCATGTGAAGAATAATAATTGTTGTAGTAATAAATGCAGTATGACTTATATCAGATTAGTTGAAGAATAATCATGATCAGTAATGTGTGTAATACTTAATTGTATCTCTCCTCCTCTATAAATAGGGGAGATTTTCATTGTAAAAACAAGATTGAACTTTAGTATTATCGTCATTCTATCGGAATCAATCCTGAGTGACCCGTGAACGTAGGCGCACTCGTCAAACCACGTAAAAATTCGTGTCTTTGTACTCTTCTTTCCCTCTTATTCCGTTATTAACTGCTTTATTATTATTGTCCATCTACCATAACCAATATTTAACTCATTTTATTACGATATACCAATCTTAAACCATATTTATTACATTTATTATCATTCATTATACCAAATCACAATCTGGGTCTTTGGATCTCCCTGTCGATTGATTCCGAACGTCGACAGAGCTTTTTATTGAAAATGTTAAACAAAAATCAAGATGTTGAGTTTACGTTGATCCAAATAATATAAAAATATAAAAAATAAAAAATTCAAAATAAGTAAAATTAAATATAAAAATATAAAAAATAATATATAAACATATAAAAAATCAAAAGTCAAAAAATCAAAGAAAATAATATTACAATATAAAAATTAAACAACCAATATAAATAATATTAAAATATAAAAAATAAAAATAGATAACATTCAAATATAAAAAATTGTTGAAAACAAAGAAAAGTTTAAAAAAAAAAAAAAAAAAATCAATCCAAAATTTTAAGTTGAAGTTGAAGATTTGGCAATCTCTAACTGTCTTTAAACAAATTTTGAAATTTGGTTTTTCAGTGATCGAAAAATCCAAAAATTTTAGACTCTGGTTTTCAGTCTGTTGAAAACCTAAAGGTTGTTTTATTTTTATTTTTTATTTTTTGTATTTGAAGATTGAAATATGTTTAAATTTTTTTAATCTCTCAATGTATTATAAAATTATTTATTTTTTAAAGTTGTCTGAAAACTAATAAGTTGATGTTTATATATTTTTTACTGTTAATTGTTATAAATTTTATTTAATATAATACAAGAAAAAAAAACATAAACAATTATTCGTTATATTTATTTATAATTAAAATATGATTAAAAATTATAATAGAATCAATTATATTTATATATTTGAATAAAAATAATGAAATTATTTATGAGTTGATTGAAAAGCAAGTAAAAAAACTAAATATTTAAATTGTAAATTAAAATACATTAATTAAACTTTAAAAAATTATGGGATGCGAGAGTGTATATATATTTAATTATGTCATATAAGTATTAGGGAAAATATTTATAATATAAAATTAGAATAAAATTTTGGAGAGAATAGACTTGTAGTAAATATTTTTAAATATTATTAAATGATTTACAATTAAGTTAAAGATAAAAAAAAAAAAAAAATTATTATTTTTAGTTGTTTTTGAGTAATTTTAAGTGGTTTAACAATTTAAAAAGAAAAATAAAAACAACTTAATGAAGGTAATTTAACATCATTAAGTTATAAGTGAAAAAAAAAATAAATAGCCTCTGAATTTTTGAGCCTCTAGGCTATTGGAAACCCAAAGATCTGGGTTTTCAATTTTGGAAACTTGAATCTCTCATTATCAATCTCCTATAATCATCAATCTCTTGTAATCTCCCATAATAATCATCAATCATCGATCTCCCATAATCTCTAACAATCATCATCATTGAACATTGAGTCTCCATCATAAAGATTAAGAATTGGTGGTCTCCACATCATCGGAGACTCAGAACTAAGTCTTTGGTGGTAAAGACTCAATATCTAGTATCTCTACTTCGAAGGTCATCTCTACTGTTGGAGACCATTCAACATATGTGATGGAGACAAAAAGAAAGAGAGACTTTGGGTTGAGTGCAACCATGAACGATGGAGTGGAAGGGAACAAAAAAAAAAAAAATTGAGAGAGAGAGAGAAAGCGATGAGATGAAGATGACAAAGAGGCTAATGAGGTGATGAAGAATTTTTTTTTTTTTTTTTTTAATTTGATTTTTGATTTTTTATATTTTAATTAATATTATTTTAATTAATTTTTTATCATATTTTTTATTTTGTTCCTGAAGTCAAATGATTAACATTTTCAACCTAACGAAATTTGTGATTGTCATGGGCATTGTAATCCTTTTGCACGTCTCCAAGAGATATTTTAAGTATTTATATTAACGTTATACGAAATTTTGAATAAAAATCAAACTAGAGATGACAAAAATGAAATATAGGCAAACTACACAATTTTTTGGGATTCTCTTTTCTCTAAAGATAACAGATAAATAATCTAGATGTTTTATATAAATAATCTATTCAAGCCCACAAATCAAGATCATTATATATAATCCAATAATATATATATATTAAAACTAATCCAAAAATTATGCTCAATGGTAGTTATATTATCATTCCTAAATATGATTTAGATATTTATTTTATAAATGCATCTGAGATATTTACAATTTATTATCCCCACGAATATGTCTATGCACATCGTTTTACTCCTAAAGTGGCCCATCTTTGGGATTGAACCCAAGCAATTGACGTCCAATATATTTTACAGAAAAGTAACCTCTAGATGAGCCCACAAGATTTGTTAAACCAGCCAAGGTTATTTTTCAATACCTGGGCTGAAGCTCAGGTAAGCCTAGGTACAATACTAAAGGGGATGAATGATTGATAATATTTTATTTATTATTATTATTTTTTTTTTTAAACTTGGTAATATTTTATTTTATTTCAAAATGCTTACCAGGGCCATACATTAGTTTCGCCTCTGGGTCTTTTTCAAATCCTGGACTACCTAAAAAGTCGTCCTACTGGCACACCTAAAGAACAAAGAGCTCTAGGTCATTTGTTGAGTTATAGTGATGTTTACAGTAGGATTAGGGTTTAATAAGGGTTTATGATTTTTTTTTTAAATAATAGTTTTTTTTTGAAATATTTAAATAAAATATTTTAAACGGCTAAAATTAATTTGCCTACTTGATATTTGATTTATTTTAATTAAAACAAGTTATCCTTATTATTTATTTTGTATAGAGATGTTTTTATAATTAAAATTATAAATGATTATGAGTATATAAATCATATTTATGGATGATAATATTGACACCCAATTTTAATATTTTAATAACATTCACAACATGTGAATTGTATTAACATGGTTAAACAAATCTAAACTAAGCATTAATTTTTTAAAAGTCTTTGTTTAGAAGATTTATTTAAAAAAAAAAAAATGGAAAGGGGATTCTTACTTCAATTTTTTTTTTTTTTTGGGAAAAACGAACTTCAAATTTTTAATCCAAAGTAAACATTAATTTTTTTTTTTGAAACAAAATCTTTGGCTTGAAGATTTTTATTTAGTTATTTATTTATTATTTGTAGAGGGGATTCAAACTTCAAATAATAATAATAATAATTATTATTGTTATTTTTGACTTGGGGCTGGGGAGGGGATTTGAACTTGTTAAAAGGAAATATGCTTAAATTGCTAGAGTGAAACATATGGAATGCAAATATTAATATTAATATTGTTTGATATTTGATATTTGCACCTATTTAAATTTGCATGTTGTCGACGTCCGGAAACGATCGACCTAGAGATTCTATGGCTCAGATTGCGATCGAGGTAATTGGATGGTAAAAACTGTAATAAATATGTTGTAAATGAGGTTTAAGGTTGGTATGTTGTAATAAAACGGAAGAATGTTGGTTGTGGTAGATGAGCAGCAGTAATGGGACAATTAATGAAGAAAGGAGGGGAAGAATGAATGCAAACACAAAGATTTTTACGTGGTTCGACAACTGCGTTTACGTCTACGGGTCACTCTGAATTGATTCTGGCAGAGTGACGGTATACTAATATTGTTCAGCCTATTGGTATAGTAGAAATCTCCCCTATTTATAGAGGGGGGTAGATACAAATGAGTGATGTACACGTTACAAATTATGGTTATTTTTAACTGATTTGACACAAACCATGCTGCATTTATTGTAAAGACAATGATTATTTTCTTCATACACCGCTACATTAAATGCACCAGGAGAAGTTTTCTTTTCATTAAATGTATAGCCGCTGCATTAAATGCTCTTTGATAAATGTGTAAGTGGCACCAGCGAGAAATTAGTGAATTAGGTAGAACTGGTGACTTGCTGCACAAGGTATCATTTGATGCGAGCTCCCAGGTCAATCGAGCTATACGAGCTGAATAGATGCTGAAGTGGACTGGAAATGTGCTCGGATTGTCTTGTTGCTACGCGAGATTGCGAGCTCAGCGATCTTGCGAGCTCGCTGCAGTGATCTGAATGTTGGACATTCTGGACCTTTATTCCTGTTCATATTTATTGGGCTTCTACCAGTCTATTTATCCAAGTCGAGAAAACGGGTATAACACAAGCCCCCCAGCTCTCAGTGCGACTTGCGGACTGGGAGCTGATTCAAAAATGCATCTGGCGCCCATTTATGAGCTCTCGAGGCGTCGTTTTGTTTTCTGATCCGTAACTGTTGACACGTGGCGATCATGTAGGCATTGAGACCATAATCACGTCTCGGGCCGTACGCATTTAATACGCACGTCTTGTAACTGACACTGCACACTAGCAAAGGACCGAAGTCTATACTGAACCATCAGATCTATGACAATTACCCTTTTTACTGGATTGAACGGCCAGCGGGTAGGGACTCAAGCCTATATAAGTCAGGCGTCTCTTTCATTTTCCATTTTTGCTTCCTCCAGACGAAATACAGCCATATTTCTTCTTCAACTTTTTCTTCTTTGCCTCTTCTGCATTTTCTCGATAGCTTTCTTCAAACTCATCATCTCAGAGTCCACCTTTCACCTTGAGCATATACGGTAAGTTCTTCAACCTTGTTACTCGCACTTTGTTGGTCGTTTTAGATTCTTGATATGCACCTTGTTTCATGACTTGCTTTCTGGTTTTGAGCTTAGCTTGTGTGCTTGGTTTGTTCTGTTTTGAAGCTTGTATGTGTATTTCAAGCTTGTAGGTTCTGCATATTGCTTGAGATTTCTTGTGTTTACTTGCTGAATTACACTGAGTTGATGAACTATGATACTTGTTCGTGAAGTTCTCATATTTGAAATAGTACATTGTGCGTGTTGCTTGTGATGTTTGATTGTTGGAATCCCTTGTCATCTGCTGACGTAGTCTAGGCACATTGGATTTTGAATAACCTGCTCCTGCACTGTTTGATAGAATTCTTGTAGAAATAGGGTTAGAAATTCATGTATTAGGGAATTTTATTTGATGGGCCTACATTCTGAGCCCCCATCACTTCTAATGGTGAAGCGTGCGACCAAACGCATAGGATAACAACTTTAAGAATTCCTTGCTGTAGTTTGTTAGGATCAGCATGCTTCCAGCGTTCTGATGCCATTCCTTTCGTTCTGTAGATGTCAGGTCGTTTACGTAGTAGTCAGGTCAGGGACGAGGCTTCTGTTTCCCAAGAGCAAGTAGAGCAGCGAGTCCGGGATACCCAGGGTGCGACCTCCTGAAGTGGTGAGGTCGTAAAGGAACATGCGGAGCGAGCTGGGCCTTCGACTTCTCGGACTGCGGTTGAGGAGAGGGCAGCTCGAGTCCCCTTCTACTACATTGCTTATAACATGAATTTTTAGGCCATACAGACTTTGGCTCGGAAGTTTGACTTCCCCTTAGGGTGTTAAGCTAACGTGCCACGAAGGAGTGATCATGTGGCCTATCCACCCCCTGACTTTATTGTAATAAGCCGCGAGCACATAGAGCTCAAATTTAGGTTCCCTACCCTCCAATATCTTAAGGACCTGTTAAACGACATGAAGTTGGCTCCATTCCAACTCACTCCGAACTCTTATGCCTATCTGACTGCTTTGGCTGCTGCCTTTATCAAGAACGGGCTTGGTCCTCCTACTCCTCACATTATCCGCGGCCTTTATAGCTTTAAGGGAACTCATAGTTGCCAGCTCGAGCAAAGGGACGGGCTATATTACATTTCAGCCCGTAACTCCCGTTTCAAATAGTATCTACCCAAAAGTTACACCAAGTCCAACATGGGTGATTATAAGTCCCACTGGGTTCTTGTCTCCTGTATTTCCCTTTACGACTTACGGAACACTTCTTTTGTTTTGACCTCTGGTAGTCATGGACCTCAGCTAAACACTTCATTGTTTTTTTTTTTTTTTTTTTTTTATACTAGCTTGCTTTTGTTTTGCAGAGATTTCTGCCAGTACGGTCGGCTTCACTAGGGAGGAGATTGCGACTATAGAGGCCTTTGCAGCGGTTAAGGTTAATAGCGATGACCTGTTTCCCTCGAACTCCGATTTGATAGCTCGAGGTCTCGCCCCACCAGTTACCGGTCCTCACTTGGACATAAACCGCGATCTAGGGATTTGCGGAAAGCAGAGCGAGGTCCCTTCAGTCTTTGCTATTCCTTCTGGCTTTGAGTCCAAGTTTGAGCCTTCTTCAGAGGATTTCTCAAGCTCTTCCACGAGCACTTCTTCGGACGACATGCATAGGTTCGTATTAGATATTCCTCCCATCAGTGCAGTGCCAGGGTCTAAGGAACCGGAGGTCATGGTTGTATAAGACGCTTCACCAGATCCATCTCAGTGGGCACCTCCCCAGCGTACTGATGCAGTTGCTTTTTAGGTCGAGAAAGTGGCAGCAACTGAAACGTAAGCCCCTAAGTCCAAGGGGCAGAAAAAGGCCGGTTTATTCGCGCCTAAGAGAGTCAGGGCTTCTGCTGAGGAGAGCTCGGCTTCACCTGAGCTCGAGCCCTTAATGAGAAAAAAGGGAAAAAAAATAGCTGAGCCCCCAACCCCTAAGCACCAGAAAGTTATCGAGGTTAGAAAGCCTGGGGCCGTCATCATTGGGAGAAGCTTAAGTGTCTAGACCTCGGAGCGATCCGAACGACCAGATGAGTCAACTGAGGGTCCGAAGCTGCAAGCTGATAGGGTAGCGGAGATGGAATACTTCAATAGCTTTTTGAGCTATGCACCGGATGCTCTGAGGAATCGATCTCCGAAACTCTCCAGGTCGGACCTCGTTGATCAGAAGCTGGTAGGCTATGGAGTTCGCCATGTAGCGTTGGTAAGCTTCTGGTTCCTTCATTCTTGTTGGATTCTTTCAGTTTGAGTCTAACATTCTCGTTTTTTCAGGCCGATATGACATTAATGAAGCTGATGAAGCGAATAGAGGATCAGATGAGTGAGAAGGTTGCTTTCAGGGTGGCCGAGGAGCAGCTCGAAGATGAGAGGAAAAAGCTGCAAGATGAAGTGAACCTCCTCCAAGAGGAGCATCAAAAGTTAAAGGGTAAGCTTAAGGATGCTGATGTGGCCTTGTCCCAAGAAATAGCTCACAGGGAAGCAACGACTTCTGAAGTCAGCAAGATTCATGAAGAGCTGATAAAGGTTAAGGGTGAGCTGAGTGCTGCTGAGGCACGAGCCGGGGCTGCTGAGAAGAAGGCCGAGACCTTAGAGAAGCGAGCTGAGGTCACTGAGGGTAGGGCTGAAGTTGTCGAGAACAAAGTCGACTAGCAACAACAGGAGTTGGCCCAAGCAGAGGAGTGTGCTGATGCTCGAGTTGCTTGAGCAAGAGATGAGGCCAACGCAGCGACTGAGAATGCTTTTTTGTACACAATTTGGCGACGCCATCCGAACATAAATTACTCGTTCTTTGGGCTGCCTACGGTCGCAGTGATTCAGAAGTTTGTGGAGCACGCGACCAACACTCAAGGTACACAACACGGTGGCGCTTCTTCCGCTCTCTACTGGTCAGCCAACATCTCAAAACCTTCCTTCAGATCTAGCTCCAGCCCCTGAAGGTCCTTCAACTTCTCATGATCCTCCTACAGTAGAGACTCCAACTGAAGCCTCACCAGATTGTCCTGCTCCAAATGCACCTGCCCAAGCTTAGATAGGATTTTAGTTTTCTTTTTATTTGAACTGCCATCACTAAACCTTTCCTCCTTTTATAAGGACTTTAATTTTTCATTAATTCTCGTATTGGACAGCGAGCTTTCAATTTGAGACTGCTATACAGACTTTCCCTGTAATTTAAATTTTTTGACAAAGAATAACATATATATATATATATATATATATAACAAATATGGTTAAATCATGCTTTATCTTTCTATAACGAACTATTGTTAAGATCTACTAACAAACATACTATAATCATAATATGTTAGCTCATAAGCATTTGATCCTACAAGCAATTCAATTGAGTATTTTCAAATAATTGGTCAAGTACTTACAGCTTGCGTGGTGCTCATTCTGAACATAAGCAATTCAGTTGTCTTAACATATTTCGCATCAAGGTTCAGCGAGCTTAGGGTAGCATTTTCCCGAACTTTGATGATTTTAGCCCGTCGAGGCACTTCGAGATATCAATATGATTTGAGAGCTGTCCCTAAAACGGGCAGCCCCTCTCGCGAGATCGCAAGGTAATGTTTTATGATTTAAGAGCAATACCCAGTATGGGTAGTCTATCTCGCGAGGTCGCGAGACAGTTTTTATAATTTGAGAGCAATACCCAGCACAGGCAGCTCCTCTCGCGAGGTGGCGAGACAGTTTTTATAATTTGAGAGCAATACCCAGCATAAGCAGCCTCTCTCGCGAGGTCGCGAGGTAATTTCTTAAATCGCACTTTTGATAGACTCTTTGACAATAGCCAGCGGATTGCATCCTTTGCGAGGTTTTCAAGTGACTGGAGGCCTCTAGTTGAACCTTCCAGGGCGCGGAGATTGCAACCCTTTCTGCGGGTGACACCTTTTTGTACCTTTAACAGGCCCCTGGTAATGCTCTCCGAGGTGCTGACAGCGACACCTTCCACAGACGAGACCCTTATTGTAACTCTTTCCACAGGCAATCGCCTTCCAGAGTGTAGTAATTAGAGTTCCTAGATAGTCTCTTCCAGAGTACACAGATGACAACTCCTTCCACAGGTTATATCTGGATAGTCTCCCTCTCCACAAGATCACCTTTAAGGGAGTCTATAATTGGCACTTCCTTGGGCAGTACCTTCCAGAGTACCTTGATGGCAACCTCTTCTACAGGCAGTACCTTCGGAGTGCAAAGATCGCGGGTTACTGATAATAGTTCTGCAGAATATAAGAGAATATAGCTCGCAGATCGCGAGGGAATTATAAGAAGCGTTGGTAATAATCCTTCATTTATCAGAACAAGATGCAGCTCGAAGGTCGCGGAGTATAATTGCAGTGTACAGCAAATTTCAGCTCGCGAGTTCCCATGGAGTAGTCAGCATTAAAAGATAAAGAATTGACTGTGGAAGCGTCCTTATAAACATATATGTGTTTGCTAGATGACTTATAATTTTGTGGCTATCTACACACGTTCTTTAGGCGTGAATGACCCCTTAGATAATTGCAGGGATATCTTCAAGGGATGATGTATAATATATGACAGCTTGTTTTATAAAATTGGATTCTCGCAATCGTTGCTCTATATAATAACAACACTTGGCTCACTGAATCAGCTCACTTTTTGCATTGAATGTATTACAAAGAACAACAAAACAAGTAAAATCACTTTACAGACAATTATCAAAGTGAATTATGTACCAAGGTTACAGAGCGAGCTGACAGTTTTAAGCGTAGTAAAGGCGAAGATGTTCTGCATTCCAGGCCCTTGGGAGTTCCGACCCATCCATATTAGCCAAGTGGTAGGCGCCGTTCTCCAAGTTCTCCTTGATGAGATAGAGGTTTTCCCAGTTTGGTCCGAGTGCTCTATCACTTGACTTGCAAGCTGCGGGGAGGATTAGCCTTAGGACTAGGTTGCTTGCCCTATAGCTTCGAGCTCGAACTTTCTTGTTGTAGTATCTGACGACCCTTTGCTGATAGACTGCTACCTTCATACGAGCTGCCTCCGTTGCTTCTTTAATCAGGTCCAGGCTTGCAGCGAGCAACTGATCATTGTCTTCAAGTTGAAATGCTGCTCTTCGCTGGTTGGTAACCTCGAACTCTGCAGGGATCATAGCTTCGAACCCATATATCATGGAGAATGGGATTTCGCCAGTGGAGCTGTGAGCTGTTGTTCTGTAGGACCAAAATAGTTTTTGTAATTCATCCACCCAAGCCCTCTTTCTCCCTTCCAGCTTGGTCTTCAAGGTCTGCTTGATGACTTTGTTCACAGCTTCGACCTGACCGTTAGCTTGAGGGTGATCTACAGTTGAAAAGCTCTTCATTATCCCGAGCTCGTTGTAGAAGTTGATAAATTGTTCACTGGTGAACTGTGTCCCGTTGTCTGTCACGATTTGCTGAGGGATTCCAAACTTGCATATGATATTGCTCCACACAAACTTTTCTATCTTTGAGGTGGAGATTTCTACGAGCTCCTTGGCTTCAGCCCATTTAATGAAGTAATCCACTGCCACTACTACATGCTTGCATCTTGCTCTAGTTATTGGCAAGGGTCCGATCAAATTCATTCCCCAGATCGCGAAGGGCCATGGGCTGACCATCTGCTGAAGGTAAGCTGGTGGAGCTCGTGGGACTTTGGCGAATCTCTGGCACTTGTGACATTTCTTGACCACATTGATAGCATCCTGCTTCATGGTCGGCTAGTAAAACCCCTATCTGAGTGCCTTCTAGGCTAAAGATAGTCCTCCTGCATGAATTCCATAGTGACCAGCATGTATGTCCTTCAGTATAGCTTCGCAGTCCTAGCCGTCAATACATTATAGAAGCGGAGCTGAGAAACATCTCTTATACATCATATCATCATAAATATAGTAACGGGCTGCTCTAACTCGCAGGCGACGTGCTTCTAACTGGTTGCTTGGTAGCTTTCCTTCCTATAAATAGTTTAATAATGGGCTCATTCAAGAGTCAGGTTGGACACTTATGATCATTAACACATCCTTTCTTTCCATACTCGGGGTTGGTAGGAACTCTATTGGTATGAACTCCAAGAGGTCTACGTCCTGAGTAGTTGCTAGGCGTGCCAAAATATCTGCATGAGAATTCTGAGTTCGCGGGATCTGATTCGCTTTAACCCTTTGGAAAGCCCTCAGTAATTCTTTGGCTTTCTGAAGATACTCTGCCATCTTTCGCCCTCTGTTCTGGTACTCTCCTTGAACATGGCACACCACGAGTTGGGAGTTGCTGAAAACCTTTAACTGCTCAACTCGTACTTCCTTTGCTAGGCGGAGTCCAGCAAGCAGTGCCTCATACTCGGCCTCATTGTTGATCGCCTGGAATCCGAATCTCAGGGCGCTGAGGATCTTGTGACCTTATGGACTTATTAGTAACATTCCAGCCCCTGAGTTGTGTTCATTAGAGGACCTATCCACGTACAGCTCCAATGTTATGCCACTTGTGGTTTCATCCTACTTCTCTACAGGTCTTGTAAATTCAGCAATAAAGTCCGCAAGGGCCTGGGCCTAAACAGCCATTCTGGCCTTGTACTCTCTATCGAACTGCGCGAGCTCTATGGCTCATTTGAGCAGTCTGCCTGAAGTGTCTGCCTTTTGAAGGATCTGTCTGAGAGGGTACTGCGTAAGGACCTTGATCTAGTGGGCCTGGAAGTAAAGACGCAGCTTCCTTGACATGATCACCAAGCAATATGCCAACTTTTCCATTTGTGAATTCCTGGTTTCTGCGTCGACCAGCCTCTTACTGATATAGTACACCTACAGTTGCATCTTTTCCTCTTCCCTTACTAGGGTAGTACTCAAAGCATGCTTATATACTCCTAGGTATAGGAAGAACTTTTCTCCTTCCTTTGGTTTTGACAGGAGGGGAGCTCGACCCATATACTCATTCAGTCACTGAAATGCCTCCTCGTATTGCTTCATCCACTCGAACTTTTTCGCCTTCTTTATTGCTTCGAAGAAGGGCATGTATTTTTCTGTAGCTTTTGAGATGAACCGACTTAGGGCTGCGACCTATCCGTTAAGACTTTGGATGTCTTTAACTCGAGCTAGGGATCTCATCTCCATAAGCACCTTGATCTTTTCTGGGTTGGCCTCTATCCCCCTACAGTTCACCATAAAGCCAAGGAACTTACCAGATGCCACCCCGAAGGCACTTCAATGGATTCAATTTCATCTGGTACTTTCGCAGGATCCTGAAAGTCTCATGTAGGTCGCGGACATGGTCTGTTGCTTGCTGTGACTTCACCAACATATCATTTACATACACCTCTATAGTTTTCTCGATCTGCTCTTGGAACATCGCATTCACCAGGCGCTGGTAGGTCGCTCCAGTATTCTTCAGCCCAAAGGGCATCACCTTGTAACAATACAGCCCATGGTCAGTAATAAATGAATTATGCTCCTTATCCTTTAAGCTCATTGGAATCTGGTTGTAGCTCGAGCAGACATCCATGAAGCTCAGGAGTTGGTGCCCAACTGTTGCGTCCACAAGCTTATCAATCCTTGGTAATGGGAAACTATTTTTTGGGCAGACTTTGTTCAGGTCGGTGAAGTCAATACATGTCATCCATTTCCCGTTCTTTTTTTTTTTTACGAGGATAGGGTTGGCCACCCAGACGGGGTAATGAGCTACGCGAATGAATCTGTTGGTCAGCAGCTTCTCGACCTCTTCCTTCAAGGCCACATACCGTTCTGGCGTCATTGGCCTCCTCTTCTGACGGACTGGTTTATGCTGGGGATCTATGTTCAGCCTGTGACACATAACTTGAGGATCTATTCCCACTATGTTCTCGTGATTCCATGCGAAGACGTCCAGGTTTGTCTTCAGGAAGTCAGCAAGCTGGGTCTTTACCTTTGGGGATAGGTCTCGCCCCACCTTCAAACATTTTTCTAGGTCTAGCTCCTTGACCTGCACGTCTTCCAGTTCTTTAACGGGTCCTGTTGCCCGATCTGCATCAACCTCGCGGGGGTCGAGGTTGTGGCTCATCCTTGTCTCGATTACAGCTCGTGGTTCGCCACCTGAAACCACATTTACCTTTTTCCCTCTAACTCCCATTTTCACAGCGTCCTCATAACAGCGTCTGGCTTGGTGCTATTTTCCTCGGACACATCTTATTCCGTTGGGGGTTGGGAATTTAACTGTCAGTACCAAGTCTAGGTCGTTCATGGAGGGTCGTCCAAGTACCACGTTGTATATTGACGGACAGTTGATAATTAAGAAGTCTGCCAACACAATCGCTTATCGACCTGGTTTCCCTAGAGTGAGTGGGAGTCTGATCTGGCCTATCAATGTTACTGCGTCTCCGGTGAAGCCATATAGGGTTCTGGTGAAGGCATAAGCTGCTCGGTTCCCAACCCTATTTGATCGAAGTAGTCCTTGTACATTACGTTGACCAAGTTGCTAGTATCCACCATAATCCGTCGTACCTCGGCGTTGTTGATTTTAGCTCGGATGACTATGGTGTCATTGTGGGGCCAGTGCACGCCCCTTGCATCTTCTTCTGTGAATATGATGTCATCCGAAGACACCTTCGTTTTCTTAGCAAGTCCCTCTATCCCGCTATAATCTGCCAGCAAGGTATGGTTGGCTTCTCTCACGTACCTTTGGTGCGACCTGTTTGAAGTACCTACTATGTGAGGACCACCATGAATAGTAAAAATAGTTCTTACAGCGGGTTCGTGCTCAAGCTCTGGAGCTCGCTGGGGTTGCTGCTGATCTGGTTGCTGATTCGGGTTATGAGGACGCTGCTGGTGAGGTCACCTACCGGTAGGTCACACTACGTACTCTCCCAAGCGACCTCACTTGATCAGTTATTCTATGACTCCTTCAGCTGCCAGCAATCTGAGGTATTATGCCCAGTTTCGTTATGGTAAGCACAGAACTTCCTCGGGTCTCGGTGTCTGTTCGGAACTCTTGTAGGGGGTGGCTTCCTAAAGTTTTCCCTGTTCCTCTCTATGGCAAAGATTCGATCCTGAGTGTCTGACAAGACGCTGTAATTTCCATACCTGCCTCGACGCGGAGGTCGTTCCTTTCTCGGCTCAAGCTTGGCTCGCTTCGCCACAACATTAGCAAACTGATGCCTCTGCTCGCCGTGTCTGTCCCCACTATGACCTTTTCTTTTCCTTTGATGGGAACTGCTCGCTTCACCCCGCTGGCTAATGGGCTTCTTTGATCCGAAAGCCTCATCCTATCTGATTTCTTTGGCGACTCTCTCGTAGAACTCACCCAAGTCCTTCACCAGTGACTTGTAGATGCTTTCATAGAACTTCCCGTCTTTTCTGAGACCTGCTGAAATGGCGGTCAAGATGCTCTCATCTTAGGGTGTTTCAACATTGCTCACCTCATCCCTGAACCGGGCAATGTAATCCTTCAGCGACTCATACTGCCTCTGAAAAATAGTAGCGAGGTAGCACGAGGGTGCGAGTTACTTCCTTAGGGCCTTGTATTGGTTGAGGAACTTCTGCTGACATTCTTTCCAACTCCCTATACTGCGAGCTGGGAGGCCTTTGAACCAAGCTCACGGGGCACCCCTTAGGGTAGCCGGGAAGACTCGGCACTTGACCAGCGGGTCGTTCATCTGAAGATCCATCTGCACGTTCAAAGAGTCCAAGTGGTTATATAGGTCACTTCTACCACTATAGGACTGAATGCTTGAGAGCTTGAACTTGGGTGGCAGAGGCATTGTCTTGATCTCTTTAGCGAATGGGACCATGTGATCATCTTGCTCTTCCTGACTTTGAGGTCTAGGTTGAGCCTTCAGCTGCTGGACCCTCTGCAGTAGTTCTTCTACCATCGGGTCCTGGGATCAAGATCGCCAAATGGAGTTTCGCCTACTTATGCTCTCCTGCTCTCCTAGGTGGTGATCTCGCGACCTGCGTATCTCATTAAAATTCTCTACCTGTCTAGCGTCTCTTCGCAGCTCGGGTTCGCGACCACCACGATGTTCGCGAGCTCGCTCGTGCCCGCGACTATCTTCAACATATCTGCCACTTTCGCGACTCACCCTCACCCTTATGTCAGTTGGGTGAGGTGAGGCCTCCCTTTCTTGGGCTCGCCGTCTGTCCCCTCTTGGGTTCAAGTTTGAGGAGCGGACATACTCTTCGGATAGCGACCTGTCCTTGCCAGCTACTCCCTTCGGGGTCCGGATTTCCTCGGTAGGTTGGTGGCGAGCTCTTCTGGGAGGCGCGACCTCCACCTGCCTCTGCACAGTACGAGTTTGAACTTCCGCCAGCGCTCTAATTGTCTCAATCAGCTGTCTCACTGTATCTTCCAAAGCTTGCTGACGTTGTCGCCACTCCTCAGCGACTTCTTCCCTGGCAGGCAGGGTGCTCTGTTGGTCTTCCTGACAAATAAAAGTCAACTGGAAAAAAGTTACCACGTCGCTGTTGGGCCCTCTTTCTAGCACCAAAAGATGTCGACGTCCGAAAACGGTCGACCCAGTGATTCTATGGCCTAGACTGCGATCGAGGTAATTGGATGGTAAAAACTGTAATAAATATGTTGTAAATGAGATTTAAGGTTGGTACGTTGTAATAAAACGGAGAAATGTTGGTTGTGGTAAATAAGCAGCAGTAATGGGGCAATTAATGAAGAAAGGAGAGGGAATAATGAATATAAACACAAGGATTTTTACGTGGTTCGGCAACTGCGCCTACGTCCATGGGTCACTCTAAATTGATTCTGGTAGAGTGACGGTATACTAATGTTGTGCAGCTTGTTGGTACAGTAGAAATCTCCCCTATTTATAGAGGGGGAGAGATACAAATGAGTGATATACACATTACAAATGATGATTATTTTCAACTAATCTGACACAAACCATGCTGCACTTATTGTAAAGACAATGATTATTCTCTTCATGCACACGCTGCATTAAATGCACCATGAGAAGTCTTCTTTTCATTAAATGTATAGCCGCCGCATTAAATGCTCCTTGGTAAATATATAAGTGGCACCGACGAGAAATCTGGGAATTAGGTAGAACTGGTGACTTACTGCACAAGGTATCATTTGGTGCGAGCTCCCAGTCTGTCGAGCTACACGAGCTGAATAGATGCTGAAGTTGATTGGAAATGTGCTCGGATTGTCTTGTCGTTACGCGAGCTTATGAGTTCAGCGAGCTCGCTAAAGCGATTTGAGGGTTGGGCCTTTTGAACCTTTATTTCTGTTCATATTTATTGGACTTCTACTAGCCCATTTATCCAAATCGAGAAAACGGACATAACACATGTAAACCATTCTACCGTGTTTACACCTGCTAAAATACTACACCCCACTTAATACAAAAATTATGCTTTTTATTATATTATTTCATAAGATATATTTTATTAATTGTTCAATTGTTATTATTGTTTTAAATTTTATCGTTGGCTTTTTCATTTAAAATTTTTTATCAGTTATCAATTTTTTACATAACAAATAATGAATGGAAATGATAGGACCCGACCCGACTCCTATCTTGAGTTCGAGAGGATCCCGTGAAAACTGAAATCTTTTTAATAAAAATCTAGATTTACTAAAAATCCTTTAAAATAATTATTATAATTCTGATAATCACTTTGATTGAAATGTAAGTTGAACAAAACTAAAATTTTTAAACTTCTTGTGTTGCAACCCATAAACTATACGTATTAAATAAATTTTTCAAATGTCTGTAAAATGATTATCAATTTGTAAAACTATTCTGGAAATACACTTACAAAATTTAGTAAATAAGAAATTAATAAACACAAATTCAACTGTTTGTCATCATGTGACCCTTCTCACGATATATAAACATTTGTACGAACCTACGGCGGATACCTGAGAAAATGATTTTATAAAAGAGTGAACCTAATGCCCAATAAGTGAATATAAATTTTCAAAAAAACATATTTTTAAATAAAATATAATATGTTTTTCTTAATTATAAATACTTCTCAGTGATTCATAACATTTCATTTTCGAAATAGTAAAACTAAACTTAAATATGATCTTGTTCATAAAAAGAAACGATTTCAAGGATTATATCTAAAAATAAAACGGAACCTAAATTTCATATCATCGCAAAATTATAACCTTTATATAAATTTGATAATATAAAAATGAGTTATGATATCTGTAAAAATTTTCTGAAAATCGCTTTCTGTAATTCTGGTATTCTAAAATTTCTCGTTCTGTACATATAAAAAATAAAAATCTAAAATCTATAAAACTTTCTTGGAAATCTCTTTCTGGAAATCTGGTATTTGGTAAATTTTCTTTCTTTGCATATAAATATGAAATTTCATTATCTATAATACTTTTTCTGAAAATATGATTTTAGATTTTTACTCTACATCAAATTAGTACCCGAAGAATTCTGTCATACGTGGTGGAGATACTCGACACACACGCAAAGGGTGAGGGATACTTTATTATACATGATAGAGATACTCAACACATGCAGATGACGGGGGATAAAGGAAAATTTTATCATATATGGTGAAGATACTTAATATACATGTAGAGGGCATGGTGTAATCTCTATCATCCATATGCTAGGTGACTCAATAACTTCTCTCTCAAGCCCCAATGACTCATCTCTTTGACCTCTGCACTAGCATGTGTTAGGCTAACCTCTGGGTCTTACTCACGTGATGCTCTATGACCGTTAGAAGGGAGGGTACACTTTGGTGTTTTAAAAACATTTCTGTTTCTCTTTTCTTTCTCAATTCTTTTCTAAAAACATTTTTGTGAGAAACATTCCAAATACAATTTTTTTTAATAAAACTTTCCATATTAAAATTTTAGTTTCCAATAACATCTTGTTCATGTATATAAAATCTTATTCATGCATATATATATATATATATATATATATATAATCATAGGTTCTCATGTGTTTTATAAAATATGCTCTAAATTTTCATAAATAAATTGATTTATTCTTGAATCATAAAATATAATTTACTTTATTAGTTTGTAAAACACACTTTGAAAACTTAATACAAATTATAAAGTTTACAAATAATCAAACATACTTTAAAAACTTCAAAAGGCATAATTTTTAATTTCACAAAACATAAAGTATATTTTTAAAACCACTAAAACATAATCTTAAATCCATAAATTATAAAATATGCTTTAGGATTTCAAAATCAAATAATGTAATTCATAAACCATAAAACATATTTACTTTGTTAAATCATAAAACTAACTTTGGAAACTCAACACAAAATATAAAACTCACAAATCATCAAGCATATTTTTGAATTATCAAAAGTATAGTTTCTAATTTCATAAACCAATGGTATACCTTAAAATCATAAAACAAAACCTTAAATCCATAAACTATACAGTACACTTTAAATTTCAAACAAAATCCATAATTCATAAATCACAAATCATATCTTAAAATTAGTAAAACAAAATCTAAAGTTTATGTGTTCTAAATATACTTTAAAGCTTTCAAAATATACTTTTAAATTTTCATAATTCATACAATAAATATATTAAACATAACTTATGTTCTTCAATTCATAAAACCTATTTCATAATTCACAAGTCACCCTTAAAATTGATAAAATACAATCTAAAGTTTATAAAAACATAATCTAAAATTGATGGATTCTAAGTTTACATTTAAAAATCTCAAATCATATTATAAAATTCATGTCTTATAAACTATACATACTAAACATAATCTATCTCAAATCATAAAACATAATTCAAATTCTTAAAATATATTTTAAAACCTTAGAACATATATCAAAATTCATAGATCACAAAACATAATTAAATCATCAAACTAATAAAGTTGAAACATAACAAAAATACTTTCATAAATCAAGTTTGAGAAAAAAATATCTACTTATTAGGTTACTCCCAAACCCTATGGAAATCCACTTGTACTTGTCTTCTCCTTGAAACCCTTTTTCACCAAAAAAACAACATCAAAATCTACTTAGGATCTATAAGAACTAAATTAAGAAAATTTAATGCTAAGTTGAAACTAGTTTCTCACCACAATTCCTTTTCCAAACTTTTTTTATTTTCTTTACATTTTCTTGCTTCTCCTTCTTTTTTTCCTTTCCCTTTCCATTGATTTTCTCTCTTCCTTAGGTGTGTGTTCGGCCATGATGAAGAGAAATGGTGGAATGACCTTTTTAATTCACAAAAATCACCTATATATACATTTTCATATACGGCCATATTTTCATACACTTAGTTACTTTTTCCATCACTCACTTTTTCATAAAAATCTAACCAAATATTTTCTTGCATTTTCAATCTTACCCTTGTCATAACATTTCATTTCCATTCTTGTCATTTCTAGAAATTCTTTTTTTTTTTCATCAATTGCCCTTCACAAATTCTATAATTCCTCCTCTTGTGTGGTGGATAATTTTACCATTCTCAATCCTCCTTTTTACATGTTTAACCTTAGGTAGGTATATTTAGAAAATCACTTAGGTGTGTTTAGAAAAAATTTGGGCCATACTAGTTTCAAATTGGCCCACTTGGATTTCTTTTTCTTTGGACTCCTTAATTTAAGTTTCTAATTGAACCCCTTTTGATTTTTATTTGAACCCCACCTAAACTTCATTTAGAGCTACATATATGTATATATATAATCTATTAAATTAGTTTGGATTTGGAGTGTTACGATACATGTCTCATGTGTTGTCCTTATCACCCAAAACTTATTTTTTTCTCTTTCTTTCCATGTCATTTGAAATTACACTCTTTTTGTTTGTCTATATATGTTTTTCTTTTTAACACCCATAAGTGCATTTAGTAAAATGAATTGGACAATACTAATTCAAATTTTGAGCTCACTTAAGTTTGGGGCTTCATAGTTTTTATGTGGCCATTCTTTTCATCACTCTAATTTGACCCCCTTTTTAAATTAGAAATTTTTAATTGAACCTTTTGACATATTCATATAAATCATGTTTTTACTTATTAAACGGAAAAATTCACTTTATTAGATCTATTTAGATCCGGGCGTTATAGGAAATTTATAAAAAAAAAAAGTTGATTTGCGTTAACACTTTAAAAATTCTCTTCAACTCTCATTACTTTGGGTGAATCTTCTTCATATGTATGTCTATGCTAAACTCCATTTTTTTTTAGTTGAAAGTAGTACTAAGGACAAGACGGAAAGAAAAGAAAAAAAAAAAGGCTTTTGTTTTCAGTCGCCAACTACTGTAGTTCGCTCTTCCATATGCTGACAGTTGCACATATGTTATCAGAAAAGGTCAAAGCGGAGAGAGAGTTGTAGGAGAGATATAATAAATAAATAAATATATGAATTAAATAATGAGCTTTGAGATTAATTTAAGGAAGAAAATGAATAAAATTGAACCTTGAATGTTTGGATAATGCCATTGATATGTTAAACGTGTGGATGATAGGACTGTATTCCATCCACCTAGGCAAATAGTTAATATAGTTATTAATATTATGTCTTTCAACCACCCTTTTATATATCTATATATACATCTCTTATTCTCAAAATAATAATAATAAACCACTTTTTTTTATTAATACTATAAAGTGCGATAATTTATTTCTTAAAAAAATAATTAATTTATTATTATTTTTAAGGTTTGATAGAGAAATTAAATTCAGAAAAAATTATCTATATCTTATGTTTTAGAATAAGGGTGATCTTAGGATCAAATAAATTACTCAATCATTACTATCAAGGGATGGTGTATAAAAAAGTAAATGATGCACGTAAATGCAGGACTAATTTAAAATAAAAACATTAAAGTCTAGGAGTTGTACATACAATTCTAGAACGGTGCTTTGAGTCCAAATATTTTGAACCCTAATGGGCCGAGCAGGCCCAGCCCATTCGAGTCCAATTGGAATATCTACAATATGAAAAGAGAGGTTGGAGAAAAGATGAGAGAAATAGGAAAATGGCAATGGTCTCCGTCTCATCTTCTTCACTCTCATTCGAATACCACAAAAATGTCTGGCCTCATCCCACCCTCTCCCGCCGCCCAATCACCACCGCCGCCGTCCACGTATGCACACCTCCTCATCGGGAGTTCCTCTCCTCCCTACTGGTCGCGGAAACGACGTCGGAGGACCAGCTCTGGGCTGCGGCCTGCCTCCGCGTCCGCTCCTTCAACCACTTTGACTCCGACACTTACGGCGTCCAAGTGAGTCTCCTCCTTTATCTTGCGAATAAACTCCAAGTGTTTTAATGAAGGCAATGATTGAGGTTTCATTTTGCGACTTTCAAGTTTGATTAGGATCATCAGAAGCACTTGGCGGAACGTGAGTTTGAAGCACTCAAGGAACGCATTGCTGGGAAGCGTACTGGCTTTGGAAGGGTTTCATGCATAAATGCTACTCTTCCCTTGTCCCACCTACCTATCTTATCAGATGATTTGTGTCCTCCGTGTAAGGTTGGTTTGGTTTACACTATTTGTCTATTATTTTGTGTACTGACGTGTGGCTAGATTATCAAAAGCTAAAATATGCTGATTATCAATAGATTATTAGTTAAAATATGTTGACGTGTTACCAAACTATCAAAAGCCTAGAGAAGAAAAGACGTTCACTATCAAATTATTAAATATTAAAATATGTTAATATATCATTAGATTATCAACTATTTTTTATATTGATATGTCATTGAATTATAAAAAATTAAAATATGTCGATGTATCACTAGATTATGAAAAGTCTTGAGAGAAAAAGACTAGCAGAGAATCTTTGCTCTATCACTAGATTATCAAAAGTTAAAATATATTGATACCTTACCATATTATTAAAAGTCAAATGGAAAAAAAAATTTGCTGAGAATCCTTTTCTCTTTGTTCTGTCACTAGATTGTCAAAAGTTAAAAAATGATAATGTGTTATGGAATTATCAAAAATCCAGCGAAGAAAAGGCTAGCAGAGAATTTTTGCTCTGGTTTCTAATGTTATGTGCTTGTAAGTTGTAACTGATTTATTTGATGTGTGCATTTGTCTGTGGTTCATGTGGTGTAGACATAATTGAACTTTTTATTGCTTACATGCTGACAAATTTGTTTCGTTTATTTCTATTTCTTTTGCAGTTTACTGACAATGGAGAAGATCGAGTGGTGGTTGGGACCCTTGACCTTAATCAGTGTCTTAGGCTTCCAGATGAAATAACAGGAAAGAAACCGGAGGTAGTATTTCAGATTTAAGTGTTATGTTATTCAGTGTTACGCATGCTTGTTCACAATATTAATGAGATTATGTGGTGTAATTTGTAAGTTATGTATGGTGTGCTTTATGATGCATAAAAGAATTTTATGTTGAAAATGTTAGTTAGCCTTGGGACTTTTATTTCAACAGGGGATTGGAGGTGATTTTGCAAGAGCATACTTGAGCAATGTATGCGTAGCAGAGTTTGCAAAGAAATGGTTTGGGTTATGAACTTGTTGCAAAGGCAAAGATAGTTGCTCAGGAATGGGGTAAAGAAGATGCAATACCTTAGCTATTTCCATATTTATATTGATTTACCAATCAAACTCTGTTCGTATGTACTATATGTTTGTTGTTGGCGGCCATGAAATACCAGAAAATACATTTGTAGGGGTGTTTGTAAAATAAAGAAAAAGTAGACAGCCATTTTAAGGTAACCAATGATCTTTTAAGTTTATAGTAATAACATTATATGTTATGCAAGCAGACTAGGGAAAATAGATGAACTTATGTGTGGAATAGCTTCCCTTGACTCCATTTCATATATATATATATATATATATATATATATATATATATGTATATTGCAGTAATTTTGTATCTCGTATACTGATTTAGGATTGTTTTCTTGTCATGTTAACTCAATTAGCAGTATAATTTGCCTATATTTACAATTAGACTGGAAAGCAGGACAGGCAAAACTATTCATGTTTAATTTTGTTTTATTTGGGTTGAGTAGAATATAGTGCAGTATTAATCTGTGTGGATGACTTGGAAACATATTGTAACACACCTCAGTTCATTTTCGGTTACTGCCCAATTTCAGATTAAATGTAATTTGTTATTAATTTGGAATAGTGAGGTCAATATGATGTTACTGCACATGGATCCTGACTGTATAACCTGTCCTCTTTCGCTCTTATATTATGTTTTGTTGTACCTGTGTCTTCAATCCTAAAGCTTGTGCTTTTGAAATATCTTGGAAATGTTTGTTTTGCTTCTTGTTCGGTTATTACTTTGAGTATATGTTATTGGATTTTATGCCTGATTTTCTTTGGTACTCTCACCTTGATCTGAAGCATACGCTGTATTGAAATATACAATGACTTTGCTAAACTGTTTTCAGGTATAAGTGATCTGTATGTCCATGTTGCTGTTGACAATGAACCAGCAAAGAAGTTGTACATGAAGAGTGGTTTTGTCCTTGAAAGTGATGAGCCTGCATGGCAAGCCAGGTTTCTGAATCGGCCTCGAAGGCTTCTATTATGGATTGGTCTTTCCAACATCAAAGACTTGTGAACTGTATCCTTCTCTGCAAGTGCTTCATTGTGTTTGATTAATGTTTATGGTGTTTGTATATTGTTGACTTAAACATGTTGAAATCGTCTCTTACCAGCATTGTGAAGAGAAAACATTGTCTTTGGTACGTAAATGATGATGACATACTTCATGATTTTACTTCAAACTGAGTAAATTATTTTTCTACATACCTGAAAATCTTACATTTAATTTTTTGCTTAAATTTCGGATATATATCAAGTGCATGAAACTCTTTTAACACTCAAACTGGCATGTTTAAAAAGAGAAAAACATTATTAGCACTACCTTAATGTACTCTGAAGAACTACAAAATCAATATGAGTGTTGTTTATCTAATATAGAAAATTGAATCTGTATATGCAATTGTCGTCATGCTCAATTTTGACTACCTAGTAAATTGTTCGGTTGGTATCTTTACATCCTAGTATGCCGTACTTTAGATAAAGTCCAATAATAGATTGAAGTTGGAGAAGATAGACTTGACTGAAAATTTTCATAGCTTAACTAGTCCTTGAAGCATTAACTTGACTACGTAGAGTGATTCGGTTATTAACAATGTTAAGTGATTGCCCTATTTCTAATTAATCAATCCGCGAAACATCCATATTTTTACTAGGTTTGAATATCTTCTAGGAAGATCTTTTGTGACAAGGAAATTATCCACAATCCCAAGCTCTGGGAATTCATTGAATCTGTGACCAGGACCTGATGTCTGCGAGGTTTCTACTTTATTTCTCCTTCCAACTATAATAAGTCATGTGTCCTTGCTATTGATTGAATCTTTGACAATGTTTCGTCTCCATCTTTCACCATCTCCATTTCGTATTTCATTTGAAGTGTTTCAGGTTTGATATCTTTCAACACCTCAGAATGAAGCACTCTTTCCCAGTCCTACAAGATTTTTGGAAGATCTTAAAATTGTTAACATCTCCTTTTCATAGTTTGGCTTAAAAGATTTTGGATAATCTTAAAATTGTTACTTGCGCAAGGAAGCCAATAATTTTCTATTGTAATAGTCAAGCTGCTATTGCCTATATGAAAAATTCTAAGTACTACTATAAATCCAAACATATAGAGATGAAGTATAATTTTGTCAGAAATATGATAATGATGAAAAGTTAATATATTTGTATGCACATGATGATTGCAAGCCTGTTTATTAAAACAATGAGAAAGGATGTGTATATGTCATTTGCTAAGTGCTTAGGATTGCGTAGACTATAATATTGTATATATATTTAATTGTTTGAATTATATTAATTAGACTATAATATTGTGTATATGTATATTTAATTGTTTGAATTATAGTAATTGGGAATCCTCCTAAGGAAAAGGAATTGGATTCCTAATTTTTGAATTACAGTTTTTACTAAATCATTGGGATAATTAATTGGGGGAAGGACAAAAGTGGCATATTTAAGTAGTGACTTAACATTTGTGTCCCTGTCCCTTAAAATGTAACAATAGGGGCTCAAATGATATATAAAAGTACGAAAATACCCTTCCAGTTAAAATGTGGTTTTGAAAAAAACCTGTTCCCCCCAAAATCAGACCTTGAAAAAAACCTTTTGGCTCTCGTAAACAACCTTTTGCCTCCCAAAAAAAACCTTTTGGCTCCCAAAATCAACAACAGCCTCTGCCTCCCCAAAAATCAACACCTGTCGTCGTCTGTCCGCACCGTGCACAGAGCCACGCAGCGCCGTCGTCGTTGTCTGCCCTTTGCCATCGAGTTGTCTGTGTCAGCCTTGCATGCGCGGCCACCGAAAACTCATCTCCTCGCTGTGAAAGTCGAACTCGTTGCCTCCCCCACCGTTGGTCGCTTTCGTCGTTCCGTTCCTCAGGCGGAGCCGCTGTGCCCCTGACTTCGTTTGGTCACTCGCAGACGAGAGTTTGTTTGGTCGCTACGAAACGCGAAGCCCCTACCTCCCCCTCTATTGGCCGCGACTGTCTACCTTCCTCACACAGAAACTGGTACATCACACAACTTGTATTTCAGATTTTTGAAGCATAGTTTGGCTTGAGTTCTACATTGCTGTCCAAATTTGGCTTTGCTTCATGTTTCGAACTTTACTTGTAATATGGAAGTTTGATTCTTTACTCTGTTGTGATCAATGATTTGTAAAAATGAGTTATGAAAGTGACTAAAGGTGTAAGCTTTGTCTTTGTTGAATGAAACTGATTTATGTTTTTGAAGTAGTGATGGAAATTGACAAATGGGGTATTCGTTTTGTGTGACATGTACTACTTGTCAATTTTTATAACAAAATCGAAACAATAATCTGTGTTCTTCTATATTCTGAACTTGGAAATCAGAACAGACTTTGAAACCAAGTAGAACATGCTTTGAAATCAGAACATGACTAGTGTTTCTAACACAAGTGGTGTCATTGGTTTATGGAGGAAATCAGTATCCAAAACACTAGTCACACCAAGGTGCGAGTGTTAATAATACTAGTTATGTCGGTGTGATTAATGGTGTTGTGGATATATGCAAAAAGCTAGTAGCCAAAACACTAGTCACACCAATCTGACTAGCATTAATAATGCTATTCAGCTCGGTGTGACTAGTGGTGCCATGAGTTGATGGAAAAAAATCAGTAGACAAAACACTAGTCACACCAAGGTGACGGGTGTTAGTAACACTAGTTACTTGGGTGTGACTAGTGTTTTGCAATTGATTTTTTTCAATCAACTCATGGCACCACTAGTCACACCGAGCTGAATAGCATTATTAACACTCGTCGCCTTGATGTGACTAGTGGTGCATTAGGTTGATGGACAAACCAGTAGAGAAAGCACTAGTCACACCAAGGTGGGGAGTGTGATTAATGCTAGTTCTGTCTGGGTGTGACTAGTGGTGCATTAGGTTGTAGACAAACCAGTAGAGAAAGCACTAGTCACACCAAGGTGGGGAGTGTGAATCATACCAGTTCTGTCTGGGTGTGACTAGTGGTGTATTAGGTTGATGGAAAAAAGCAGGAGCAAAACCACTAGTCACACCAAGGTGGGGAGTGTGAATAATACAAGTTCTGTCTGGGTGTGACTAGTGGTGCATTAGGTTAATGGACAAACCAGTAGAGAAAGCACTAGTCACACCAAAGTAGGGAGTGTGAATCATACCAGTTCTGTCTGGGTGTGACTAGTGGTGTATTAGGTTAATGGACAAACCAGTAGAGAAAGCACTAGTCACACCAAAGTAGGGAGTGTGAATCATACCAGTTCTGTCTGGGTGTGACTAGTGGTGTATTAGGTTGATGGAACAAACCAGTAGAGAAAGCACTAGTCACACCCAGACAGAACTGGTATGATTCACACTCCCTACTTTGGTGTGACTAGTGCTTTCTCTACTGGTTTGTCCATTAACCTAATGCACCACTAGTCACACCCAGACAGAACTTGTATTATTCACACTCCCCACCTTGATGTGACTAGTGGTTTTGCTCCTGCTTTTTTCCATCAACCTAATACACCACTAGTCACACCCAGACAGAACTGGTATGATTCACACTCCCCACCTTGGTGTGACTAGTGCTTTCTCTACTGGTTTGGCTAATATAGTTTACTTTCTATGTTATCAATTAAGGTAAAGAGCTTGCAATTAATACATATATATTTTTATTTGTTTGCAGATGGAAGACATTAACTATGATCAATTTTTGAAGATACCTAGATCAGAATGGGTATCAAGGAGGTCGATTAACATGCACTCCAAGTTTGACGTGATAGGCTTGATTGAAAATATATTGCGTCGGGAAGGGGAGTACGAACTAGCTGAAGAAACAGTTTTCAGGTATTTATTAAAAATACCTGCTCAACACATGTTTGCTGGCCGGTTGATTCAGCAATTACTTCAAAGAGAAATTAATTTGGAAGAAGCAAGTCCGCATGAGATGTGGTTTTCCATTGGGGGCAGGAAGAGTAGGTTTTCCCGTGTTGAGTTTTGTCTAATGACCGGATTACGTTTCGGTCCATTACCTGATATTATTCAACGACCATATGTCATGGTACCTGGGGGGATACACGATCGATACTTTGATGGGAAAATACCATTGCTGCTTTCCGAGATACACAACCATCTTGCCACCAAGGAATTTCACCAACAAGGAGATTGTTTGAAGATGGCCCTTGTGTTGCTAGCAAACATCGTATTATTTGGGCAACTTTCGAAGGGCAAAACGACATTATGGTTGTTAATGTTGGTAGAGAATATAGAGGAGTGGAATGCATTTCCATGGGGACATTATGTTTTCAAGTTAACGCTGTACTATTTGAGAACAGCGATTGGAAAACGTAATTATTATGGGTTTCCTTATGCTTTACAGGTTGGTTTTTATTTGTTTTGTTTCATGTCTTGATGTATATTTTATATGTTTATATTTTGTATTATAATATTGAACTTGTAGTCATTTTTGTATTTACAGATATGGGTGATGGAGAACATCCCATCAATGAGAGAAATGTTAGCTACTCGGGTACCGAGTGTTAGATACCCAAGAATGTTGAAATGGAGTTTCAATCGACGCCCAAAAACTTTTCAGCAGCAGCTTAAACAAATAGAGGAGCGTGGAGATGTAAGTTTGAAAAACGGTTATTATATTTTACCAGTTTTGATTGTTTCTAACATTTGAATATATTGGTTATAGTTTGTTCCAGTTCGTGAGTTGTTCAGACCAAAGAGGGAGGAGACCCGCCGAGATTACTGGAAGGGTATTAAAATCAGTTTGGATGAAGGTGTGGAATTTGTTCCACTCACAGTAGTGGATACTGATGAAGGTGATAATGATGCCAGTGTGAATAGTCCAATACATCGTCGTGAGAGACAGAAGAAACGGTCGCGCACTTCATATCCATCTCCCCCCACCCCCCCAGCAGCAGAGGACTCAATACCATCGAATATCTCTGCAGAAGTTAGTACATTTCATAAAACCATTATTACGTAAAAGCTCATGTTTTTTTTTATCCTTTGAATATCATTGTTCTTCTATGTAGGGATTGGAGAAATTAATGGAGTTAGTGAAGAATGTGATGGAGGAAATCCCGCGACGTATGGAGGACTATATCGATAAAAAGTTGGAGGCATTAGAGGGTCGATTAAATGATCGTATTGATAAAGCATTTGAAAATCGTCAGCAATATTCAGCTGATCAGGTATGTGCACAATAGTGTCAGTTAGTATGCTTTTGTAATGCTCGCATGTTCGTCGAATATAACCAACTTTCGTTGAATTAGGGGTATCATAATTATACATTCTCTACACATGGGATGCAAGATGATGTCCAACCTGCCCAGTTCACTTCCTTTGTCGCACAATCAGTTCCTACAAATGCAGCAGTGACTTCCCCACCTACTGTTGTGACACGTCAACCAAGTCCATTTAGAGAATCACATGACGCATGTGGTTCTACTGAGGAGGCACAATCAGGAGGGCTACAAGAGGTCCCAAATAAGGAGGTGCTGCATGTTTATGAAAAAAAGGGAAAAGGAAAGACAACGAAGGATAGTCAGGGGTTGTTGGCAAGTCAGTTGGAGGAATTGTACGGTGAAGGTTTTAATCTTGACAGTGCTGTTAATATGATGGCGGAGGATGTCCAAGTGGGTGATGATAATGATGTCATATTTGCGGATGCTCCCCGTCCGGAGACACAGGCTGATCGAACTGTTAGAGTAAAGATTGCATCAAAATATTGTGCTTCTCCGTACATCAATCCTTGGGCAACAGAGTCTGCAATACTGTCGCAGAAGAAAAAGGAATATATTATCTTCAAGAAAGCAAAAAAGAGTGCAGCCCTGTGAGTATATTTATGATTTCTCTTCAATACAAGTCAATTTGAAGGTTTGTTTATTAATGATTTATATTTATATTCATTTTAGACTGAATATTGGCACCGAGTTGTTTGCGGATTGGTCGTTCTTTGTTGAGTTAGAGAAGCCGAAAGTTTGGATGACAAATGAAGTGAGTAACTCGTTTAATATGTCAGCATTGGCTTTATCTTTGAAATATGTTGCCAACTTTTATGTATAAGTTTACTTTTGTTAATTTGTGTGGAATTGTTTTCGTTTGAATACAGCACATTGATGGGATTCTAGCACTTTTTGGCAAGCGGAGAAACGAGTTCCCCAGTCTATTTGTTGATGATATTGCAGTATTGTGTGTTGATTTCTTTGTAAGTTTAGGGTCTTATTACATTTAATTATAATTTATTATAACATTGTTGTACAATCTAATTTGTTGTCACATGTTATGGTATAATTTGCAGTCAAAATTGTCAGAGGCTTGGAAGGAAATTCATCCAAATGTGCAAGAACCATTTACTGGTCAATTTGATCCATTATCGTTCAATGCCCCTGATGATTGGATACTATATGGTAGCGGAGAAAAGCCGGCATGGGGGAAGAGATGGACACTTGTAAACACAGTAAGTATACCTTTATGACCAAACACAATGTTTTGTCACCATGGTTTCTTGTAATTTTTTGTTGTTTCTTATGCAGTTGTTAATTCCGTGTGCGGTTGGATCTCCTGATGGTCATTGGATCTTATGTAAGGTAGATTTATCACAGTGGAGTATTGTTATATATGATTCATTGTCATATAAGATCCCAGCCGAGTCGACATATAGAGAGAACCAGGTGATGCCTTTGCGGTACTTGTTGCCTTCTGTGTTGGCAAAGTCAGGTTATTTTGAGGAGAAACACATGGAGAGGAGAGGGGACTGCTTTAGTGTACAAACCATGAACCATAAAAGCATACCAACTCAGAAGGATGACAGTAGTTGTGGTGGATTTGTATGTAAGTATGTCGACTGTATCATTAGGAAAGGTGTATCATGGAATTGGCGGCTATCGGACATTCACAAGATGAGAAGGGAATACGCCTTTGCCATATTTTGTAATGCTGTTGAGGCCAATGACATGTAATTGGACTTTACATTGCCACATTCATATATCAACATGTATATATATATAAAGTTATTTACAGCTCCAACGTTACCTTTGTGTTTTTTGCAGCAATATTTTGTGTGATATTTGAGGTGTTATGTTAAAGTTGGGCTATCCCTTTTATAATCTTGAAAATCAGTGACCAAATTTTCATTTATATTTTTTCTAATTTTCTGGAATTACATACCAGTCCTCAGCACCTGTGGAGCTCACTGAAGCAAAAACAGAATATGCAGTTAATGTTGTTAAGCACATTTTTGATAGGCATGTTGTGTGACGAGTGTGATTAACACCAGTTCTGTCTGGGTGTGACTAGTGGTCGATTTCACTGATGGTCGCTTAAACCAGTAGAGGAACCACTAGTCACACCAGTGTGACGAGTGTGATTAATACCAGTTCTGTTTGGGTGTGACTAGTGGTCGATTTCACTGATGGTCGCTTAAACCAGTAGAGGAAGCACTAGTCACACCAGTGTGACGAGTGTGATTAATACCAGTTCTGTCTGGGTGTGACTAGTGGTTGATTTCACTGATGGTCGCTTAAACCAGTAGAGGAAGCACTAGTCACACCAGTGTGACGAGTGTGATTAATACCAGTTCTGTCTGGGTGTGACTAGTGGTTGATTTCACTGATGGTCGCTTAAACTAGTAGAGGAAGCACTAGTCACACCAGTGTGACGAGTGTGATTAACACCAGTTCTGTCTGGGTGTGACTAGTGGTTGATTTCACTGATGGTCGCTTAAACCAGTAGAGGAACCACTAGTCACACCAGTGTGACGAGTGTGATTAATACCAGTTCTGTCTGGGTGTGACTAGTGGTCGATTTCACTGATGGTCGCTTAAACCAGTAGAGGAACCACTAGTCACACCAGTGTGACGAGTGTGATTAACACCAGTTCTGTCTGGGTGTGACTAGTGGTTCCTCTACTGGTTTAAGCGACCATCAGTGAAATCGACCACTAGTCACACCCAGACAGAACTGGTATTAATCACACTCGTCACACTGGTGTGACTAGTGCTTCCTCTACTGGTTTAAGCGACCATCAGTGAAATCAACCACTAGTCACACCCAGACAGAACTGGTGTTAATCACACTCGTCACACTGGTGTGACTAGTGGTTCCTCTACTGGTTTAAGCGACCATCAGTGAAATCGACCACTAGTCACACCCAGACAGAACTGGTGTTAATCACACTCGTCACACTGGTGTGACTAGTGGTTCCTTTACTGGTTTAAGCGACCATCAGTGAAATCAACCACTAGTCACACCCAGACAGAACTGGTATTAATCACACTCGTCACACTGGTGTGACTAGTGCTTCCTCTACTGGTTTAAGCGACCATCAGTGAAATCAACCACTAGTCACACCCAGACAGAACTGGTGTTAATCACACTCGTCACACTGGTGTGACTAGTGGTTCCTCTACTGGTTTAAGCGACCATCAGTGAAATCGACCACTAGTCACACCCAGACAGAACTGGTATTAATCACACTCGTCACACTGGTCACTCAACCATGAAAAGATTCCCAACGTCTGAGAAATCTGGAATTGCAGAAAGCAGCTTTTCATAAGCATCAACAAAAGATGCAGGGCCACTTGGAGGTGCAGCAAGACTTAACTTCTTTGGGCTCAGAATTGATATCAATACATTCCTCTGAGGGGTACTATATCCACATCATCATATTGCACCACTGGTCACACCAGATAGAACTGGTATTAATCACACTCCCCACCTTGGTGTGACTAGTGTTTTTGCTACTGATTTTCAAGATTATAAAACATAACACAAGTTAACTAGTGACAACAGAACCTGTTTTCATACAAATCCTTAAGAATGTCACTACTGTGATTAACAAGATCACCAAACTAGTTTATTAGTAAATGAAGATAGTTTTGCATTTGTTACAAATCAAAACAACGATATTTGAACAACCAAAATACAAGGTTATTGTTGACATTGTTCTGGTACAGTGGGTCGGAGAGCATTCTTACAAGTCTTGCTATTGTGTCCTACTTGATGGCAGGTCCGACACTTTCTTTGTCTTCTTACTTGGGTAACAGATGCTTCACTATTGTTCATAGGGGGTCGTTGAGATGGATGTGGATTACGACAGTTTTGTCGATAATGACCTTTTTGCCCACAATGGGAGCATTTCAAAACCCTTCCGCTATTCTCGCCAGCAGATGGAATCCTTTTCTTTCTAGGCCTGCCAGCTTGCGGACGCCATGGTGGTGGTAAAACAATCATGTTTTGGATGTGCTCTGGAACTGTCCATTCATCTGGGTCAGGAACCGGGAAGATAGCACCAGCATATGCAGTCAATAGATTGGGTGTTTTGTAACAGTCGGATATGTAGGGGATGAATGACCTATTACAATACCTGTACAACCGAAAACAATATTAAACTTTTATTCTACAATTAGAGCAAAACCTCGCAAATATTATGGTCTTACCTTAGCACCGCAAGTGCATGTGAACATGGTAAAAGATCCATCTGGAATGCCACACAAGTACACGTCCTTTCGGTTAGATTGACAACGGTCTTCCTACTCCCAGCCTTTACAGCATACTTGCTATCATCGATTGGTGTGACCGTGTAAGTTTGTGAGTCTCTAGTATACTCTGCAATTTTCTTCTCTGCCCATTGTGTTATCTCTGCTGATATTTTTTCTGCATTCTTCCGGCGGTCATAAAACCATCTTTGCATCATACCCCTTATATACTCAACCAAAGTCGTTAATGGATATTGGCGAGCTTTAACCAAGCATGAGTTCATGCATTCAGCAATGTTGGAAGTTAAAATCCAGTAGCGCCTTACTGGAGACATTGCCAATGTCCATCTATGTGGTCCAAGTTCGATTAATTCTCTATGCGCCGTTGGGTGTATTTTGCTAAGGTCTTCCATCATGCCCCAAAACTTGGATTGACGATAACACCTTGATGCGCGATGGAATAATCCGGTGACAGTCTTATTTTTGTACAAATTTTTCACATTTTGTGTCATGTGATACATGCAAAGACCATGATGTGCATCGGGGTACACTTTTTCCATCGCTACTTTAATTCCAAGATGCCGGTCGGATATGAACATGCAATTCTCTGGACACCCAATTACATTTCTCAACTTTGTTAAAAACCATGACCATGATTTCTCATCTTCAACATCCCCAAATCCAAATGCTAAGGGATACACTTGCTCGTTTGCATCTTTACACGCCGCAATGAACATAATCCCACCAAATTTCCCTTTCAAATGTGTTCCATCAATGGCAATAACTGGTCTAATCACTTGACGAAACCCAGATATACTAACACCATAAGCAATAAACATGTATAGAAACTGGTTGCTGTCATTTGTCTCAATGTTTGTGACTGTACCTGGGTTAGCTAACTCCAACTGATAACAATACGCAGGCAACTGTTCAAATGACAACTCTGCAGACCCAAAAACATTGTCTTCAGCATGATCTTTGGCTCTCCGACATTGATTATATGGCAAAACAACTCCATAATTAACTTGAATTTCTGCCTGGATTTCTTTGGGTTTCATGCTTTGACCACTGACTTGCAATTTCGGAGTGATAAGGTCTCCGATTAATTTTGCACTCACTTTCCTGCACCGTCGATGTACACTATCAAGCGAACAACAATGTTGTTTTCGGAATTTTCGCACCTCCCATTGGTCTCCAATCTTTGTTTTGATGGCTACAAGCTGAAATTTACAATTTGTATCCTTGCACCTAACATCATAACGGATGTTGTTTGATTTCTTGACCTTTTTACAAAAACCTTCCTTCAATGCATACATCTCTACAGCTTTACCCATATCACGCTTTGAAGGAAATATTTTCCCTCTGAAGAAATGATGATCTTCTCTTTCTGACACTTCAGTGGCGATTGTACGAAATGCGGAAAGATCTATTCCAGGGATGCACCATTCACTAGCTACTCTTTGTTGCGTGTTATTATCATCATTGGCTTCACGGAAACACCGACTGCCATCATCTCTAACATCGCGAACATTATCATGATCTATATCACAATCCTTATCACGAACATCATGATTAAATCCACCACCACTGTCAGCATCACCACCTAAATCTTCTGCCATAACTGCATGTCGGCTTCCTCCATCTCCTCTAAAAATATTAGTGGCTATAGGAATGCTTGTAGCTGGACGATAGTAGTCCGAAAACTCATCTGAGTCAATGTCATCCAAGCAATATTCTGTAGAATTATTATACTCACTGTCATTTAAGTTATACTCACCGTGTGAATCAACATTATCTTCTTTTTCTTCATCATCATCATCATCATCATCATCATTGTCATCATCATCATTGTCATCATCATCATCATCATCATCATCATCATCATCATCATCTTCATCTATGTCTTCACATTCATCTTCAATGTTACGATCCTCATGGATTGGAACTTCGTTGCTTGACGAAACAGACTTGAATTGAGAAACTAATTCAACAAAGCTTTGCTGTTGTGGCTGGTTTATTAATTGGATTTGTGATTGGCTTGATAATTGGATTTGCGGTTGGATTGGTAGCTGTATGAAGATTGGTGGTTGAAGTTGTTGTCGGATTGGTAATTGAACATTTCCTTTATCTCTCACACAGTCATTTAGATTGTTTAGAACAACAGATACGTAAACTTCAGGATTTTTCTCATGTAGCCAGAAAGACACAGCTTTATCAGTTGTTAATTTTGGAATGGCAGGCCTACCGGAAGTCTCCACCAATATGTGTAAGTCAAATGTACTCTTTGTTATATCAACTCCAACAATATTCTCAACGGTCTTCTTTAAGTCATCAAGCGTCGCATTCGTAGAAACAAATGCTATTTCTGATTCACCACCCTCATACTTATAACCAATCCATTGTCCACCATGGGTGACGATAATTCTAGTTTCGTCCATATCACTGTAAACAAATAAATGATCGAATTTATTAATGGAGGACTAAATCAAGACTAGCAATATATCATTACTCATACTTTGATACAATTAAGTAATTAAACGACTAAATAAATGCTCATAATATGACACTAATAGTGACACCAAGGTGATATGCATTAATAACACTAGTTACCTCGGTTTGACTAGTGTTTTGGCTACTGTTTTTTTTTTTTTTTCCATAAACCTATGATACCACTAGTCACACTAAGGTAACAAGCGTTATTCACACTCGTCACCTTGGTATGACTAGTGTTCTAGCTACTGGTTTTTTCTTCAAGTCATGACGCCATTACTCACACCAAGGTAACTAGCATTATTAACACTCGTCAGCCTGGTGTGACTAGTGTTTTGCCTACTGCTTTTTTTTTCCATAAACCTATGATACCACTAGTCACACTAAGGTAACAAGCGTTATTCACACTCGTCACCTTGGTATGACTAGTGTTCTAGCTACTGGTTTTTTCTTCAAGTCATGACACCATTACTCACACCAAGGTAACTAGCATTATTAACACTCGTCAGCCTGGTGTGACTAGTGTTTTGCCTACTGCTTTTTTTTTTTCCATAAACCTATGATACCACTAGTCACACTAAGGTAACAAGCGTTATTCACACTCGTCACCTTGGTATGACTAGTGTTCTAGCTACTGGTTTTTTCTTCAAGTCATGACACCATTACTCACACCAAGGTAACTAGCATTATTAACACTCGTCAGCCTGGTGTGACTAGTGTTTTGCCTACTGCTTTTTTTTCCATAAACCTATGATACCACTAGTCACACTAAGGTAACAAGCGTTATTCACACTCGTCACCTTGGTATGACTAGTGTTCTAGCTACTGGTTTTTTCTTCAAGTCATGACACCATTACTCACACCAAGGTAACTAGCATTATTAACACTCGTCAGCCTGGTGTGACTAGTGTTTTGCCTACTGCTTTTTTTTTCCATAAACCTATGATACCACTAGTCACACTAAGGTAACAAGCGTTATTCACACTCGTCACCTTGGTATGACTAGTGTTCTAGCTACTGGTTTTTTCTTCAAGTCATGACACCATTACTCACACCAAGGTAACTAGCATTATTAACACTCGTCAGCCTGGTGTGACTAGTGTTTTGCCTACTGCTTTTTTTTTTTTCCATAAACCTATGATACCACTAGTCACACTAAGGTAACAAGCGTTATTCACACTCGTCACCTTGGTATGACTAGTGTTCTAGCTACTGGTTTTTTCTTCAAGTCATTACATCATTACTCACACCAAGGCAATTAGCATTATTAACACTCGTCAGCTTGGTGTGACTAGTGTTTTACCTACTGGTTTTTTTTTCCAGAAACCCATGTCACCACTACTCACACTAAGTTAACTTGTTCACTTGTGTTAATAATGCAAATCATCTTGGCATGACTACTGTTTTCGTCTTTGGTTTGTTAACTAAGTCTAAGTCTTGTCATCACTAATAACGTCGTACATGTGTGCCGTTTCCATCAACATACATAGAAATACTAAGTTCGTAAACCCTAAAGCCAATTTCTACAGCTCAATATCAGTATAGCTAACCACAATAATCAATAACAACTGAAAAATAAGTGTTCAAAAGTTAAGATACATTACCCGTTGTGCAGAAGAAGATTATGGATGATGGATGGAAAGAATGTTCGCTAGTGGATGGTGGATGGAATTTGTCGTGCAGCAGAGAATCACGATAGATGGCGAATGGTGCCTGTGAAGAAGAAGGTGAAGCTGGATGAAGCTGAATGAAGCTGGATGGTGGCTGTTAAGACGAAAATGAAGCTGGATGTAGCTGGATGGTGGCTATGATGAAGAAAATGAAGCTGGATGGTACAGACAAGAATGAAGCTCGATGGTGGATGGTGGCTGTGAAGAAGACGAGAATGAAAGAGTAAGAGGAGCAGCAGAAGAGAGAATGCAGAAGAGAGTAAATCACCTGTTTTATTTTTAGAAAGGGTATTTGTGTCCAAAAAAAAAGGGCTTGAGACACATTTGTTAATTTTATTGAAATGGGACAAAATTGTTATTGCAATAATGGAAAGTGCCACCTGATGACATTTCCTCTAATTAATTCTATGGACCGTACATCAAAATTAGGAGTCAAGTTACAGAAGTAAAGGAAATTTGATGCCCTATCTCATTCAAGGAATTAAGTTCCCTATCTTGATTGAAAAGGGGAATTAATGTATTTTTACAAATATAACCTTAATTAAACTTAATAACGAAAAACATTTGCAAAACCGAAGTAATTCTATTTGCCATTCTTGTCAAATAACTATTCTCCATTATTGTCTACTATTTATTTTTTCATATATTTCACTGCTGGTATGATAAACTTAATTATTACATATAGAACTTTTCTAATTTTCTCATAAAACATATATATATATATATATATGGCAACAAGTCTTAGTCGTTAAATATAATTTCGTACAAAAGGAACAGCCAAGATTAGCAATTTTTAAAGTTGTATGCATATATATATATTGATTGATCTAAATGGGTTAATGAATAGAGAAATCTGTTGAAAAGGTGAGATTGTGTGTGCCAGTTGTTATTCATTTTTTAAGTTCTATATTTTTTTTTCCCTTAGAAATCGATTGAGTAGGTGAAATGGTGAGTAGTAGCTGTTATGCACAACCTTGTTAATTGGGCGAAGGCCAATTCGTCGAAGGGCTTTTTTAGCCATGCACTCCTATTGAACCAGTTGAAGACTAACTAGTAGAAGGCCTTTTTTTTTTTTTTTTTTTTTTTTTTTAAGTATGCTAGCTATTGTTTTTAGTTATCCAATCAAATGTAACTAGTCGAAGACGATGTTATCCATACCCATTTAGCCGTTTTAACTCATTGTTGATGCAACATTTCTTGTAACTCATTATTGTGCACACCTTGACGACTTTTAATCTTTCTTTTAACTCTGCAACATATCTTGTAACTCTTCCATTCTTGCTTCGTTATCTAAACGGGCTTCCATTCTTCCTTTATCTCTGATTTGTAACTCATTGTTGTGCAAATCCTGACGGCTTCCAATCTTTCTTTAACCCTTCCATTCTTGCTTCATTATTTAAACTGACTTTCATTCTTCCTTTATCTCTGATCTTTTGTAGCAACCTTTTGAAAGTAGGACAACTATTAGCAATATATTTTGAAAGCAACATATGGAGGTTATTGATTGTATGTAGTTAAGTTATTTTTTCAGATGTTCTGTTAGTGGAGTTTGTATGTAGTTGTGTTGCTAGATGCTATGTTAGTGGAGGCATTGTTTTTCTCTAATGGATGGCAACTTCTAGAGTATGTCATATGATTTGTTAGCATATTTCAATGGTTGCTATATATAAAATGTTTGTCTAAGCATATTTTTTAATTAAATGTATCTATCTATTTTCGACTAATCGATTATAAATTTTGAACTTCGTATAGTATCAGACGGTGTTGAGAAGCAAGCAAGTACTGAATATTCTGAAGATGTTGGGGTCTGTGATGCATCCTTAGATAGGGATGTAGAAGTGTCGGAAAGCACAAGAAATAGAGGCTCACATAACGGTTAGGTAGATTTTTGTGAGTTAACGACGATGGAAGTAGATGCAATGGAATTTAATATAGTTCATAAGGTAGGGTCATTTTGAAAGCAACATATGGAGGTTATTGATTGTATGTAGTTAAGTTATTTTTTTAGATGTTCTGTTAGTGGAGTTTGTATGTAGTTGTGTTGCTAGATGCTATGTTAGTGGAGGCATTGTTTTTCTTTAATGGATGGCAACTTCTAGAGTATGTCATATGATTTGTTAGCATATTTCAATGGTTGCTATATATAAAATGTTTGTCTAAGCATATTTTTTAATTAAATGTATCTATCCATTTTCGACTAACCGATTATAAATTTTGAACTTCGTATAGTATCAGACGGTGTTGAGAAGCAAGCAAGTACTGAATATTCTGAAGATGTTAGGGTCCGTGATGCATCCTTAGATAGGGATGTAGAAGTGTCGGAAAGCACAAGAAATAGAGGCTTACATAACGGTTAGGTAGATTTTTGTGAGTTAACGACAATGGAAGTAGATGCAATGGAATTTAATATAATTCATGAAGCAGGGTCATTTTATGAGTAGTATGCACGGGCAACTAGCTTTGGTGTTAGGCAACCAATCTTAAGATTTTTGGAAGATCTTAAGATTGTTACCATTTCCTTTTCATAGTTCATTTTGTAGTTTAACTTAAAAGATTTTTGGAAAATCTTAAAATTGTTACCCATTCAGGGAAGCCAATAACTTTATATTGTAATAGTCAAATTGCTATTACCTATATAAAAGATTTCAAATGCCATTGTAAATCTAAACATATAAAGACGAAGTATAATTTTGTCAGAGATATCATAATGAAGAACAAGATGAAAATTCAATATATTTCTACACATATGATAATTGCAGAGCCGTTTATTAAATAAGTGACAAGGGATATGTATATGTCACATGCTAAATTCTTAAGATTGTAGATTATAATATTTTATATGTATATATATATATATATTGAATTGTTTGAATAGGATTAATTGGGAATCCTCTTAGGGAAAGGGAATTGGATTCCTAATTTTTGATTACTATTTTTACTATATCATTGAGATGGTTAATTTTGTGGACCCTACAGTAAAATTAGGAATCAATTTATTGAACGAAAGGAAATTTGATCTCCAATCTCAGCCAACGAATCAAATTCCCTTTCTTGATTGAAAAGGGAAATTAATGTATCTTACAAATATAACCTCAATTAAACTTAATAACAAAAATACAATTGAGGAACCAATGTAATTCTATTTTGCCATTCTTTTCAAAGAACTATTCTCCATTATTGTCTTCTATTTATGTTTTCGACATATCTCAGTACTGGTATGATTATTTTAATTATTACATGTAGAACTTTTCTAATTTTCTCATCAAACACACAGATATATAAATATATATATATATAGAGAGAGAGAGAGAGAGAGAGAGAGCGTAGTTTTTCTTCTCCTAAGTAGCAATTTTTGTTTTTTCCCTCTCGATACAACGTAACAATTTTCTTCTTAAAGGCTTTAAAATCTGCGCTTGACTTTAGGGTTTTTACTTCTTGTTTGTTTTTCATTTCTGCTTTATTTGTTATATTATTGTGTTTGATAATAAAAATCTTTAATTTTAAAAATAAAAAAATTATTTTGCACATAAAGTATTCACGTAATTAAATTGCAACATGTAATTTATGGGTTTCAAGCCAAGCAATTGACTTCAAAGCTTCTTGTACAAAAAGTTCAAGACTTTATGAGTAATATAAAATATATTTTTTCATATTAAAAAAACATTTCAGCGCGTTGTATACACAAGGATATTTCAGTAATCAAATTTGTACTATTCCTATTTATTAAGTTTAGTAAACAATATAAAAGGAATTAATTTGATTTCATTTCTAATTCTTAAAAAGTTTGTAAACACAACATCGGAATTTAGTATTTTAATTTTGATTTGTCTCCATTCCCTTTCCAATAAAATTTGCTTCTTTTTCACATTTATCCTCGAATAATAAATACACCCTAAAACTTGATGGATTAAAGAATAAAAATGGAGAAAGAGAATAATTGTTGATATTTATTTACTCTAAAATCAATCCGTAATGAAAATAAAATTGTGAGTCCCGCAAGAATTTGAGATTGTGGAATGAGAATCTCATTTCTCTCACCTCACTTGAAAATTTCATTCTCATTATTTTTTACAAGTTAAAAAGTCTTTTATCCCCCTTATTAAAAAGAAAAAAACCAATTTTGATAATTTTAATCAATGATATTTTTGTAATTTGTAATTAATTCATTTCAATTTTAAAGAAAAGTAAACATCTTAATGAAAATGCTATTAATTTAAATTTCGATTCTAATTTATGCAATTGAAGTAAATAACTTATTCATATTCCAATACATTATTCCGATTCTAAATCATTTCGATTTCAAATCACTTTGATTTCAAGTCATTCTAATTACATATAAGTAAACGTACTAGTAATCTGGTTATAAATAAAATAAAATTTCTTTTTATCCAAATTCAACCCGATATCCAAATTTTATGCTCCAAACCCATCTCAAATACAGCGGGATCCCACGGGTTTGGACAAGTAGACGATAGACGATTTTTGTGCATCCACAATCATTAGTTTGGGCCCTTGAGTGCCTAGTGACAGAAATTATATTAATCGTTTTAGACCTTTAGCTAATAATTGAGCTTAGTTTCGATTAGGACAGCATAGACGTGGACATTTTGTGCTACAACCATTTTGAACACAAATTATAAGAAAAAGCATGTTACGATTAAGAAAAACAAGAAACAATTTAGCATAATCAACATCATTAAACATACAAAAATTATACAAAACATAAGAAAATGTTCCTCTAAGATATTTATTCACGCAGCTTGTGAATATCATCATTAGTTTTATTTCCCCAAAATCCATATGGACATTGGCCAATGACTTCAATATTTCTCGAAACAATGTGTTTGTCCTTTGGTCTCTTACGACCAAAAGAAAACTACAATTATTCTATTATAACTGCGAACATTATTCCACACTATTAAAGCTTTATCTGGATTGATTTAGATAGTTCTCTAACCCTAATAAGATATCAGTAATTAAAAAAAAAAGGTGCAATTTTTTTTTCCACTACAAGCAACCTAATGCGGGCTGAACCAAACCCAAACTCGACCCAATGGCATTGCTACATAATGCTTGAGGCTGTTGACTCTTGTATGTAAGCTTCACATCCTGCACTGTTATCCCAGAGCATGGATGCTTTGAACTACAATTGAACGTCACAGCAACTTCACTTGCAGATGTTCCTTGAATATCCTGGTACAGCACATTACTAATCTGAATCCCAGAAGCCTGTTTTATATTACAAGCCAACCATTTCAGGACGGAAACGACATGATAGTATGACCCTAAGCCAATGATAATGTATTTTTTTGTGTATAATTAGAACAATCCTAAGCTTTCTAATGATGTGACATATGAATTCTTAACATTATATTAATTATCATATTATCTTATAATTTATAAGATATTGATAACTCATATACTATATTATTTTAACATAAATTTAAGCAAAAAATTTAGGAAGCCAAACATTACTTGTATAATTAAGCTTGTGAAACATATTTCACCTGATTGGGGCAATGGTTACCGTCGGGACAGTAATTTTGATCAATTATGATTGGATTTTCAACATCCATCATTGTGGCATGTTGGAAATAAATGTTTCTGGCGAATCCATTGCTTGGTCTTGCCCAAGACTTGATTCTCACTCCATTTTGAGTCCCTTTAAATGTCACATATCTTACTGTCACGTTTTCTACTCCTGGCTCTTGTAGTTCCTTGGCCAAACTACCAACACTACACCAATGACAACATTTCAACATTATTGATAATATATGATTAATTCTTATTTGTACTTAGTTTCGATTTAAATTAGGAGAGAATCCAAGTCTGAATAATACACACACACACACATATATATATATATATGTATATTTTTACCTGATTCCGTGTCCAGGTCCGCAGACAACGTTTTGAATCACCAAATCGTTGGTTCCAGGACCAATTGAAACACAATCGTCACCAGTTGCAATGGTGGAGTTCATGATTGTGACACCATTGGACTGAACGTGAATGCCATCGGTATTTGGGCTGTCCCCGGAGGCCTTGACTTGAACTCCTTGTATATCTGCTTTGTTGCCCCCATCGATGACTATATGATACAACTGGCTGTTTAGTGATGTTACTCCTTTTATAAGAACGTTGTTTGAGTTGATGAAGCCTAGTGTCTGCACATATAATAATTTCTCACACAATTAAATCAAGAAACCAGGAGTTTAAAATTAAAAAAAAAAAAAATTAAATGTTAACTTTTATTTAATATAAAATCAAACGGAAACTTAAAAAGATTTGTTGTCTACCTAGTGATGAACTAACAATTATACAAATTTTTATAGGAAGAAAATCCAATATATTCCACTACGATGTTTTTGTTCCTCCAAAGGTAAGTTTAATTAATTCTAAACAATTATATAGGGCCACCCAAAAAATTCCTTTCTACACCCAATTCTATTACATATTTTTATTACAAAAATACCCTTAAATAATATTATTTTTATAGACAAAATAAAATAAATATAATATACATACTCTATCTCTTTTAAATCAAATCTTATCTCTAAATAAATTGTTTAGGCTTTTAAAGTTAAATTACATCTTCATATTTTTATAAGAAAAATGGAAATTAAGAGAAAAATATTACGTTTATAATTAAGATGAGTGTACATAATAAAAATTTTAATTGCGAATTTTAATGATGGTGGATTGAGAAAATGGGTGTAGAGTGAAGAAATTTGGGTGCAATAGAGGCACCTTATATATAAGGGAAAATAGGTAATGCTAGAGAGCCTAAAAACTTGTCTAAATTCATGACCAAATAATATGATGTTTGAGTTATCAACATTATATAAAACATTAAATGATGTGTTAATTGACATATCAATTACAACTCATATTTCACAACATTCAAGCAAGAATTTGGCTTTTTTTTTTTTTTTTTTTTTTGGTTTTTTGGATAACCTAGCGTACTCAGAAAAAAACAGAGATTTGCAAAAACCTAGCTTAAGGTTTGATCTATTTTCAAAATAACCCTCTAATTTTGAATTTATGTAGAATTCCCTTATTGTATATAAAAACCACCTTACAGTTCCAAAATTTTAATTAAAAATCCCCCTACTTCCATATTAAAAACCCCCTGCAAGGTGTTTTTCATTTGAAAACAAAATAAAGGACTATGTTTTACAAAAAGATTAAACCCGGGCTGTTTTGCAAATCTCAAATTAAAAAACAAATATTTTCGGTTAAATCAAATCACTTATTCACAATATATCGCTTATTCCAAAAAAAGGTCACATTATCAGTGTATAGTTTTGACTCTATATATAACCACTAATAATAAATATTAACCAAAATGACTAAAATTTAATTTTATGAATGGAATCCGATAACTACCTATGATTTGCACATCAATAATTTAGCTAAATTTCTCCAAAACATTAGGTTTACATAAATAAAAGATTTGGCTAATCTATTGCATAATTTTACCTAATAATTATAAAATTGGATTGATTTCAGTAACTACTTTTACAACCATTCAAATGGATATAATTGATGGGTAAGATTGGTTTGTAAGTTAATCAAACCTATATATAAAACAATGATTCGATTACTTACCGTGGCGCCGCTGGGGCAGCCTTTGTTGCCTGCCTTCTTACAATTCCACAAGGCAGCACCTTGGGCGTCAAGAACCCCACCGAGGACAGAAACACCGTCGACATTGTGAAAGGAAAGCCAGTAATCCATGTTTCCAATAACCTTAAAGTCCGCCGGAGCTACCAACGTGCCATCAATACGTAACACAATGTTACTACTATTGCAACCCTTGCCATCAAACGTCACATTTCTCACCAAGAACCTCCCTAGAGGCACGTAAATGGTTGCAGCCGTCTCGGTCGAGCCACAGGCCCTACCCCATGCGTCAACGAACGCTTGTGTCGAGTCGGTCGTGCCATCGGGCTTGGCTCCTAAATCGGCTACGTTGAAGGTCACAGGAACTCCAGAGGATGGTGAAGTGAAGAGGGTGATGATCAAGTGAAGTACAAACATGACAAGAGAAGCCATTGCTGGTTTTACCATTGCTCTTTGTTGGTTTCTGATAATAAAATGAGAAACTGAGGAATGTGTAGTTGCGTTGCGAGTTGAGAGAGCTTCGAGAGGGAATTTGGAATTTATAAGGAGAAAATGAACGAATATTTTAGCATTTTTTATGGGGATTGATTATTCTATTTAAACTTTCTTTACATAAATAAGTTTTTTTTACCTAATATGAGTGACAAAGAGTAGGTATGACAATGAATTAGATTGAATTTGGTTTGACCCTTACCAAACCTTATCCCAAATTTTTGAGGGGTGCCCTAAATCTGACTTATGCCCTAAACGGATTGTAACTTTCCACTCTAAATCCAAACTTCAATTGAAGGGACTTATCCTGAACTCAATTTATTAACTTAATTTAGTTTTTAACTAATGATATAATTAATATTAAAAAATAAATATATAAAAAAAATAGATAAATTGACTATAATATCCACAATCCTCCTAAAAGAGTTTCAAATTCATATAATAACTTTGACAGTTAACGATGTAAAACTTAAACACCATGTAATAACTCTTTTTAATACATAGTAGTGGATTTAGTTATGATTGTTATTATTTTTATGTTTATAGATAGATGAGGTTATCGGGTTGGGTCGGTGCAAGAAACCTTGCCCTAAACTCAATTCGGAATTTTTGAGGGTTGTCCCAAACTTGACTCGTGCCTCAAATGTGTCACTACTTTTCGTTAGAGTACAAGTTAAGATGGGGTGTTTGATATTACTCTTAATCAAAATAAGAATATTGAAATTAATCTTTCAAAGAAAGAGAAAAAAAATTTGTAAATAAATTCAAATTAATAAATGGAAGAAAAATCAATTATAAAAACTTGCCTTATGGTCGTATTTAATTGGGCACCATATAATGCACCAATTTCATCTAGGTTTGTCTCTGCTTCTGTATTTATTTAGTAAAATTTTATCGCTTATGTATTTTTATGTACATTTAAATTTACAATTATCAATATAAATGATATATTATTCAAAACAGGAAATTTATACATGGTTTTATATTATTTTATGTGGAAATTGTAAAAAATACCCATTTAAAAAGGGTAAAATTTGTTTTTACCCACCATTTTTAAAAAAATTATTTTTAACCTCTCAAACAAATATATTGTTTGATATACCCAAATTACCTAAAATATCCCTTGACATTTTTACAAAAAAACCCTGAACAGTTTAAAATTTACGAAAAACCGAATGGTGAAATTATCATTCAGCCCTCCCATATATATAGCGCAAAACCGATCAGTGGAGAAACAGTTCCACCGATTTCTCGCTCAAAATCAGACCGGTTTTTGCGGAACCCCGAACCCCCGATCGCGACCCCAGCTTCCCCACGACGTTTCCGGCCATTCTCGCGATGTTGCCGACCTTCCCCGAGCAGCTCCTACCGCCGGCGAACCTGCAGAAAGTGTGAAAGTTAGATTTATATGTTTGTTGCATGTTTTGATTGAGATTTGATATTTTGAAATGTGTGTTGTGTTATGGATGTTAGTTTAGGAATCATTAGGTTTAGAATAGGTTGGATTTAGTGTGTTTGGTGGTTTTTGTGTTGAAAATGACCGATTCCGACATGAGAAAGGGTTGTCAGGATCGGATCAGTTTTCCACGATCGGTTTTCCACCATCGGTTATTCATTTCGGTTTTTCACGATCGGTTTTTCACAATCGGTTATTCATTTCGGTTTTCCACGATCGGTTTTTCATTCGGTTTTCATTATCGGTTATTCATTTCTGAAGCAAATGAAAAACCGATCGTGGAAAACCGATTACGAATAACCGATTGTGGAAAACCGAAATGAAAAACCGATTGTGGAAAACCGATCTCAAAAATTGATCGTGGAAAACCTTAGTGAAAAACCGATGGATTTCATTAACCGGTTTTTCAGATGCCTTCAAAAACCGATGGATTTCATTAACCGGTTTTTCAGATGCCTTCAAAAACCGATCAATTTCATTAACCGGTTTTTCAGATGCCTTCAAAAACCGATTCAGTTCAAAAACCGATTCTGCTACTGATGATTTCTTTGCTGTTTTTCTTTCCTACAGATGGATTTCGACTATAAATATAGTTCACACACAATTGACAGACATACGAGCGGGAACACACACATTGGTCAAAGATTGGTTATTAGGATAATTGCCGTTATTAAAAGAAGAAACCTATACGATCGGTTCATAGCAGAATGTCCGTTCGGACATATTTTGAGGATAACTAATCATACGGCTGCTGGTTCTGTGATTTTGTGGGTGCTTGCTAGAGAGATAAATGTAGTGGATGCACGCCGTGATGAGAGGTGGTTTGAAATTGGGGAGAGAAGCTATAGGTTTGGGAAACAAGAGTTTCTATTGGTGACCGGACTTCCTTTTGGGGGCATCGACCGTAAAATCTTCGAAATAGCTCCAAATGATCCAAACGGTCTCCTAGGGCGAATGTTTAATGGAGTGTCACAGGGGGTGAAGGAGTTGGTCACATTTCTTGAGAGAAGAAGTGATAGAGGGGAGGGAGACCGTGCAGGGCAGGATCCGATAGATGATGATGATCTGTTAAAGTTGGCGAATGTAGGGATTGCTTTCCATCTCTTTATGGGACTGGATGATAGAGCTAGCATTTATCCATTTATGTGGGTCCTCATTGAGAGTACAGAGAGATGGAAGACATTCCCTTGGGGCACATTATGCTATAGTGTCTTGTTATACTGTCTCGGCAAGGCACTTAATGAAGAGCGGGTCAGAAATCCCCCAAAGACCATTAATATTTATGGCTATGTGTTAGCATTTCAGGTATAACTAATACTTTCAATATTTATTGCTTCCTTCTATTACATTAACTATATATGGTTATATGTATGTTTTAATCAATTTTGCATTATATATTATCTGACCATTACTAACTATATGTATGTTTTTTGTTTAATCATTGTTACATTATAGTGGTGGTTAGTGGAGTTGTTCCCAGTGTTACGGGAGAAGATATCAAAAACGATCAAGAACCCGGAAAGCGATCTACCAAGATGTATGAGACGATCACTGAAGAGAACACCCACAAATATACACAGCCTAGATGATTTCCCCCCCGTAAGTGGCAAACATAACCTAAATTTGTGTCAATTATTTGTTTGTTATTTATATTAAGTATATAATTGTAGTATAACTAAATATATTGATATAATGCAGATAGTTGGCATTCAACAAACCTTAGAGCCTATTGATGCCGAGAGGGAGATGGATTATTGGAAATCATTTAATCCGAATCATATAGTTCATGATGAAGTACATAAATATGGCGGCGGGGGGAGTGATGATGATGATGATGATGATGATGATGATGATGCGATGATGATGACCATGATGATGGTGTAGGGGATGAGGTTGAGATAGAGGTTGATGATGAGGTGGAGGGAGAGGATGATGATGAGGAGGTGGAGGGAGAGGATGATGAGGAGAGGATGATGATGAGGAGGTGGAGGGAGAGGATGATGATGAGGTGGAGGGTGACGATCAGCCACTTAAAGACGTCCGAAGCGTGCAATCAGAATCATCGGATACCTTATCAGAGTTTCGGACAAAGAAGGCACATGATGTACAGCACGTAGATTATGAGGTACAAATATTCTATTTATATAATAAAATTATTTAATCAATTTCAATTGTAGTAAATGCAAAAGATGTGGACATGTTATGTAGTAGTACGGAGTGTGAAAAAGAGACGGAGTCTCTAAATATGATAGACGAAGTGTAATTTGTTTAAATATGCAGGTTGTATTTTCTTGGATACTCAAAAAACAGGGGAAACTCTGTCAAATTTTTTTAAAATTAAGGGTAGTATGTAAAATGATATATATTTATGATTCTATGAAACAGGTGAAGCGGTTGTTTGAGTTTATTGTGGATTTACAGAAGACAACCCATAAGAAGTTAAGTAAAATGGATAGGAGGCAAAAGGCAACCTTTCAAATGGTAAAGGAGATAGATAGTAGGCTGAGACGGGTGGAAGAGCATTTACATATTCCCAGGCCTCCGGTTGCTAGGCATGATCCAGACGACGACGATGACGATGACGATGATGATGGTGGGAGAGCTTTCACATGTATTACCCATCACCACCACCACCACAGCAGGGCGAGGGTGTCCGTCAGTCGCCTATTGATGTAGGCCAGTCAGCCATCCATGAGGAGGATGAGGGTGATCATCAGCCACCTCATCGATCACCCCAGCAGGAGGAGGAGCAAGGTGACCAGCAGCCACCTCATCGGTCACCCCAGCAGGAGGAGGAGCAGGGTGACCAGCAGCCACCTCAGCAGTCACCCCAGCAGGAGGAGGAGCAGGGTGATCATCAGCCACCTCATCGGTCACCCCATCAGGAGGAGGAGCAGGGTGACCAGCAGCCACCTCAGCAGTCACCCCAGCAGGAGGAGGAGCAGGGTGACCAGCAGCCACCTCAGCAGTCACCCCAGCAGGAGGAGAAGCAGGGTGACCAGTCCCACATGATCTTAGGAGGTGTATCAGCTGCAGACACTGATCGTGAGCATGACCAGGTAGACTTTGTATCCCTATTGTGTTGCATTCTGAAATATAATTGTTATATTAAATTTATACATGTTTTGAATTTACTTACAACTGCAGGACGAACGGGGCAAACGAAAGACAAAGCCAGCAGCACCTCTACGGACACCGTACACGGATCCGGGGCCAGCGAAAAGAAAAAGAAAGTGGTCCAACAGCAGCAGGAGGAGGTGGTAGAGTCTATAGACCCTGTAGAAGTGGTCTATAATGAATATAAAGCGGCAACCACATTGGATCTCAGGTATATTTAAACAAAAAAAAAACGTTTCTAATTTTTGTATCCTTATTGGTAATGTAAGAAAATATATAATAATGTTTAATACTTTTTTTTTGAATTGTAGGCGTTCGATTGATCGTTTGCCATATGCTGTGATACCAACCACATTGGTCACCCTCGAGAATGTGGACGAGTGGTTGACGAATGAGCACATCGATTCTTATTTGTTGTGCCTAAGAAAAAAAGGGTGGAATGAGATGGAAGATCAGACATACGCTGTCCATGGCAGTTCTTTGTTTGTAAGTATTTACATTTAAGTTAGTTATGCATTTATAATTTCATATTACGTTCGGTTGATTGGTTTTAACATTTTTTATATATATTATTGCAGGCAATGATGACAGCGTATTATAGGGCGCATTACACCAGCAAACAAAGAACATTTGATCCAATTACAGCTGATGTACCCCCAGATATGCTTGCGTACGGTCGTGGGCTTATAGACGCAGCAGTCCCGTGGTGGAAGATTGATAGTGTAAGTGTAGTTCGAACGTTAATATTTATTATATGAATATCCCTTCTAGTCCTATAATACTAACGTTTTGAAATGCAGGTGTTGCTACCGTGTAGCTTGGATCAACAACACTGGGTCCTTTGTGATGTGCGCATTAGACAGGAAAGAATCATAATATATGATCCCTTGGCAAGGGTTGACATAGCCTATCGACGAGAGCCACTTGAGCCGCTGGTATGTTTGATGCCTATTTTATTGCGTCTCCTGGGATTTTATGAGCAGACACCGGTACGTATGCCACCCGTGGATCGCCGGTGGAGACTTCAGCGTCTTAAACAAGCAGCTGTGCCTCAGCAACCTGATGGGTGAGTAAGTTTATATATATTAATGATATTTAATATTTAATTATCTTTATGTTAATATATTAACATAAACATAAATTAATATATTGTTAATATATGGTTATGATTAACATTATTATATAATTATAGCTTAATTATTATATATAGTTTATATATTATGATATTTAATTATGTTAATGTTAATATATGTTTATATTATTATCTTGATGTATATAGTTTATATATTATGATATATACAGGACCAGCTGCGGAGCATATGTGGCCATGTACGTACGTGACATTGTGCAGCGGAGAACGAGTACATGGAAATCAAGAAAACATGAGACCGTTGCAGATGTCATCGCACTAAGGTCCGAGATGGCCAGAGACATATATATGTGCTCAAAGCCTATGTATAAAGTTAATAATTTTGGAAAATGGTTTGTAGACACTGATGGAGATGTGGTATATAAATAAATTAAATTATTCTTTTATTAGTATTCATTATTTATTTGATGGTATTGCATTCTATATTTTTAAATTGCCAACAAAACATTATAATTATCAATTATAGTTAATAACATAATGTTAATATAATATAAAATGTTAATATAATGTTAATATATGTTAATAATATAATGTTAATATAATGTTAATATCATAATGTTAATATAATGTTAATAAAATGTTATTCTAATGTTAATATATGTTAATATCTAATGTTAATATAATGTTAATCTATTTATTAATCTAATGTTAATATAATAATATAATGTTAATATATGTTAATAAAATGTTATTCTAATGTTAATATATGTTAATAATCTAATGTTAATATAATGTTAATATATTTAATCTAATGTTAATATATGTTAATATAATGTTAATATATGTTAATAAAATGTTATTCTAATGTTAATATATGTTAATAATCTAATGTTAATATAATGTTAATAAAATATTATTATAATGTTAATACATGTTAATATATGTTAATATAATGTTAATATAATGTTAATATAATGTTAATATATGTTAATATAATGTTAATATATGTTAATATAATGTTAATAAAATGTTATTCTAATGTTTATATGTTAATAATCTAATGTTAATATATGTTAATAAATATTATTATAATGTTAATACATGTTAATATATGTTAATAATATAATGTTATATAATGTTAATATATGTTAAATATGTTAATATATGTTAATAATGTTAATATATGTTAATATATGTTAATAAAATGTTATTCTAATGTTAATATATGTTAATAATCTAATGTTAATATAATGTTAATCTAATGTTAATATATGTTAATAATCTAATGTTATATAATGTTAATAAAATATTAATATAATGTTAATCTAATGTTAATATAATGTTAATAAAATATTAATATATGTTAATCTATGTTAATATAATATTAATATAATGTTAATAATCTAATATTAATATAATGTTAATAATATAATGTAATATATATTAATCTAATGTTAATATAATAATATAATGTTAATCTATTTATTAATTAGATTAACATTTAATATTAACATTATATTAATATTAGATTAACATTAGATTAATATTAGGTTAACATTAGATTAATATTATAACATTAGATTAATATTAGGTTAACATTAGATTAATATTAGGTTAACATTATATTAATATTAGATTAACATTAGATTAATATTAGGTTAACATTAGATTAATATTAGGTTAACATTATATTATTATACATTATATTAATATTATATTAACATTAGATTAATAAGATTAACATTATTATTATATAATATTAATTTAATATAAGATTAACATTATATAATGTTAACTTAGATTAACATTATATTATTATTATATTATTAACATTAGATTAACATATATTAATTATTATATTATTAACATTAGATTAACATTGTATTATTATTATATTATTAACATTAGATTAACATTATTTATTAACATTAGATTAACATTATATTATTATATTAACATTAGATTAATATTAGGTTAACATTATATTAACATTATATTAATATTATATTAACATTAGATTAATATTAGATTAACATTATATTATTAACATTATATTAACATTATATTAACATTATATTAATATTATATTAACATTAGATTAATAATAGATTAACATTATATTAATGTAATCTAATGTTAATATAATGTTATATTAAGGTTAATGTTAATATAATGTTATATTAATGAAAATATTAATATAATGTTAACATATATTTATAATAATATCTACATGTGTATTATATATATTATTAATATTACATCCATATAAGTTATATTATATTAGGATTATAGTTATAATAATTGTAAAATGATATGAAAAATATTAACCATATTAATATGATATATCAAGATAACACATATTATAGTAAAGGTATATATATTAATTACTAATATTATATGAATATTAATAAATGATAAAATTAATATATAATGATATTAAAATAATGATATAGTTTGTAATAAAATTATACGCTCCCTAATCTATATAATATATTTAAATATAACGATTTATATAAATAATTCATGTAAAGGGAAATAAAATGAACATACAAATAGAAATAAAATCAACCCAAGTAAAAACCGGTTTTTAAGAGTACATGAAAAACCGATACCGGTTTTTGAGGAACCCTTAAAAACCGATCCACACTTGGCGTGCTTGAAAATGTGGTGGCAGTGGATCGGTTTTCGAGGAGGCATGGAAAACCGATACCGGTTTTTCAGAGTTACTCAAAAACCGATCGACATACCTTTACGTCGGGGAAACGAAAGGCAACTTGATCGGTTTTTCACCATATCTGAAAAACCGGTACCGGTTTTCCAGGCCCCGTGAAAAACCGATTTTGATGGTTCCGAGATGATATGAAATGAGTCAAAAACAGTACACATGGAATAATAATTTATACAGCTGTATTAATACATAATTGAGTAATTAATATAAAAACGTTTACATAAAACATGCATAAACAAAATGTCAATCAATTGCTACTCATCATTTCCGTCAGTAGCCATTTGTGGATCGGGAGTAGGAAACCGTAATACACATCGACGTTGGTTGTGTCCAGTCTCATGACACAAGCGACATCTTCGAGAACGTGGCTCATTTTCAGTAGCATTTGAACTCGTTCCAACATCCGCATCCACTTCTGCGCTTGTCCCTTCAATGATAGAAGTTGGGGGGTTAGGGCAACGAAGACGGTTGTGTCCCCTTTGACCACATCTTCCACACTTTTTTCCGACGAGGATCTTCCCCAGCTGAGGGAATCCGAACCTCCTTCGGCCTACCTGCTTGTCTTTTACCTTTCGGTGGTAATACAACCATACTTCTAACTTCCGTAGAAACATTCCAACTGGCCAATTTAGGGACGGGATTAATCGGACGTGCATATGCAGCTTTTAGCCACTCCACGCTATAGTACTGACTGCAAAGTGTATCACAACTGACGCCCTTGAACCTGACATGTATCAACAATCAACAATTTAAGTGTTATGTTATGACATGAAATACTAAAAAATACAATGTATAATTACCATACCTGGCCACAGCACATGCATGAACACATGGCAACTGATCAAGGTTCCACTGCTTACACGTACATGTGTGCTGTTGAATGTCAACCATCGCATCTCCTTTGCTATAATGTATGACACTATAATGATATGGTTCTGCAATGGGATATACGCTACCTTCCGTGGATAAATCTTTTGCCAACATGATACGATCGTATGCTGCGGTAGTAACATACGTTGTGAGCTTCTCAGCAGCAACACGTCTATTATTAAACCATCTCTGCAATACATTTCTTACATATTCATGTGCAGTTGTTATTGGCAAACGACGTGCTTGCATCATGCAATTGTTAAGTGACTCTGCAATGTTGGTAGTCATCATTTCATATCTTCTTCTTGGACAATGTGCTCGTGACCACCTGCTCACTCCAGCCTTAACCAAAGCTCCATGTGTGGCCGGATGCAATGCACGCATTTCTTCCAATATTCTGTTGCATTCATCGGGCACATAACAGTATGCTGCATTGTAAAATGCATTTTCCACATCTGAACGCTTTTTACACTGTTGCTTAAGGTTTTGCCACAAGTGGAAAAAACATAACACATGTGGGACTTCAGGAAAAGCTGCTTTCATCCCATTCGATATGCTCTTATGACGATCCGATACGATCACCAACTCGTCTGACACCCCGATTGCTCTTCTCAACCTTTTTAGGAACCAAGTCCACGAATTGTCTGACTCTCCGTCAGCAAATCCAAAGGCGATGGGATAAATCATCTCTGACCCATCTTTGCACGCAGCAAAAAAAATCACCCCTTTATATTCACCTTTCAAATGAGTGGCATCAATAGCAACAACCGGTCTCATGTAAGACCGAAAACCCTCAATAGAAGCTCCAAGTGCAACGAAGGAATACAAGAACTGGTTGTTTTCATCTGTCTTAATTGCTGTCATTGTGCCGGGGTTTGAAAGTTTTAACATCTCGAAGTAGGACGGAAACTGTTGATATGATTCATCCGCTTGCCCATATGCTAGTTTCTTTGCATATTGTAAAGCCTTCCAAGCTTTACTATATAAGATTTGCACTCCATATTGCTCTAGCATTTCTCCAACCAAACGATTAGGTGTATAAAGATCTCTTCCCACCTTTCCTGCATACAATTTTCCGATCACAATAGCCTTCACACTCTTCATATGTGATTCCATGGCTGTTTGACGACACGTGTGTTCCGCTACATAATTCAACACAAACCACATTGAACAACCCTTTCTGCATCTTGCACGAACACTAAAGCTACAAGTTTTATCTTTACAACCGGCTTCAAATCGCTCCGTGTCCGAACGTCTAACCCGATATTCAAACTTAGCTTTCAGAGCATATTCGCCAATAGCTATAGTCATTTCTTCTTTACTAGTAAAGAATGCTCCTTTATACAACGTACCACGTTGGTAGACGGTTGATGTAGCGCTTGAAGTAGCTTCAATGTCCCCCAATTCTACACCAGGAACAATCCAGTATGGTTGTGAAGGATTGTTCTGAAATTGTAAACCTGAAAATCTTATTTCTGGAAACTCTTCTTCTTCTGCGACATCATCAAATCGAGTTTCCTCTTCATCACTATCTCCGGTTTGCTCTTCATCACTATCTTGTATTCCATCACCATTATCATCTGTGTCTTCATCTTCATCATCAATACCATAATTCGTATAGTCATCATTAACATCACGAATGGGACTTTCAACCGATGTAAATGGAGTGATAGAAGTATCAACTTGATTGCTCCCAATGCCTGAAGTCAGATAAAAATGATTTTCAACCATATGTGGATTTACTGGTCTATCCGTATTTGCCTCGTCATGTCTTATGCCTGGAATTGAATCAGTGACAAATGGACGTACAGTACGCCTACTAACCCCAGCTCCAAAATCTCTGGCAATCTTATCGATATAAATCTCTTTAACATCAATATTTTTTATCGCCATCAAACCAACAACACCAAGATCGGACATGATACGTATCTTTTTAACCTGACCATTTGTTGTACTTTGTAGTAAATAATATATACGGATTTCCCACCTTCTTCTATCAATAGCAGCCTCTCTGTATACAACATCCACCAATGATGAAAAACTACTATTTTTCTGGACCCCACACATGATCGACTCCCCTCCAATGTAATTACATCCATTCCACTCTCCGTCAAAATTGATTACAACGGTCTCTTGAGCCATTCCTACAACATTCAAATCAAATGATAATTAAATCTCATTTCAATAGGGTAATATTACAAAATATAATCATATCGAATCATATTCAATACATAGCAACACAAACATATAAAAAAACCATTAAAAATGTGTTAAATTCGGTTTTCCAGTGAAGTGACCGGTTTTTCATTCTCTCAAAAAACTTTAATTCGGTTTCGGTTTTTCAGCCACTGGAAACCGGGATCGGTTTTTCAGTCACTGAAAAACCCGTCGGTTTTTCAGCCCGATTTTTCAGGTAGATCGATTTTTCAGTGGACTGAAAAACCGGGAAAACCGGGATCGGTTTTTCAGTAACCGGGGCTTTGAAAAACCGATCTCATAGAGTGGAAAACCGATTATCGATCACGAACCGATTTCGTCGCAGATTTCATAAACATTTAGATCTCACAACCAAATCATTCTTATAGTCTTTTAGCTAGCAAAATAAACAAAACAACCTAAAAACCAACCAAAAAAACTCATACATTACCTTTCAAACTCAAATGTAAGAAGAATCTTCAAAACCTTCAATGGTGTAAACCTTTAATGGATCCAAAAACTTCAATGGTTGAAGAAGCTCGAATGACTAATCCCCTCAATAAATTATTTTTCAGCTGCAATGGATCTCAAAAATCTTCCTAATTTTCGAAATTTTCAGCTGCAATGGAGAACAAGATGGAGAAGGGAGGCTATTAGTAGGAGAAGGAAGAAGGTTATTTTCGTAATTTCATATTTGGGCATTTTAGTCATTTTAACTTAAGGGTATTTTGGTAATTTCATATTTGGGTATTTTAGTGATTTTAACTTAAGGGTATTTTGGTAATCTTGGGTATACAATGGAAATAGTTTGTTTGGGAGGTTAAAATCAAATTTTTTTAAATTGCTGGGTAAAAACAAAAATTTTTTTTTGATTTGGGTGAAATCAATAAATCTCCCTTATTTTATTAAATAAACTTACATTATATTCATGGTATGCCAGTATGAATCCAATTGAATCTCCTGATAATACAAAGAACATGAAGTCCAAGTGCATGGTTTCTTGAGATCAGATGTAAGCTTTCAATGGTAGTTGATGAACATAATATAAAATATCAAAACGGGCGAACCGTTGAAGTGAGAGTCGTAAGACACAGCCATACATACCACTAAATCCATTTCATACTTATGGGACAATTTATGTTTGATTCAAGCGCAAACCATGATTGCTCCATTTTTGTCCATATTTTTTTCACGAGTAATGTTAGGTTTTTCAAATATTTTATTTAAATTTATAGCCAAATAATGTAGTATATAAGTTATTTAAATTATATTAATTATTACATCATCTTTTTATTTACTAGATTTTGATAACTCACAAACCACATCATTTAGGTGAAATATTTGAGAAACCTAACATTACTCATTTTTTATTGTCTTTGAGTTTGACTTGTTGATATAATTACTGGAAATACGAGTTAGACTTATGCACCAAGATTTCTTTACGATAATTATAATATTGCTTGAATTTTAATTTTAATGTTATATGAGTAGTGAATATTAGGGCAACTGATTGATTTTGATCAATCATAGAATCGATTAACAGATGATGCCGAAATTGTCATCAGTAAATGTGATTTCTATATCTATATTTTAATAAAATTTTAATTACAAAAACATCCTTATATAAATTATTTATGTTTGATTCGAGCACAAACCAGTGACTCCATTTTCGTCCATATCTTCTTTTTATTGTCTCTGAGTCAGACTTGTTGATATAATTACCCGAAATACCAGCACAGTTTATACATATATACCAAGATTTCTTTACTATAATTATAATATTACTTGAATTTTAATTTTAATGATATATGAGTAGTGAATATTAGGGCAAATTAATTTTGATAGATCTCAGAGTCAATTAAAAAAAGATGTTGATATTGTCATCCATAAATGTGATTTCTACATTTATATTTTAATAAAAATTCTAATTACAAAAACATCCTAGTATAAAATTATGCCACAGGATTGGAGGACATGAATTTTGATATAATTTTTCAATCATTAAATTGAAAGAAAATTAATGATATAGATTTAATTTTTTTTGGGGAATATGAGAGTTATTGGAGAGTTGTTTTACACTAGATAATTGCATATGCATTAATTTCTCTCTCTTCATTTATGTTCTTTCATATTTTCTGTTTTATCTATTTATTTATTTTTTAATCTATTTTTTATTTCAAAATATTTTAAACAATATGTTTGTTTAAACCTATGCAATATAAATCTTATTTGAAAGTTTATGTTGGAGCTTCGAACTCATATATTATTTACATAATTTGGTTACCTAAATAAAAAGAAAAGATTAAATGAAATTTAAATTAATAATATTGTCATTTAGTTTAAATATAAAGATAATGACAAGACCCGACCCGAATCTCTTTAATGGATCCGGCGGTCCTGCCAGGCACTCCACGAGACCCTTCTGAAGTTTATCTATTAAGACCCAAAAAGGACATCGTGGAGCGAACCCGTATCTATAAGTAATTTAGCTAAACAAGAAAACCATCTAATTTAAAATTTCATTTCAACATTCAGACAAATCATGTTGGAATTAAAAACATTATCATGAATGTGCAAAGATCTAAAATATACAAGTCATAATGGTTATGTAAAAATTCTACAAAATATTATGCGAATTTTAAAATATGCATGATAACATAGTTAATAATAACATTAGAAACACAATGTTTACGGAAGAAATAATGCAGCGTCGTCAGTCGTCTGATCCACCTAGCTTGATTGTGGCGAACTGGTATCTTGATTCCTTGTACCTGCACCTGGGAGGTTTTGCAACATAAAACCAAAAATAACAGTAAGCTATGAAGCCTAGTGAGTGTGAGAGTTTGATTAAACTAAGGAGGGTGTATTCAATTTAGGAGTTTATAAGAATCCAAAAGATTTTAAAAATTTGGGTGTATTAAATCTAGACTTTTTAAGATTTCATTAAAATCCAGGTGTATTCAATTTGGATTTGTAAGGATTCTAATGAAATTTTGGTGTATTCAATTTAGTCTTTTAAAAAATCCAAATAAGTCTAGGTATATTAAAAAAATCAATGATTTTGTAAGAATTGTATTCTAATAGATTTTAATGGATTTTTTGAACCTAGATATAAATAAAAAAGCTCATATGAAATCTTGCCCTACCCCCAAAGATTTTATAGATTTCATATCTTCATTTTTTTTTCTCTTGGAATTTTTTCTTTTTCAGTGATTAAATCACTGAAGCCTACAAATTTTTCAATAATCAACAAATCTTTTTGTCTAATGGAACCCATAAATCTACAAAAACCCAATCTTTTGATTAGCGACAATTACAATCTCATGTTACTCTATACAAAACCTAGTAGTAGAGATTCGCAGAGAAAACACAAATTTCTCTATTTGTTGATATTTTACGAGTTGATGCAATTGAAGATTGACCCACCTCTTGAATCAATCTGGGTTTATTCTACTTTGATTTATCGCAGTCGTGGTTTCACAAACGAAAATCTCATAATGCACAATAACAATTATGGAGAATCGATAAATATTGCATAGGTATAAATGAAGAATGGATAGAAACTAAGCGATGACAGCTAAGGTTCCTAAGCAATAATAACACATAAGAAATACTACAATTTTACCCTGAATAATATTATTAATATTTTTAAGTTTTTGATAATTACTCCCACCTATTTTATTGATACATTATACTTATAATTTACAGACTGTTGGTTCTGTTAGAGATTGACACTAAAAGTTTGCTAATTTGGAAACATGAAACTATCAATCTTCTACATGTGTACATACAAGCATACATACATACAAGAAGAGGTTTTGCTAGTGCTACAGATTTGCATTGACTTTTAAACTTTATTTTTCTCAACTTTATTGAACATGACAAACTCTTCAAAATCTATAAATCTATAAATATAATATGATATGATTTTAAGTTCAACAAATAATTAGACGTGAAAAAACAAATATCATTTTATAATATCAAAATTTTCATTATTGTGATTTATAAAAATGAAATAATCATATAAACTTGTTCATAATTTATATAATTTGGCGGTAAAAGTTGGGCCAAGTACAACATATTACTCATCATATGATTTTTTTTTTAATTAAGATAAAATCATTAACAATTCCATTTAAATATATCAAATTCCATTTAAATCTATGTAAAAAATCCAAGAAACTCTAAATAGAATTCTAACAAAATTTGATGGAATCTATTAAATAATTCAATAAATTCTTAAATAGAATTCTAACAAAATCTGATGGAATCTATAAAATCTAAAGAATCCATCAAAATTTATCATTAAAAGAAACTCCAACAAACTCAAATGAAATCTAGATTGAATACATCCCCCTAAGTTTTATAAAATACCTCCCTGAAACATTTTTCTTTAAAAATGGTTTGCTTTCGAAAACTTGAGTTTTATAATTTCTTTGGAATTTCAAAAACTTTTTCTAAAATGATTTATTTATGAAATATGCTTTTCAATGGAAAACTGTTCTTACTAAAATCTATATTAATGGGGAACCCAAGGAAAGCTACAACCACATGAACGGGTAGACCAGCTCTGCTCAGTGTGGGGGAGGGAGGGGTCACGTGACAGAATAGCTGTCATCTTACACCGTGACAAAGTTACAAAGACATCTCACTATTGTGTGGTGGAACTATCATCGCACACCGCAAGCGAGACAATATCCCACGGTATAAAAGGCAACTCAATAAACAGGACAGACTTTATCCCCTCAATGTTAGCAGGACTAACCCTCCCAACACTTGCCCTACACTGTGGGGTATACCGACCGGGTCTAAAATGTTAGAAGGTCTGTCTATCAATAAGCTTGGGTCGTTCCACTAGTTCTTGGAAATTTTTACTTTTCTATATTCAACAAGCTAGTCTTTTATGCTAAACGTGAATTTTAAATAGGCTAAAAATAAATTAAGAGAATTTATATAATAATTGCAGGAAAATCTGAAAAGCATTTTAACATAAGAAAAAATCTTTTCACACTCACTGCTTGCTGTCCTATTCACTTGTGCCAATGCTTCTGCGACCTCCTTAGCGACCTCATCCTTTAGCTCGTAGCTACTTATACTTATTCACAAATGAAACCCTCACTTAGCTAGCTAAATTATTATCTAACTCCTAATCTATTTGAGCTGCTAAGCACTACAATACTGTCAGTCCAGCTCGAGTTGCGAGCTCGCACCTCAACTCGTCGAGCTTGCGCCTTCAACGAGCTCTTACTTTGTCGAGCTCAACCCGAAATGAGGGGCACCAAACTTAGCGAGCTCACCCAGCTCGCTTAGCACAGCCCGAACTGAGGGCGTCTACCTTTATTGAGCTCGTTCAGCTCACTACCTTAGCGAGCTGGGATCTTTTGCTAGCTCAGGTCGCTCCTTACACCACTCAGCTCGCCCTTGCGAGCTACAACTTTAGGCCAGCTCGGCCAGGCACCCCTGACGAGCTGTGACCTCACTTAACTCCTTTGCGAGCTCACACTCCAATTTAGTCAAGATAGACGAGGTGGAGAGCAACATGCATAGCCCAACTCGCTCTCCAGTCGACCATCTCAACCAGTTGAGCGCACTAAGGGTCTCCTCCAGCTCCCACCTCGCGAGCTCCTGCCCTAACTCACACTTCAGATCACACACATACATTAAATCAACATATCATCAGTTCTTCACCAAAACTCAGGTCGCAACCTCATCAGGTTCAGCGACGCAAACTGAATCATCCCAAATCAAAATCAAACTACCATAATTTAACATCATTCTCAACTATTTCACTTACCAGACCTTTGCTAAGCTTTTTTGCTTTACTTTCTCTCTTACTTATAATTTCAATCCACCAAATCTAAACACCAAGAATCTCGTTAAATGTTTACAAACTCAGAAGCTGTTACTCGACAACTTTTCACCAACACAAAATTATAAAAACTCATTTTTATCACTTAAATCTTATCAGATCTGCGCCTTAAATCTGCTATTCACCTTCCAATCAGCTTGATTCTTCTAAAAAAGGGCAGAAATCTGACCAGAACAACTGCAGATCTATTCTTCTTCCTCTGCCGACGACAGCTCCTCTCTCACTCTCTCTTTTCCAGATCTTTCTCCCACCGACACACTCACCACACACCTATATTTATAGGCGTGGGTTAAGCTTGATTTCACCCTTGGACTTATTTAAAATTACGCTTTTATCAGATTCTAAAGAATTCTTCATTTTTCCCCAATGTCCGTGTTCTTTCTTTATATTTACAAATTTGTCATTCTTAATAAAATTTTTTATTTTTACCATTTTACCCTAAACTTTTAATATTAAATTTTTTTTTCTCAATCATCCCGAAAACTCTATAAAAATTAAATTGTATTTCCAAACTCTTTAAAAATCCTTTTTATTATTTTATAAATAAAATTTATCTCAACTCATACATGGATACAGTACAACTTGGGAGAGGGCGTTACAATTCTTCCCCCCTTATAAAAATTTCGTCCTCGAAATTTACACACTACACTGAAAAAGATAAGGGTATATCTGATTCATCTTATCTTCATGCTCTCAAGTAGCTTCTTCTATCTTATGATTCCTTTACAATACTTTCATTAAAGGGATAACCTTATTTCGCAACACTTGCTCTTTGCGGTCTAATATCTGCACCGGTTCCTTTTCATAAGTTAGATTCGTTTTTAACTTTACCGGTTGATCCTCAAGTATGTGGGAGGGATCTACAACATACTTGCGGAACATGGATACATGGAATACATCATGGATCTTACTCAACTGCTGAGGCAAATTCAATCTATATGCCACAGTTCATACTCTCTCCATGATTTCGTACGGACCGATATAGAGCGGACTTAGCTTCACACGCTTCCCAAACCTGAGCACGCCCTTCCACGGGGATATCCTAAGAAATACTCTATCCCCAACTTCAAATGCAAGGTCCCTACGACGGTTGTCCGCATAGCTCTCTTGTCTGTCATTTGCTATTTTAAGCTTGTCGCTAATGATCTTAATCTTATCTGAAGTCATTTGGACAAGCTCGGGACCTATCAACTTCTTCTCACCTACCTCATACCAACATACTAGAGTTCGACACTTCCTTCCATATAGAGCTTCATATGGAGCCATATTTATGCTAGCCTAATAATTGTTATTATATGCGAACTCCATAAGCTGCAGGTATGCATCCCAGCTCCTTCTGAATTCCAAAACACATGCGCTGAGCATGTCTTCAAGCGTCTGGATGATTCTCTTTGATTGGTTGTCCATTTGGGGATGAAAAGCCGTGCTGAAGTCCAGTCGAGTACCTAGAGCCTTCTGCAAGCTGAGCCAAAACTTAGAAGTAAATCTAGGGTCGCGATCAGAAACAATAGAAACCAGTATACCATGGAGTCTTACAATCTCATCTATATAGAGCTGCACCAATTTGCTAAGGGGATAATTGCTATTGATTAACAAGAAATGGACGGACTTTGTCAATCTATCTACTATCACCCATATGGCATCATGCCCTTTTTGACTGCGCGGAAGCCCTACAACAAAATCCATGGTGATATTCTCCCATTTCCATTCAGGGATGGAAAGCGGTTGAAGTAATCCTGTTGGTTTATGATGTTCTATTTTCACTTGTTGATAGATGAGACAACGGGATATGAATTCAGCGATCTCTCTCTTCATCCCTTTCCACTAATAATGTTCTTTCAGGGTACGGTACATCTTTGTGCTGCCCGGGTGCATGGCGTATGCTGAAGAATAAGCTTTTTCCATGATTTCTTTTTTCAGATCACTAATATTTGGCACGCATAGACGTTGTCCCATCATCAAGATGCCATCTTCCCTAATCGTAAAATCTGCTTGGCGTCCTTCTCCGATTTCTTGTCTTATCTTTACTAACTGAGGATCCTGTCATTGCTATTCCTTTATCTGATCTATCAGAATGGGGCGAACATAAAATGTAGCTAATAAAGCCCTGAGTCTGCTACACCTAGCCAGACTCCCAACGATCTCAATTCCACTAAAAGAGGAAGATATATTGTCCTCAGATAAGTTGGGGAACTCGCAGGTTGTCTGCTCAAAGCATCTGCCACTACATTGGCCTTTCTGGGGTGGTACTCTATTGTACAATCATAATCTTTAATCAATTCCAACCACCGCTGCTGCCTCATATTTAGCTCTTTTTGAGTGAACAAATACTGCAGACTCTTGTGATCTGTAAAGATCTGGCAAGGAACACCATAAAGGTAATGTGTCAATATTCGCAGCGCAAATACTACTGTTGCGAGCTCTAGATCATTGGTAGGGTAGTTCTGCTCATGCGGCTTCAACTGCCGGGAAGTATATGCTATAACTTTACCATTTTGTATCAGAACACACCCTAGACCTTGTCTTGAGGCATCACTAAAGATAGTGAATCTATCCTCCCTTGTTGGTAAAGTTAACACTAGAGCTGAGGTCAGTCTTCTCTTTAACTCGTCGAAACTCTACTGGCAGACGTCTGACCATTCAAACATTTCTTCTTTTCTGGTCAACCTGGTCAGTGGGGCTGTTATCTTGGAAAACCCCTCTACAAATTTCCTGTAGTAACCTGCCAGTCCAAGGAAACTCCGGACCTCAGTAACATTCGCAGATGGTTTCTAACTCATTATTGCTTCTATCTTCTGAGGATCTACACTGATTCCTTCAGTGGATACTACGTGACCTAGGAAAGCAACACTAGCTAGCCAAAACTGGTACTTACTAAATTTTGCATATAGCTGATACACCCGCAGGGTCTGTAGTACTATCTAGAGATGCTCTGCATGCTTCTCATAACTACTGGAGTATACCAAGATATCGTCGATAAACACAATCACGAACTTGTCTAGATACGGCCTGAAGATCCTGTTCATTAGGTCCATGAATTTTGCTGGGGCATTAGTCAATCCAAACGGCATGACTAGAAACTCGTAATGCCCGTATCTGGTCCTGAAAGCTGTCTTCGGAACATTCTTTGAACGAATCCTTAACTGATGGTAACCTGACCTCAGATCGATCTTTGAATATACTCTGGATCCCTACAACTGATCGAATAAGTTATCGATTCACGGGAGCGGATACTGATTCCTTATGGTCACTTTGTTCAGCTGTCTATAGTCGATACATAACCTTAAGCTCGCGTCCTTCTTTTTGATGAACAAAACTGAAGCTCCCCAAGGTGAATGACTGGGTTGTACGAATCCTTTATCTAGCAATTCTTCTATCTAAAAGCTCGGCTAGGGCCATCCTATATGGTGCGATCGAAATCGACTCAGCTCCAGGAATCAAATCTATTTCAAATTCCATCTCTTGATCTGGAGGAAGTCCTGTAAGATCTTCAGGAAATACATCTGAAAAGTCTCTAACCACTGGAATGTCTTCTAAGCTTGCTCCATTGTACATTTCTTCTATGGCATAGGCTAGGTATCATTGGCAAGGCTTCCTAAGCATCTTGTTGGCCTTTATTGCTAATATGATGCTAGTAGAAAGCGATCTTCGATCCCACGAAAAATAACATCAGGCTCTCCAACTCTAGGAAATCTAACTTCTCTCCGAAAACAGTCCATCCAGGCGTGATGCATGGACAACCAATCCATTCCCAATATAATATCAAAGTCATGGATGTCCAATACAATCAAATTCGTGGGGAACTCTTCCCTTTCGATGACTACTATACTTCCTCAGAATACCTTCTTTGCTTGAAGAGAACCTCCCGTTGGGGTAGACACTACCATACAATAATCTAAAGGTTCCGGTTCGACACCACTAGCCTTAGCAAACCTCCTAGACATGAATGAATGGGTAGCCCCTGGGTCCACTAATACATATGCGTCTCGATCGAAAACAGAAATAATACCTATCACAACTTCTGGAGTAGCGTCTACCTCCTGCTGGGTCACCGCGAACACTCTGGCCTAGGTACGGGGTCTGCCTGACTGTTCTTTGGAATGCACACCTCTGCCTGATGCTCTGTTAGGCTGGCCGAAACTGGAGGCTCCTCTGGCTTGAGATCCCCTCTGATCAAATCCTCGGCTTCCATTAGTCTGTGTTGGTGCTACGGCCTTGGTCTCTGGTTTGAAAGCTAAAGTTGCGTTCGGGCAATCCTTCATGAAATGACCCTCTTGTTCGCATATGAAACACCCGGTGCTACCTTTGAAACATTCGCCTGGATGCATCCTTCCGCAGTTCTTGCACACTGGCCAATTCTTCCAACTATCATTGCTGCTCCCGGAGCCTACTGATTGCTTTACTGAGCCTTGGCTAGATTGGGTCCCTTGGCTTGACCTTCGACTGCCTGATCCAGCTGATGACTCTCCACTTTGGTGAACTTGCTAGGTTCTTCGAAGAAGTTTTCTGACCATCCGCGTTTCTGCATCATCTTCTTTGGCTTTGGTATAGCTTCGATGCTTCTTTCCACTCTGACAGCTGCCTCTACCAACTCACCATACTGCGAATGAGCCGCTGATGCTACATAAGCTCGAATTTTCAGATTTAGGCTTGTTGTGAATCTCTTGGCCTTCTGCTCCTCATCGTTCGCTATGAAGGGCACTATGTGAACCAACTCTGAAAATCTCTTCTCATAGTTTGCCACAGATGAGTTGCCTTGCTCCAGCTTGAAGAATTCTTCAATCTTGGCATCCTGGTAGCTCTTCGGGTAGAACTTATCCATGAATTCCTGCTTGAATAGTGCCCAGGACACTCCTGCTACGTTTCGTCTTTGGATGGCCTTTCACCAGTCTTTTGCTCTGTCCTTCAGGAGGAAGACAGAGAATGCTACCATTTGATCCTCTGAGCAGCCCATGACTTGAAAGATCTCTTCATTAGTCTCTAACCATGATAATGCGCACTCTGGATCATGGGTCCCATCGTAAGGCCTAGTGCCCAATTTTCGAGCGCGTTCGATGGAAACTCTTGATTCTCGTGGCTGATGAAACGCCGCTGCCAAAACTTGAGCTAATTGCTCCATATTCATATTCTCACCTGCGTGCTCCGCAGGTCGCGAAGGTCCAGCTTATCTTGATCTATGGACACATTGACGGACTCGTCAACATGTCCCTCCCCTGGTGCGGGTACCTGAGCAACTGCTCTCCTAGATGGGCGACCTCGACGATGTATGATTCTGTGAAATTTGATCATAAAATGTATAAATGGGAAGTTAAAATCGTATTATTGAAACCTTTAGGAGATTTATGAAAAATTTTAATTGAAAATAATGTTCGGAAAACCTTTACTCAAAATTTTTCTAAAACTCTGGCTCTGATACAAAACTGACAAGACCCGACCTGGATTCCCTCTAATGGACCCAGCGATCTTGTTGGGCACCCCACGAGACTCTTCTGAAGTCTATCTATTAAGACCCAAAAAGGACATCGTGGAACGAACCCATATCCATAAGTAACTTAGCTAAACAAGAAAACCATCTAATTTAAAATTTCATTTCAACATCCAGGCAAATCATGTTGGAATTAAAAACATTATCATGAATGTGCAAAGATCTAAAATAGACAAGTCATAATGATGATGTAAAGATTCTACAAAATATTATGCGAATTTTAAAATATGCATGATAACATAATTAATAATAACATTAGAAGCACAATGTTTACGGAAGAAACAATGCAGCGTCGTCTGTCGTCTGACTCACCTAGCTTGATCACGGCGGACTGGTATCCTGATTCCTTGTACCTGCCCCTGAGAGGTTTTGCAACATAAAACCAAAAATAACAGTAAGCTATGAAGCCTAGTGAGTGCGAGAGTTTGATTAAACTAAATTTTATAAAATACCTCCTGAAACATTTTTCTTTAAAAATGGTTTGCTTTCAAAAACTTGATTTTTATAATTTCTTTAGGATTTCAAAAACTTTTTCTAAAATGATTTATTTCTTAAATATGTTTTTCAATGGAAAACTGCTTTTACTAAAATCTGTACTAATAGGGAACCCAAGGAAAGCTACAACCACATGAATGGGTAGACTAGCTCTGTTTAGTGTGGGGGGGGGGGGGGTCACATGGCAAAATAGTTGTCATCGCACACCATGACAAAGTTATAAAGATACCTTGCTACTGTGTGGCGGAACTATCATCGCACACTACAAGTGAGACAATACCCTACATTATAAAAGGTGACTCAATAAACAAGACAGACTTTATCCCCCTGATATTAGTAAGACTAACCCTCCCAACACTTGCCCTACACTATAGGGTATACCGGTTGGGTCTAAAATGTTAGAAGGTCTGTCTATCAATAAGCTTGGATCGTTCCACTAGTTCTTGGAAATTTTTACTCTTTTTTTTTTTTTACTCTTCTATATTTAACAAGCTAGTCTTTTATGCTAAACGTGAATTTTAAATAAGCTAAAAATAAATTATGAGAATTTATATAATAATTGCAGGAAAATCTAAAAAGCATTTTAACATAAGGAAAAATTTTTTCACACTCACTGCTTGCTGTCCTATTCACTTGTGCCAATGCTTCCGCGACCTCTTTAGCGACCTCCTCCCTCAGCTCGCAGCCACCTACACTTATTCACAAATGAAACCCTCATTTAGCTAGCTAAATTATTATCTAACTCCTAATCTATTTGAGTTGCTAAGGACTGCAATACTGTCAGTCCAGCTCGAGCTGCGAGTTCGCACCTCAACTCGCCGAGCTCGCGCCTTCAGCGAGCTCCTACTTTGCCCAACTCAACCCGAACTGAGGGGTACCAAACTTAGCGAGCTCCCCCAGCTTGCTTAACACAACCCGAACTAAGGGCGTCTACCTTCAGCGAGCTCGCTCAGCTCACTCCCTTAGCGAGCTGAGATCTTTTGCTAGCTCAGGTCGCTCCTCACACCTCTCAGCTCGCCCTTGCGAGCTACAACCTTAGGCCAGCTCGGCTAGGCACCCCTGACAAGTTGCGACCTCACTCAGCTCCTTTGCGAGCTCGCACTCCAGCTTAGTCAAGATAGGCGAGGTGGAGAGCAACAGGCATAGCCCAGCTCGCTCCCCAGTCGACCATCTCAATAAGCTGAGTGCACTAAGGGTCTCCTCCAGCTTGCACCTCGCGAGCTCCCATACTGACTCACACTTCAAATCACACACATACACTAAATCAACATATCATCAGTTCTTCACCAAAACTCAGGTCGCGACCTCATCAGGTTCAGCGATGCAAATTGAATCATCCCAAATCAAAATCAAACTACCATAATTTAACATCATTCTCAGCTATTTCACTTACCAGACCTTTGCTCAGCCTTTTTGCTTTGCTTTCTCTCTCGCTTACAGCTTCAATCCACCAGATCTAAACACCAAGAATCTCATTAAATGTTTACAAACTCAGAAGCTGTTACTCGACAGCTTTTCACTAGCACAAAATCATAAAAACTCATTTTTATCACTTAAATCTTATCAGATCTGCTCCTTAAATCTGCTTTTCACCTTCCAATCAGTTTGATCCTTCTAAAAAATGGTAGAAATTCGACCAGAACAGCTGCAAATTTGTTCTTTTTCCTTCGCCGGCGACAGCTCCTCTCTCACTCTCTCTTTTCCAGATCTTTCTCCCATCGACACACTCACCACACACCTATATTTATAAGTGTGGGTTAAGCTTAATTCCACCCTTGGACTTCTTTAAAATTAAGCTTTTATCAAATTCTAGAGAATTCTTTATTTTTCCTCAATATCTTTGTCCTTTCCTTATATTTACAATTTTTTCATTCTTAATAAAATCTTTTATTTTTACCATTTTACCCTCAGCTTTTAATTTTAAATTTTTCTCCTAATCATCTCGGAAACTTTGTAAAATTAAATTGCACTTCCAAACTCTCTAAAAATTCTTTTTATTATTTTATAAATGAAATTTAGCTCAACTCATACATGGATACAGTACAACTTGGGAAAGGGCGTTACAAATAAAATAGAATGAAGTGCACTAATTCAAAATTAATAATTGTCGACGTTGATTTTTGGTCGACGAGAGTTCAAATCTCAATACCTGCAATCAATCTCAAACAATGCAAATAACAAAGGAAAAGATAAAAGGAAGCAGAGAACTAAAACACACAAAGAAGACACAGGATTTTTAACGTGGTTCAACGAGTGCGTCTATGTCCATGACTGTTTCTCAATAATCCGGTAGAGTGACAGTATAATATTGCTCAATCTTTTTTTACAATGAGTTTTGGCTTTTATTTATAGGGAAAGAGACATTACAATTTAAATCAAAGTAAAATAGGAAAATAATATAACATTAACTACACTTTCTAATCAGTTGGCGTTGAATCAGAAAACCGTTTCGCAAAATTTGAGATAACGTTGACTGGGTTCAAATTTGAATTAACTTCAAATTCTGATAGAAGAATCACGATCAAATCGGCCATTGCCTTTTCTGGAAGATTTCCTTGTCTTATTGTTCATTGTATGAGCTAGAGTCTATCTTGGATGACCTCGAGCTAGACCCTGCTTTGAGTAATGAGCTGGATGCATAGCGAGCTGAGAGCTCAATCCTGCGAGCTGGATATAACGAGCTGCGAGCTGGATGCTGAGATTTGAGAGTTGAGACCTGAGAGCTGAGAGCTGAGAGCTGAGTTCGTTCTTTGGATCTTAGGCTTTGTCTATTGGATCAACCCTCTTGAGTCAGTTCATTAGGCTTTTACCAATCCATTTACATAGCCCAAATTATACTCACAACAATAACTAATCCACACCACTAATTTCCTTTCAATCCAATGATTGAAAAATTGTATCAAAATTTATGTTCCCTATCTTCCCCTACAATTATTTATGTAAAACATCCTCCTATAAAATTATTTATGTAAAACATCCTAATATAAAATTATTTATGTTTGATTTGAGCACCAACCAGTGACTCCATTTTCGTCCATATTTTTCTTGATGTCTTTGAGTTTGACTTCCTGATATAATTACCTGAAATACCAGCTATACATATATACAAGGATTTCTTACTATAATTATAATATTACTAGAATTTTAATTTTAACATTATATGACCAGTGAATAATACTGCAATTGATTGATTTTGATAGATTTCAAAGTCAATTAAAAAAGGATGCTGCTATTATCATCCATAAATGTGATTTCTACATCTATATTTTAATGAAAATTTTAATTACAAAAACATCCTTATATAAAATTACTAATATGGATAACTTGTTTTAATTAAATCAAACTAAATACTATCTCACCCATTAATGTTTTCCAATTTAAAACTCATATTTAAAAAGGAGAAAAAAATACATATCATAAACTCTAACTAAACCTTAATTCTACTCAAAGTATCAAAGTTGTCTATCATATATATAATCACCATATAGCATAGTAATGGAAAAAGAACCTTCAAAGAACTTTGATCATACAAGGATATGTAATATATCTTATTTTTATTTTCATTTGTCTTTGTTTAGTTGTTTATGAAAATTCCTTCTACTCTTGATGTTGGCTTTTTTTTTTTTTCCAAATAATAATAATAATAATAATAATCATCTGCTACATGATATTTTTTCTCCTTTTAAAAGATAAACAATCTTATTGATTCAATAATAATTAAATCAAGTTAATCAGTCAAAGTCAATGTTTAATACAAGATCTAATCTAATCCATAAAATCATGGAGAATCAAACAACATCCACTCAAGCACAAATTGCAAATCTACTTTTATGGTGTGTTTACCTTAATTACAAGAATCAAAATGATTTGAAATCGGAATGATGCATTGAAATCAGAATAAGTTGTTTACTTTAACTGCGGGAATCAGAATTGGAATCAATAGTATTCCTATTAAGCTGTTTAATTTGTTTTAGAATTGGAATGAATTAATTATAAGTTATAAAAATATTCTTAATCAAAATTATGGATTAATTACAATATGCAAAATTGTGTTTAAGTTGTAGTATCATTTTTCTATCATATAACTGATTATAATAGACTAAAAGAAAAATCTTAAAAATATTATTTAAGCATATTGTATACTTTTTTTTTTGGAAGAATATATTGTGTATCTATATTGTGTATCAAGTTATTTTTTTTATTTTTATTTTTTGATATAACATGTTACCTAAAAATATGCTTAATTTTGTTAAAAAACATTCTTAATAATATTATTGTAAGTAAATATATATTGATATAAAAGTTGTGATTTAATATATATTGTGCATAAAATGATGCTTTTGCTTCAATTGGAGAAATCGAAAAAGGAATAAGAATGATTTAGAACTGGAATAACTTAGAATTGAAATTATATATTGGAATCAGAATAAATTGTTCACTTCAACTGCAGGAATCGAAATTAGAATTAACAATATTCTCATTAAGTTGTTTACTTTATTTTGGAATATGAATAAATTAATTATAAGTTACAAAAATACTTTTAATTAAAATTATGGATTAATTATAATATATAAAATAGTATTTAAGATGTAGTGTCATATTTTTATTATGTCACTCGTTATAATAGGCTAAAAAAATAATTTTCTTAACAATATTATTGTAAGCATATTGTATATCTATTTTTTTTTTCTTTTAAAGACATATTGTGTTTTATATTGTATATTAAGTCGTGATTTTTTTTTTATACATATAAAATGTCACGTAAATTTGCTTTGCTTTTGTAAATATAGTAGCCTGGCAACCATGACACTAGTAGTAACAACTATCACCAATAAGTAACATTCTCCAATTCATCAAAAAATTGGAGTATTAACTACAAATTATTGGAATAAACTATAACACTTTGCACTAACATTTTTTTTTTTTTTTTAATGATAACTTTTATCAATATATATATTTTCTTTTAAAGAAGGGCATAAGAGACTTTTTACATCGAATTTGAGAATAAGAATGAGATTCTTAATTGGGGAAAGGAGAATGAGATTCCCATTCCACAATTTTAAATTAATGTATGACTCATACTTTCATTCTCATTAGGAAATGAACTTTAAACAAGTAAACATCATTAATCAATCATATTCCTTATTTCTATTCCCTAATCTACTAAATAAACACATCATTAGTAAAAAAAAGTCAATCAAAAGGGTAAAACAATATAATATTTATATATGGGTAAACAATATAATATTTATATATGGGTGTACTTATCAATGTGCGTATAAATCTTATTTATGAGTGGATATGGATACTATGGACATAATAATAGCTACTTATAGTGATGAATTTATTTTTAACATTTAGACATGAGTGTACTTATAAAATGAGTGTGTAAATCATATTTATGGATAGTAATATCGCCACCCATAGTTATCATTTTTTTTTCTTTTTAAAAAAGTAGTAATTCAGTTGACTTCCTATCAAGTTAAATAATGAGTTGATCCTAATAGATTTTTTTTTTTTAAATATTTTTTTAAAGTGTAATTGAGGACGATAAACTGAAAAAGTTAAAAAAAATAATTGAGAGGAGATAATTAGTGTTCTGTTGTAAGTTGGATGAATTCCCCCATTATCAAATTACCAAAGAGGGTTCATTTTTTGTTTTCATTGAAAAAGATGTTAAATACACCCCACCTATTTTTTTCTTCATTAGTTACAAAGAACGTTTTTTTCAGTTGTAATTGGTCCACACATGGAGATTTCTCATTGGTTAAGGAATTGGCAAGTCATGATGATTACTTGTAACCATGGCTGAGCCTTATGGTTTTTTTTGAAGACTAAATAATGCTTCTGAAAATTAAAAATTGAATGGTGATTGAAATCTAAAATTTGAATGACATTATTTTTTTTCCTCACATTTGAATATATTATAAACTTATTTATTTTTCAAATTTAAAATTATCTGAAAACTAATAAATTAATATTTATACTCTTTTTACTACTTGTTGTTATGTCATTTTAATTAGTTTAATACAAATATTTGAAATAAATAATTTAATAAATTCTAAAACATTTTTTATGTTCATATTAATAATATTTTATTCACAATTAAAACATGATTAACAAAGATAGTAGTATTTACCATATTTATATATTTATATATTTAAGAAAACAACTAAAAAATGAATATTTAAATTGTAAATTGAAATATATTAGTTTAATTCCAAGATAATTTGGAATGAAATGTACTTGGGTTTTATTTTTAAATATTTTTTTGTAAGTATTAAGGAAAAATAAGAAAAGAAAATTTGAGTAATATAAAATTAGGATAAATTTAAAATTATGTTATTTTAAGGAGGATAGATTTTGAATAAAAACTTTTAAATATCATTAAGTGATTTATAATGAAGCGAAAAGTTAAACATTCTTACTTAATTTTTTAATTGTTTTTTGATAGTTTTAAGTGGTTTAATCACTTAAAAAAAAAACGAAAACAACTAGATAGATGTAATTCAGCACTATTAAATTTTAAATAAAAAAATATGAACGACCCCTTAACCTTCCCAACTCTGCTCTATCTCTATGTGTACTTGGTTATTCTTCAGAATGGTGAATAAAAAATGAATAGCTTCTTCTTCACTCCTAGTCATTTGTTTTTCTACTTATTTTTCTTGATTAATAAAATTTATCTCTTTTGTTATTTCTTTTCTTGTTTCCTTTTATTTTACAATATGTTATCAATACGATTTAAGTATGTAAATAGATTCTCATTGTTGACAATCAGAATCGGTCAGTTTGGTGGTAGGAGTTGTCAACCTAAAAAACATATAAGGTTGAGGGTTCAACTCCGGACGCGACCTCAAGAGGCCAAAAGGGGTTGTCCGGGATGGTCTTCACCCCCGACTCGGTATGGTCTTCACCACCGGTCCCGTACAAATCGTTTCGTAGGCGAGGTTCTGACCCCCTAGGTGTTGACCGATTCCGATCGTTAACATTAAAAACGCGTGTTTTTAATATTGACGTCCGGAGACGGTCAACACCGGAGGGGTCGGAAACCTCACTTACGGAACGATTTGTACGGGGCCGACAGTGAAGACCATGCCGAGCCGGGGGTGAAGACCATCCCGGGCAACCCCTTTTGGCCTCTTGAGGTCGAGTCCGGAGTTGAACTCTCAACCTTATATGTTTTTTGGGTTGACAACTTCTACCACCAAGCTAAACCAACTTGGTGGTAGGAGTTGTCAACCCAAAAAACATATAAGGTTGAGGGTTCAACTTCGGACACGACCTCAAGAGGCCAAAAGGGGTTGCCCTTTCAACTTGGTGGTAGGAGTTGTCAACCCAAAAAACATATAAGGTTGAGGGTTCAACTCCGGACACGACCTCAAGAGGCCAAAAGGGGTTGCCCGGGATGGTCTTCACCCCCGGCTCGGCATGGTCTTCACTATCGGTCCCGTACAAATCGTTTCGTAGGCGAGGTTCCGACCCCCTGGGTGTTGACCGATTTCGATCATCAACATTAAAGTGGTCAAAAATTTTTGTAATATATTAGCCCAGCATATCGATTGGCCCAAGCTAATGGCCCAAGTGAATAGCCCAGAAACTTGGTTGATTTAGTTCAAATAGGTTATAATTTTAAGTTATGATTGCTCTTAATACATTGTAATGGAAAAGACATTAAACTCTGTAACCGACATGTCATAAACCATATCATTAAACCCTGTAATCGACATGTCATAAACTATACTATTAAATCCTGTAACCGATATATCATAAATCATACCATTAAAATCTACCATAAATCATATCATTAAACCTTTGTAACCGACAAGTTATTAACTATGACAATAAGTACTCATGACACCACCTCTACCTATAAATAGAGGCTTCACCAAGAGAAAGCTTCAACCCTCCTCTCTTGCTATTCTCTTGCTCCTCTCTTGAGTTTTCTTCTTTCTTTCTTCTCTTGTGTTCTCATTTTTCTACTCCAGATTTAGTGTTCCTCTGTGATAGATTCAGTATAATGGTGTGGAAGTACATGTTTAGGAAAGGTCTGACTAAGGAAAGACTTGGTATTTAATGGGTTTGTTGTGACCGACCTCTATTTCCTGGGAACTTACCTGGTGTATTATTCATAACTCACTTGCACTGTTCTATTATATGAGGTTTTGCCCACTTACACTCAATATCTCTGTGCTCTTATTTTGTCCAGTCTTCAAATCAAGACGGTCAAGACTCTGATAGTCTTCCGTCTTTTTCCTTCTCCAGCACACTCCTTCCGATCTAACGACGCCTTACCCTTACTGCATTCGCATATTTTACAATTAGTTTACTGACTTGAGCGTTGGAGTGTCTTCGGCCGGCACCCCACCGGTGTCAAGATCACCTGCATTCTCTTTATTTGATTTGTGCAGGACACATGTTGCTAGGTTCCAAGAAAGTTGATCGACGAGGCTCACTCAAAGTCAACATACTGTAAAATTCACCCACTACAGTTTGGCGCCGTCTGTGAGAACTTAGCAATTTGGTCCAGTATAAATCAAATCAGCTAACAATTGCAATGTCAGGAGAGCAATCTACTGAGGCCTAGCTTACTGCTCTGATGGAGCAAATGACAGCTTATGGTGAATAACTGAAGAAACTTCAAGCGGAGAATCAGATAATTCGAAACGAGAACCAAGCAATCCGTACTGAGAATGAAGGGTTGCAGTTTAGGGTCGAACAATTAACCAGTGCTTCCCAAAGGCAAGGTCAACTGAATAAGGTTAATCCAATAAGTAATGTAGGAAGGACACCATAAATTGCAGAAGATATGGATGCTAGAGCCGACCGTGGGCGCCTTGAAGGTTCTCTTGAAGGTAGGCAAAGGACGTCGATCGACCGACAGCCTAGTATTGAACCAATCTTTAGAGAGCCAATTCGTGGTGTAGAAGGCCAAATGAGTAGTAGGGTCGTAGAGCCAGTGTTTGATGAAGTTGCAAGAAAACTTGCAGAGTTAGAGACGCTAATCAATCGCATACCTGGAGTCCCGATACCACTTAAGAAGAGCACCTCAACTAGTTTTGCTGATTCACAATTCGCTGATTCAATTGCAATGGTCGAAATGCCAAGGAAGTTCACCTTGCCAAAGATAAAAATGTTTGATAGGACGACGGATCCTGATGACCACATAGCTCAGTACAAGCAACGAATGTTAACGGTTGCCATTCCTTATGACCTTAGAGAAGTTGTCATGTGCAAAGGCTTTGGCTCGAGTTTGGTAAGGCCAGCTCTTCAATGGTTCATCAACTTGTCCAATGGTAGTATTGATTCATTTGCAAAGCTATTAGATGCCTTTATTGAACAATTTGCTAGTAGCAGAAAGCTTGAAAAGCATTCAAACGATCTCTATACAATTATTCAAAGGCCAGGAGAGCGATTAAGGGACTATGTCGGTCGCTTCAATAGAGAGAAGGTCTCAATTACTAATTGTAACATTGCAACCACAGTTTCAGCCTTCAGAAGGGGTTTATTACCTGACTTAGATCTCTACAAAGAATTGACAAAGTACCCTCCCAAAACAATGGAAAATGTGCTCGCTAAGGCATGGGCTCAGATTAAGTGGGAGGAGGACGTGGTGAACTATAAGCCGACTGCATCCAGTTCTAAGAAAGGTAGCAAGATCAATTGACAAGATGGTTATCCAGAGACTAACGACTCCAAAAAAGTCGACTCAAATAATGCCAAACATGATGTTCGAGTTGGCAAAAACCGACATAACGAGCGACCAAGCCCATAGGACAGGTCGAATCGCCGCCCTGAGCGACCTCATGATTACCAAAGATCACTCCCAGGATACAACCTTACAATCAGCCAGGCAGAGGTAGTTGCAGTTATGAAGGGAATGGGAAACATGGTGAGATGGCCGAAGAAATATGAGAAATCAACCAGTTCTAAAGATCAAAGCAAGTGGTGTGAATTTCATAATGATTATGGCCACCAAACGGAAGATTGCATTTCTTTACGCTTTGAGGTAATCAAACTCCTCAAAGAAGGTCATCTAAGAGAATTTTTGAATGACCGAGCAAAGGAAAGTGTGCGACGAGGTGATGATCAACGCCATAATAGGGAGCTTACTCCACCAGTGCCTTCGATTCCAGAAAGGGTTATCAATGTAATAATTGGAGGGTCAAAGATTAATGGGATAACTCATTCTGCTGCAAAAAGGCACACGAGAGATACAGTTCAGTCAATCAGCCGACCGTTGCAAATTGCCAGTCAAGAAGACTACCCCTTAACCTTTACAAGGAATGAGACCACCAATATCCTTAACCCACACCACGATGCCTTGGTTATAAGTCTCTATATAGCCAATTGTCTGACGAAACGTATATTGATCGACAACGGAAGCTCAGCTAATGTGCTTTTTCTAACAACACTCAGAGAAATGCGGATTGACGAGTCAAACATTAATAGGCGATCAACAGTCCTAGTTGGATTCAGCGGTGAGCAAAAAAATACCGTGGGAGAAATTGTACTGCCAGTATATGCTGAGGGGGTGAACCTTTATACGAAATTTTTAGTTCTTGATATCGGTGCTGGTTACAATATTATCTTGGGTCTACCTTGGATTCATGAGATGAAAGCAGTACCTTCAACTTATCACCAAACAATCAAGTTTACTACAAAATGGGGGGTTAAGGAAATTAAAGGTGAACAGAGGATGTCATGTGAATGTTATCAGAATACCTTGAAGGGAAAAACTAGGGTCTTATAGCAATTATAGCAAGGCTCCAAGGGAGTTGAGCCGATCAGCCACAGGTCGAAATACTTGATGAAGTGTCGATCCACCCAAGTTACACAGATCATAAAGTGCAGATAGGGTCGACATTGAAGTCTGACCTAAGAAGCGAGCTCATTGACTTTCTAGTTCGACACCATGATTGTTTTGCGTGGTCGTATGCTGATATGATAGGGATCAACCCTGAGGTCATTACCCATAAACTGAATGTCGATCCTACATATATCTTAGTAAAGCAAAAGAGGCAACAGTTTGCACCAGAGAGAAATCAGGTGATCAATGAGGAGGTCCAAAAGCTGATAGAGATAGGGTCGGTTAGAGAGGTTCAATACCCTGATTGGCTTGTGAATGTTGTGGTTGTCCGAAAAAAGAATGGAAAATGGAGAGTCTGCATTGATTTTACTGACTTAAACAAGGCATGCCCTAAAGACTCTTTACCTCTGCCATACATTGATATGATGGTCGACGCTATAACAGGGCATGAGCTTCTAAGCTTTATGGATGCATTCTCAGGATATAATCAAATCCTTATGCATCCAGATGATTAGGAGAAAACGTTATTCATAACGGAGCGTGATATTTATTGTTATAAGGTGATGCCTTTTGGATTAAAGAATGCTGGAGCTACTTACCAATGATTGGTAAACAAAATGTTTTAAGAAAAACTCGGGAAAACAATGGAGGTCTACATAGACGATATGTTAGTGAAATCATTAGCTGCAAAAGACCATCTTAAACATCTTCGCCAAGCCTTCGATATCCTAAGAAAATATAATATGAAACTCAATCCATCCAAATGTTCATTTGGGGTGTCATCAGGAAAATTTTTAGGCTATTTGGTCATCCAGCGCAGCATAAAAGCTAATCTTGACCAACTTAAGTCAATCAGAGCCATCGAATCTCCAGACGTGCAGAAATTAACTGGGCGACTTGCGGCACTTAGCAGGTTTATTCCTAAAGTATCAGAGCGTTATCACTCGTTTTTTGATACTTTAAAGAAGAATAAAGGATTTGAGTGGAGTAGTGAATGTGAAGAGGTCCTACAACAGCTGAAGACGTATTTGTCCAACCCTCTATTGCTATCAAAACCAAAAGACGGAGAAACATTATACGTCTATTTAGCGGTCGCCCCAACAGCAGTTAGTGCAGTTCTGGTTTGAGAGGAAAACAATCTGCAGAGTCCAATCTATTATGTCAGTAGGACCTTACTCGATGCAGAAACACGGTATAGTCAATTAGAAAAGTTGGCTCTAGCTTTGGTAGTGGCTGCCCGTAAGCTCAGACCATACTTTCAATGTCATCCGATAGTGGTCTACACCACTTTCCCTTTAAGAAACGTGTTGCACAAGCCAGAATTATCAGGACGACTCACTAAATGGGTCGTAGAGCTCAGTGAGTATGATATCTCTTATCAACCCTGAACTGCTATTAAATCACAAGCCTTAGCTGATTTCATTGCAGATTTCACACCTAATGAACAAGTCCAAGCTGAAAGAGAAGTCATGGCCATCACAAAATGCACCCAAGAAGGGAAATGGATGCTAAAGATCGATGGAGCCAGCAATCAGAATGGTAGTGGATTGGGAATTGTACTTATATCCCCAGAGGGAGATGTATTTCAACAAGCTGTTCGGTGTCACTTTAAGACCACTAATAATGAAGCCGAGTATGAAGCTTTGATCGCAGCGTTAAAGGTTGCCCGTGGGATATGAGTCTCAAGGATCTTGGTTAAAAGTGACTCGCAACTAATAGTATGTCAAATGAGGGGTGAATATCAGGCAAAAGATCTTAAAATGAGCGCTTACTTAGCTAAAGCAAGGGAGCTAAGTTCGAAGTTTGAGTCATTCGACATAGTGCAAATTCCTCGTTCAGAAAATACCCACGCAGATGCACTTGCAAGTCTTGGGTGATTGATCGAGGGAAAGGGAGACTTATACATTCCCTTTGTCCACTTGCACTGGCCCGCAGTCTGGTCACAGAAAGAAGAAATTTCTCCGGTCGACCAAGAAATCAACTGGATGACCCCGATCATTAATTACCTCCTTCATAATGAACTTCCATCAGATCGAGATGAGGTGCACAAAGTCAAAATTCAGGCTGCTCGACATTGCATAATTGCTGGCAAGTTGTACAAAAGATCCATTTGTGGACCTTACCAGCGTTGTGTTGGCCCTTCAGAAGCAGAATATGTCTTAAGAGAACTTCATGAGGGTTGTGGGGGAAATCATTCTGGAGCACGAAGCCTAGCTCTACGAGCCTTCAAAGCAGGATACTTTTGGTCCACCATGCGACAGGATGCAGCTGATCTAGTATTAAAATGTGATAAGTGCTAGAGGTTTGCTCAAGTCTCAAACATGCCACCAGAACCATTAACATCAATCATTGCTCCATGGCCATTCATGAAATGGGGAATGGATATTGTTGGTCCCCTTCCCAGTTCACAAATAGGAGGAAAGAGGTACTTGCTGGTGCTGACTGACTACTTTACAAAGTGGGTTGAAGTAGATGCCTACAAAAGCGTTAAGGACAAGGAGGTGAAGAACTTCATTTGGAAACACATCATTTGTAGGTTTGGTGTCCCAAAGGAAATTGTCACAGATAATGGTTCATAATTTATTTCAAATCAATTCCAGAACTATTATCAAGAATGGAATATTAAATTGAGCTTCTCTACACCTAGACACCCCCAGTCGAACGAGCAAGTGGAATCAATAAACAAAACCCTTATGCAAACGCTTAAAAAGAAACTAGAAAGTGCAAAAGGTAAATGGGTCGATGAGTTACCAAGAGTCCTTTGGTCATACCAAATAATTCCACGAGTTTCAATAGGGCAAACACCTTTCTCTCTTGTCTATGGCACCGAGGCTATACTACTAGCTGATGTAAGACTTCAAACGGATAGAAGAGAAACAGATGAACTCGAGAATTCTCAAGCTCTAGAATTTGAATTGGGGACAATCGATGAACTCAGAACAAAGGCACAATACCGTTTGGCATCTTACAGGCAAATGATTGCCAAAAGCTATAACAAGCATGTACGAATTCGGACGTTCATAGTAGGTGACTGGGTCCTGCGTAAAGTCTTTCAGAACACAAGAATCCCAAATGAAGGAAAATTGGGAGCAACATGGGAAGGCCCTTACCAGATTGTCAAGGTAATAGGACATGGTGCTTACCAACTAGAAGACTCAAATGATCGCAAGATAGCAAACAGTTGGAACGCACTTCATCTGAAGAGATATCATTTTTGAGCCTTTCGAGTGGATTAACATTTTGTAAGTAGATACTCTTTTTTCCTTGTCAGTTTTTATCCCATTGAATTTTGTTAACAAGGTTTTTAATGAGGTCTACTAAGCTTATTTGAATGCATATACTTGTCATCATAATCAATAGGATGTTGGCAACGACCAACAATTTTTAATCTATCATGACAATCAACTTATGGTACAAAGAGAACAAGGCAACACTTAGTCTCCACCACGTAAGTATTCACCGGTGGTTCCAGGGAATATTGCTCCTATCATATTTAGATCAATATTGAAATGTGATCTTTGTCACTTGTCATTAATGCATTTTCGAAAGCTGTTCCCCGCGAACGCATTTTCAAAAGTTGTTCCCTGCAAACGCACTTTAAAAAGACGTTCTCCGCGAACGCATTTTCAAAAGTCGTTCCCCACGAATGCACTTTCAAAAGACGTTCCCTGTGGACGCATTCTCAAAAGTCGTTCAACTCGAACGCATTTTCAAAAGCCATTCGATCTGAATGCATTTTCAAAAGTCGTTCGCATTAACCCAAAAGTCGAACGCATTCAAATTATAGTGTTCAAAAAATAAATAGATTTTTAGCTAACCAAACACATTAAAAAGTGCTTTACAAGAACATATATATTGTTCGATTACTTTTCAGATTACAAGTATTCAACAATTCAAAAGGCAGAGGATGTGGAACACTACTGGGACACCTGTTCATTAATTAAAGCAACATCTGTCACAATGACTAATGTAATTGCCACCATCCACAGTTAGTGCTTATTTGTCAACATTTTACATTCTAGATTCATGAGATTGATTAACATGGTAGTACATAAGATTTAATGTTACCTTCGACTACCTAATTATGGCATTAAACAACTAATCAAGTTTCAAGTCAGTTATTAGAACTTCCACTCCTTCGATCGACTATGTCGATCAAAGCAGTTGGGGACAAACTGTAGTGGTCAAAAATTTTTGTGATATATTAGCCCAGCATATCGATTGACCCAAGCTAATGGCCTAAGTGAATAGCCCAGAAACTTGGTTGATCTAGTTCAAATAGGTTATAATTTTAAGTTATGATTGCTCTTAATGCATTGTAACGGAAAAGACATTAAACTCTGTAACCGACATGTCAATAAATCATATCATTAAACCCTGTAACCGACATGTCATAAACTATACTATTAAATCCTATAACCGATATATCATAAATCATACCTTTAAAATCTACCATAAATCATATCATTAAATCTTTGTAACTGACAAGTTATTAACTATGACAATAAGTACTCATGACACCACTTCTACCTATAAATAGAGGCTTCACCAAGAGAAAGCTTCAACCCTCCTCTCTTACTATTCTCTTGCTCCTCTCTTGAGTTTTCTTCTTCTCTTCTCTTGTGTTCTCACTTTTCTACTCCAGATTTAGTGTTCCTCTATGATAGATTCAGTATAGTGGTGTGAAAGACATGTCTAGGAAACGTCTGACTAAAGAAAGACTTGGTATTTAACGGGTCCGTTGTGACCGACCTTTCTTTCTTGGGAACTTACCTGGTGTATTATTCACAACCTACTTGTACTGTTTTATTATATGAGGTTTTGCCCACTTGACACTCAATATCTCTGTGCTCTTATTCCGTCCAGTCTTTAAATCAAGGCGGTCAAGACTCTGATAGTCTTCCGTCTTTCTCCTTCTCCGGCACACTCCTTCCGATCTAACGACGCCTTACCATTACTGTATTCTTATATTTTACAATTAGTTTACTAACTTGAGCGTCAGAGTGTCTTCGACCGGCATCCCACTGGTGTCAAGATCACCCGCGTTCTTTTTATTTGATTTGTGCAGGACACAGGTTGCTAGGTTCCAAGAAAGTTGACCGACGAGGCTCACTCAAAGTCAACATACTGTAAAATTCACCCACTACACTCATTATGAGTTTTTTTATTTACTAATAATATATATTCAATTATATATAATTATTCTTATAGGTCTAGCTATGCAAAATAAATAAATAAATATACACACACCGATGGACCCAATGCTTTACTAAGGAGGGCACGTGTCCCTCTAGAATTTTATTTTATTTATTTTTTTATTTTTTATAAGACTTTTGTTAAATTTTTTACATATATCCCTAAATATATTAGTTACAAAAGTAAAGTATAGATTTATCTTTATATTAATTTTAATTTTCGATTCTTATATATTGTTATTAATGTTTAGTTTTTATTATTTTCTTGATTTTTATTTAATATTTATTAGAATCTTTGTTGCAATAATAATCTATATCATAAACAGTAAATTTAAATATATTTATGTGAATAAAAATTTAAATGTACTTACTATTTTTATTAAAATATTAATATATTCTTGGACATTTTAAATATAATATTAATATTTCTAACTTAACTTGAAAGTCAAATCAATAAATGCTAAAATTATAAAGTATAAATTTTAATTTATTACATTTAATTTCTTAAAATATTATTATGTTTGATTTTTATTTCTTATTTTTATAATTATTCTTATAATTTATATCTATTTGTAACCAATAAAGTGATATAAAAAACTCTATTGCATAAAAAATATGTTATGTTATATTTGCTTAAGTTTTATTTTTGATAAAATATTTAATTTCTAATCTAAATATAAAGTTTGCATATTTTGATTACCAAACATTATATTATGATCACAAATAAAAAATTAAGTAGATTATTATTTGATAAAAACATTATTTAATTATTTCTTATGCTTTATAAGCGATTTTTAAATTGTAAAATTATATATATACTTAATTAATTGAGAGCATTCTTTATTTTCATTTTTAGTTATTTTGGAACTGATAGAGACTACTTAAAATCAACCAAAAAGAAAACTTTATATTTGATTCTATAATTTTAGTTATTTTTAACATTAGTGTTAATTTATTAAAATACTCATTCTGAAATTATTTTTTAGTTTTGCCATATATATATATATATGTAAATATATATATATATATATATATATGCTAACCTTATTTATTGTTATTCACAACATGTGCAGCTTTGTTGATTTTATTCACTATTATTACCTTATATTATATACACAGTTTTTCCTTGTGTTTAAACTTTTGAATCTTTTTATGGGTTATTTTGTTTAAACTATTCAAATTGTCACTTAAGATTTTGGATTTTTCAATAGGTATACTTGTTTCTTTTGTTATAGAACTTTATCTTTTGTAGGATATATGAATATAATCAGCTCTTTTCTTTTATTATTATTATTATTATTATTATTATTATTATTATTATTATTATTTGGTTTGCTTTGGCTCTTTCAAGCCAAAAAGGGGGAGAAATTTGCGTTGGATGATGTAGGTTGTGTTGATTCACATTATTTGTAGGATTGTGTTGTTGAGGGGGAGTTTTGCAGGTTGTGTTGATTAAATTTTTTCTTACAAGATGATTTTGCCTTAAAAGATGCCAAAGGGGGAGATTGTTGATGCACAGATGTACAACTTGTTATGCATAAAATATTGACATTCTTGTTAAGGCAGTTTAATGTGTTCAACATATTTCAATTCTATTGAAATATTGTAACTTTTTGTGTTACCAGACTTAACAAAATGTCATAACATTTTGTGTTATTTAAATTGATAAAATGTTGTAATATTTATTATATAAAAATTGATAAAATGTGGTAACATTTTTTCCGGTGACATATTACATATTCAGGATTATTTTTGATAAATATTATTCAACTATTTTATCCCTCATGAATTATCAACGTCTGTTATGTGTTGATTTTATCAGATTGGATTATTTCAAGTGAAATAAGTTTTGTAAAAGATAAATGTAGTTAATTGTGATTATACTTTCTTATCATTTAAGAAACTTATTATTTGAAGTTTATTAAGTATTTCTGTAGGAAAAATATTATTCAAATTGTATCAAGAAATTAGGTTAAGATAGATTTTTTTTTTCTAAATTAAATAATTATCTTCTTTCTTCTCTTGGTCATTATATTTCAGATTCATCCTTTATTTATTTGATTGATATCCTGTTTTATCTTGAAGTTTCTAATGTACTCAAAGTTACTATAAATACAGAGTTCGATTAAACTAAATAAGTGTACTCAAAGTTTTTGATGTACTCAAAGATAAATGTGGTTAATTGTGATTATACTTTCTTATATTTTAGGGAACTTATTATCTGAAGTTTATTGAGTATTTCTATAGGAAAAGGATTCTTCAAGTTGTATCAAGAAATCAGGTTAAGATAGGTAATTTTTTCTAAATTATACAATTATCTTCTTTTGACGGGACCCGTCCTAAATTTTCTCTTTCGGAACTCAAGTGAGTCCGCTTGGCACCTTACGGAACCCCTTCTAGAACCTAGCTAGCAAGACTAAAAGAACTCCGTGGAGTAGGCCCTTAAATTTAACCATGGCTAAACGTATGAATTCATAAATTTTACAATTTCTTTTTTCTATAATTAAAGTTTTTTTTTCAAATAAATTTTGACAGCATAACGACTATTTTTCAACATTTACCATCCTTTCAAATCATTTGAAAACAATTTATAAACATTTCAAAAATTCATATGTTCTTCTCCACTTCCAATTTGGACCTCAGGTCCATCTTAATTAAAACCTGACTACAATTAAACTATTTCAACAAAAGCCATTTCAAATTTTGAAAATATATTTTCATGCATGTAGTCAAAAGCATTTACACATGATCCAAATATTTACATCATGCATGTATAATAGTCATCAAATATTTCGTTTACATTGACAAAACACACTGGACTAAACGTGGTAAGCTTTATAAGCTTATTTACAAGCAAAAATATGAATATGTACATGATTTTATCAAAACCAAAATATGTATAAACATGATTTCATAGAAGCATCGATCATATCTAGCCACCTAGTCTAAAGTAGGAGAACAGGCACCCTAATTACTCATCCCTACACCTGAGGAGATTTTTAGACCATAAAATCAAACAAAAGTGACCTAAAGGAGCTTAGTGAGTATTTAAAGTTTTCCATTTAAACTATTTCTTTCAAAAGTCTACCTACCAAAAACATTTAAAAGAAATTTCTAGTTCTTAAACGTTTTTATTTTTGAAACCACACACTTTACAACTTTAATAAGCAATTTTAAAAACTCATTATTGTGCATAAAATGTGATAAGGTCCGTGATTAGAATAGAATCATAAATTACTAAAATATTTCATAAACTTTCAGGGAACGGTTAAAACACTATTTTTCTAAATCTCACATCTAATGATGTGTTTTTCTTTTTAAAACCATACCAATGGAAACCCAAAGAAGCTACAATCATATGAAGATTAATCTAACGCCACACAATGTAAGGTTATATGGTGAATTTGCTAGCACCGCATGTTGTGACAACTATAAAGATATCTCAACTACTACGCAGCGGAATTTTACATTGCATACGTAGAGGAGCAAGATAATATCCCACATGTGTAGAAGATGACACGACAGACTTGACTCCCTCCCCCCCCTCGATGTTAGTGATGTGCCCTCCCAACACTTGCCATATAGATATGAGATATACTAGCCGAGTCTAAAGTTATACTATAAATTTGGGTAAACCATTAGCATTTGAATTTTTTTTTTTTTTTTTTTTTTTTTTTTATATATAATTCAAAGTTGTTGTTGTTTTTTTTTTTTTTCATTCTATTAGCAAAAGAATACAAAAACATATTACATAAAATCTCGCATAAACATAAAAGCTTATTATTTCTACAATTTCATGCATAAAACACTTTCTTTTATATTAACACATAAAGATATTCATAAATTAATATAACTTAATGGAAACTCATAAAAGAATGCTTTAAAAATAGGCTAATAATGCATTTAACATTCATAAAATACATTTACACTCATTTTGCTTTCAATTACTAGAATATCCTTCAACAATTCTTTCTTGACTATTTTACTTCCTTTTCACTTACAATGCACATTCTAATTTAGAATCCATCACCTAATCATTTGAAACCAATACTAATTCACTCAATTTGCATTCAAACTATCATGCCCTTCATCTTGGCCAATTACACTACCTTACACATATGTATTATTCTTTTGATTTTTCTATGCATTACTCATCTTAAATTCATCTCAGTATCACCCTAATTCATTCACATGACAAAAACATAAAGTGCACCTCAAACTTTCATGCTTGGTCAAATTACCTAACAATCTAATCCAAATTTTTTCTTTTCATTTTCTTGTTGCACATCATTTTAAGATCATGTAAAACCTCATATAAACATGTCAAAAAATTAAAATCAATTCATGTGAATTCAAAATTTAGCATGGCCAAATTCACACCATGGCATCCAACATCATTCTTCCACTTTCATGGCCATCAAACACATTAAATTCACTCTAATATTCATCTAATTTTCTAAAATTAACTTAATTTAAGTTTTCTTGAAAAATTGCATAAAATTGTAGAATACTCACCTTGGTTTCTTACTTGTCTAATGACTTTTTTTAAGTCTCCTTTCAATTTTACACTTGAAAACAAGTTAATCTACTTCTAAACATGCCAAAGATTACATAAACTCATCAAATTATTATTAATCCAAGAATTCATCAAAACACCATGAAAAATCAAGTAAACTTATCACTTTCACTTCACCTTCTTTGCTCAATCCTTGTCCTAACTTCAAATTAGTGAGGATTTAATGATTTTAGCATGAAATTGATCAAGATAACCCTTTTCTCCTTTGGCCGAATCACTCTCCCCTCTCTCAATTTTTTTCTTTCAATTTTTCTACACTCTTCATGCACCATCAACTATATATAGGTTTTTATTTGGTTTAATAATTGCCCCTAAACTATCTTAATTTTACAAGTATGCCATTAGTTAGGTTTAATAGCTTTTGATTGGTTGAAATCTAATAACCAATTAAATTCTAACTAATTCCATTCCATTTCAACCAAATGCTAATTAGTTAGTTCTCTTAATTTTAGATTATCTCCAAAATTACCATATGTCATTCTTATCTTTACATTGACATGCCACCCATATATTTTTAAATTTTCCAAAATACCCTTATACATATTTCTTTTACTAATTTATTTAATCATGCCTCTTTTTGGTAATTTCATTGACACCAATTTCATGTTTAACCTTAGTCAATCACCATATCACTTTTCATATTTGAATTTATCTTCGATCTATCCGAAAATCCTACTAGAGTTCAATTACATATCTGGGTACTTTAAAATTATTTTATTATTCCATAAAGAATGACATATTTTATATAGTACATATATAGTATTAGAATTGGAAAGGTATATTACATCTTTTTTCTGTTGGTTATTATCTTTCAAATTAATCCTTTATTTATTTGATTAATATCCTGTTTTATCTTGAAATTTTTGATGTATTCAAAGTTACTATAAATACAAGGTTTGTATTATCTTTCAGATTAATCGTTTGTTTTTTTTTTTTTTTCTGAAGACTGAATAGTACTGCTAAAGATTGAAAACTTAATAATGACCGAAACCTAAAATTTAAATAACATATTTGTTTGTTTGTTTTTTTTTTCCTTTTATCTCTGAATATGTTGTAAACTTATTTATTTTTTAAATTAAAAATTATATGAAAACTAATAAGTTGACAGTTATACATTTTTACTATTTGTTGTTATATGATTTTAATTAATTTAATACAAACATCTAAAAATAAATAATTTAATAAATTTTAAAACATTTTTTTATGTACATATTAATAATATTTTATGCATAATTAAAATATGATTAAAAAACATAGTAGTGTTAACCATAATTATATATTTAAATATATTAATATATTTAAGAAAACAACTAAAAAGATAAATGTTTACATTGTAAATTAAAATATATTAGTCTAATTTCAAGAAAATTTGAGATAAGATATATTTAGGTTTTACTTTTTAAATATATTTTTTGTAAGTATCAAGGAAAAAAGAAGAAAATTTAAGTAATATAAAAATAGGATAAATTTGAAATTATGTTATTTTTTAGAGGATAGATTTGAAATAAAAATTTTTAATTGTCATTAAGTGATTTGTAATTAAGTAAAAAATTAAAAATTCTTACTTAATTTTTTCAGTTTTTTTTTGGTAATTTTAAGTGATTTGATCACTTAAAAAAATAAAAATAACTTAATAAGTGCAATTCAAAATTATTAAATCTTAAATGGAAAGACAAACGACCCTTACCTTTTTTAATTTTTTTCCAACGTGTTTCACTACCATTAAGTTATAAATGAAAAAAAAAAAAAATAGCCTCTTATCTGTAATATTGAATTTTAATATTGCCGGCTTCAGGATCAGCAATCTTATCAAAAGCACTTTTGTGAGGATTAAAATCTCCAGTACATGGTTGTCTACAATAATCGACAACCATAACATTAACAATGGGAATAGGATGGCAAGCATTTGGATATTTGTTATTGGCTCATATGCATTTTACTCTGTATCTTCTTCCATATGCAGCTTTATTGTTCGATAACTTGTCGCTCACTCCAGTTACCATTTCCCCTTTTGTTGGTTTCGCATACGCCGGGGTTGTCAAGTACAAATGTTTTCTCTTCAGTATTTAAAATTTAATAGAACAAATTGTATTCAAATCCACTTCCACATTTAGCTATGATAAAATATTGTTAATTTTTTTTCCCTCTTTAATAATCGATAAAACATCCTTCTCTTTCACCTAAAGCCACCACACACCTCACTTTTCTATCTTCTCATTCTTATTCTTTTTCTTCTTATTCTTTCGATCGACTTTCTTCTTCTTCTTCTCCTGCCGATCTCGTGTGTATTGGTGACGCTGACCTCATCCTGTCACCCATCAAATTAGCAGCGGGGGTGATGGCAATGAACGGTTGAGACGATGACCCCGACCTCGACCTCATTTACTCACACGATGATCACAATCAAGGCTTTCTCTCCCTCTCTGATCTTTGTTACTTTTGATGGATGATTCCTTCAACAGTTCAATAACGATAACCATGATTCACTAGTCCTTTGCTCAGTTATGTAGTGCAAATCAACAAATGTTAGTATTTGATTTAGCAATTAAAATTTGTTTCTTGTTTGGATGCTTTAATTTTTGGTTAATTTTTATTGTTTTTTGGGTTTTTTTTCCTAGTCACTTTTGTACTAAGTTGGCCAAATTGGTTCAATTACTTGGTAACTTAGCTCATTACTCACCTTCGGTGTTTAGAACCCCCGATCTGGGGCTTATTGAATAGCTAGGTGCTGGTCAACGAATAATCGACGAAAAATCATCGGTAACTGGCAATTTTTACAACACTGGTTGTAATATGAAAGAGAAACAAGCATATGAATTTGCCGTAGTAGTAAAACGAATTGCAAAAGCTTTGTCCTTATTTATAAGGGCAGAGTTTGACTCTGCTCATTAGTCACTTAATCAAGTGATAATTTTTCTATGCGATGTAGGTCTTTTTTCCTATTACTAGAGGTCTAGTTTCAGACCATACCTTAGGAACCTTGATCAAGAGTATTCGATCAGTTACACGACATGTAAGATATTTGTGATTAGTGTAATAAAATTAAAAAAAAAAATGTGAAAGAGAAAAAGAAAAAAAAAAGTGGCAGGCGTCTAAATGAAAGAGAGTTTGAGATGTAGTGGCTGATATATATATATTTTTTATATGAGGGAGAGGCTGGTTCGGTGAAGTTATAATATATGTGTGTATGTGTGTGTGTTTGTGTGTGTGTATTGAGTTAGAAGCAATTTAGAATAGCACAAATGCAGAACATGAATGACAATAAACTTAGAACTAAACAAACAGAATATAAAGCAATCGTATGAAAAAATAAAAAGAAATTACAGACAGATGAATAGAATAATTAGGTGTCTTATCTATCCAAATAAGTAATTTTATTTCAATAGTATTTGAAATCCAGGAAACTAGTTACTTTTTTTCATAAGGTCTAAATGGAGTTCATGTGATTTTAGAATGGATCCAAGCCTATAAGAATTAGATAAGAATCCGTTTTAGATCCAAATTTGAGCAAATGAATTCAGCGAGTGAATTCTTTTATTTATTTTTAATTAATTATTTATAATTATAGATTCAAATTTTATTATTTATGTATTATTAGAAATGAATTAATTGTTGTTAATGAATTTACTGAATTGTTTATTTTAATGAAATTGATTTATTATAATATTTAAATTTAAGAATTTATTTATTTAGGTTATTAGAAGAAAATTATATAATTAGTCTATTGATTTATGAATTATGAATTATGATTTAATTATAGAATATGTATTTATATTATGAAAAAAAGGAAATTTATTGAGAATTATATTTAGAGTTAAATGCATAATATCCCTTTGAAGTTAAATTAAATACAGATTAATATTTGGTTTTTATAACATAATACTCCTAAGTTAACAGTAGACGTTGGTTACCGTTAGGAGCGGGAAGGGTAAAACGATAACTTTATACTCATTTAAACAATAAAAAATAAAAATTTATATTTGATATTTTATAAAAAATTAATTTTTACAATTTGCTAAAAATAAAAACAATGGATCTCTACTGTCCGTCTCTAAGATGGACAGTAGAGATTAAAGGAATTAAAAAAAATAAGAAAAAAGAAAAAAGAAAAAAACTTGATATGAAAACTAGAAAAATTCATTATCTTCAATCTCATCTTCATTATCACAACCAAAACCATCATCTTCATTATCACAACCAAATCAAAACCATCATCTCCGACATTTTTTTCTTCTTCATAATCATCTCTCATCATCAACTTCATGTTCTGGGTTCTTGATTATTGTGGGTATATTTAGGATTGCATAAATGGGCTGGCAAAAGCCTGACTATAAACCCCTATTCTTGATATTTCATTCCCTAGTATTAGAAGTTAGAATATGGAAATGGTCAATATTTATAATAACAAAATCCAATAAAGGGTAAAATTAAAATAGTCTTTTTCTACAAATAAAGAGATCAATATCAAAGAAGGGCAAATTGGTCAATGATAAATTAAATAACTATTATATAAAAGTGAATAGAATAAATTATTTACATGAATTGTGCAAAGATAAAAATAGTGAGGAGGATATGAAATTAATGCATAATTGGAAGACAATTTAGTTAAATTACATATGATGGCATAGTATGTAAATAACTAACAAACTTCAAGGGCAATTATATAAATTCATGCTTATATATAGAAGTGTTGTCTTCCAACACTTAGAAAAAATTCAAAAAAAAAGAAATTGAGAGAGAGAGTTGAGAGGGGTGCACGACAACAAGGAGAAAGAGGAAGGAGAAGAAATCCAAGCCAAATCCAACCATTTTTCAAGCCTTCAATCAAGATTCTTAGTAAATTAAAACAAGAGTAACAAACTTTAAGCAAAAATAAGGTAAGGTTTTCATGATATTGTCTAGAAATAGTGATAGTTGGGTTTATGATTGTGTTGGTTGATTGGATTAGTTTTGATGTATAAATTGGTGTGGATTTTTATCTAAATCAATAATAGAACCATGATGAGTAAAAAGGAAAGTTGAAATGTAAGAAACCATGCATAAGAATAGAGGTTAGGGTTTATGTAGTAGAACCCCAACTTGTGATTTAAATTAGTAAAGAGTTAAATAGGTTGTCTATAACTTGTTTGATGAAATGTTTAAAAGAAGTATAACTTGAAAAATTGAAAAGAACAACATGTGGTGCATGTGTGTGTGTGTCACAGCCAAGGGGAGAATATGTGAATGCTATTGTGTTTTAACCTCTTTGAGCTCTAAATCATGCATAATTAAAGTTAGAAAAACATATAGGAGAGTTAGAATTGAAAAAGGAAACTAGATTGGATTGTTTGTGCGTTTCGACTTGATGAAGGGCAATAGCTTATGCATGTATTTTGTTGGTGTTTATGAGGTATTTAGGGTTTTAAAAATATGCATGAGTGAGTAGGAATTAAGGTAATCGAAATGGATGTACATGGGTGCATGAATAGCATACAAACTGGTAAAGAATAAAATGATAGTAAAGTGAAAGAATATGCATTTGAAGGGGTTATAGAGACCTACACTAATTGGGCTTAATTGAGGTTGTTTTAGACCTCAAAACATGCATAAATATCATAGCAAACCATAGAAATTTGAAGGGAAATATTTGGATAAAAATTGAGTAAGTTATAGTCTAAATAGTGTAAATATGTAGTAGTGAAGGTTAGTTGAAAAGTACGAAGGAATTGGTGAGTCTTGAAGGTCAAATGTGATGATTGGAGTGCTAAAATGATAAATAAATGGTGTGGGAAGCTTCGACGAAGAAACAGAAGTGCAAAGCCTATGGATTGGGTTGTGTATACCATTCGGTAACGAAGGGGTTAAAAACGGTGATATTTTGTTTCGAGTTTCCTGCGACCAATTCGAGCATATATACCGAGATGTCCCTTGGTGAAAATAAATAGAGTTCGTAAAAAGAAATTGAAATCTTAGAGCCTCGGTCGAGTCAGAACTTGGATGTGAAGGTTATAGAGAAAAAGATTTTCGATAGAATACTTTATGAAAACTGTTATTCAATAGTTTGGAACAACATGATTTAGAAAGGTTTTGAACGAGATTATGTTATGTAGATGAGGAGCAAGCTACTGAAGCACGGGAGACTCGTTGACGGATATAGCTCGCTTGACTTAAGGTAAGTGTTCTATCACTTGCAATTTCCTTTATCTATATTTTCAATTATGAGTTATGTAGTTTCATTTCTTTTTAAAAATGATAAGTAAACTTTGAAAAATGATCCCTACATCGGATCTTGAAAAGAGTTTTTGAAACGAAATTGTTTTGAAAATATTCGAGTAAAGAATTGTAGTTAAAGAATTGGAAGGAAATCAATTTTGGTGCTAAATGTAACTAATAGAAAAGAGTTTTGAAAAACCATGTATATACCCTCTGTTTATATGAGATTTAGCACTATGCGGCGATGCAGAAAATTCCGTACGTAATTGCTCAGTTTTTTAAAGTATCTAGCATTACGTTGCGATGCAGAAAATTCCGTACGTAATTATTATAGGCACTGTATTGCGATGCAAAAAATTTCGCTCACAGTTGTCCAGAGTTATAGTTCATACATAGCATTACAATGACAATGTAGAAAATTTCGCATTGTAGTTGCTCAGATTTGAGATTGTCTCACACTATGTTGGCGATACAGTAAATTCTGCTCATAGTGGTCGAGATATCTCAACAGGTTCACGGTTGGTATCAGTCAAAAATCCCCACGTGATGGTTAAAATACTTTAGGGGTATACATGGTGTTTTTAGAAAGAAAGGTTTTCTAAATTAAAGATTTAGTATTTAATTAAGTTTATGAATCGTTATGTAATTATACTTCATATTACTTTATATAATGAACTAATATATTTGCTTTCGCATAGTGTGTATATTCTATTAGGTGTCTTAGTAGGTGATTTTGCATCAAGGAAACCGTCATCAGAAAAATAAAAAATTTAGGTGGGAAATTCGACGGCTACATCAAATAAATGAATATATTTTGTGATTGTGAATAATGTAACTAAGTAATTGCATGGTTGGAATATTTGTAAATTAATGATATGATATGTATACACATATATTTTAAATACTTGCATATGATTTACATCCATCATCAAATGTTTGATAAATGAAGATTGCATTAAGAATGTGATGGAACCGTTGGTTTTGTGAAATGGATTAAGAATATGCATGGTTGTGAATAAAAGGAAGTTGGGTGATGATTGAAAATAGTTCGAAGTGTTTCTTTTTATGCAGATGAATTTTGAAAACCTTAAAAATACAGTTGTTATGTTGTCGAAATTTTTGTGAAATTGTTTTAAATCGAATTTTGAAAAATTTACTCCCACCCAAATTTTTTACAAAAGAAAAGAATACATTTAAATCGAGTTAAGGAATCGGGCAAGATTAAGGGGTTCACTCCGCAGATCTCTCTAATCTGACAAGTCGGGTTAAGAGAAATCCATTGGAGTGCCCAACGAGACCTTCCAGATAAGAGACTAGAAAGATTCTGATTCGGGTCCTGTCACTAGCGAACTGATTCAATGGATTGACCAAATGGACAAAGGTCTAGTTCACCAATATCCAGCTCGTAGAAATGGCCTCTCAGTTCGCAGTTACAGTTCTCAAGTCGCTGGTCAATCATGGTCAAGGCTGTCTTATGCTCAGCTCTAAGTCGCCCAAAGTGAGATTTAGCTCGTAGTTCGAAGTACTCATTAAAATAATTTTTCCAAAAAGTCAACAGTCTAAATTGATGAATAGTCAACTACTAGAATTGAAAGTAAAATCAAACTCCTATTTCGGTGGAAGCTATCTCTAAAATGGTGGACAACAGTTTTGGAAGTATAATTAATGTAGAACTCATTTCTATTCTATTTGTACTCAAATTGTAACACCTCACACTATAAATAGGGGTTGAAAATTCATTGTAACAATATAATAATCAATAATATTCTGTGATTCTGTCAAAATAACTAAAGAAATAGTTGTGGACCTAGACATCTTTTTAGGTCGAGCCACGTAAAAAATCACTTTGCGTTGGCCATTCTTCCTCTTCTCTTTTATTTTTGCTTTTATTTTAATTTATTTGCAGTATTGGGTTAATAACTTAGATCGACTAAATTTAGACATTGACATTGACCAAACCTAGAACTTTATGTTTTGGGTGTTCGACCAAACCCAAAACAATTTTATGTCAAACCCCAAATTGCATCTTCAAAAATCATCAAACCTAAATTGAACCTAACATCTTCAAAAATCATCAAACCGTAAATCATACCTAGCATCTTCTAACCTAAAACTGCATCTTTAAAAATCATTAAACCCCAAATCAAACCCAACATCTTCAAACCTCAAATCAACAACATAAATCTTGAACAATAGAAATTGAGAAAAATCAATAACAAAAAATAAAAAGAAAAAAACCTAGAGATTGCAACTAAAAACAATTGAAAAATTAAATGTTAAAAAATCATTTGGGTTTGAATCCACAAACCCAGAGGAAGGTTTATCTGGGTTTATCTATTCGAATCCACATGAAGGTTTATTTGGGTATGAATTGGCGAACTCAAAGGTACTTTTCTCTGGGTTTGTCGATTTGAATCCAATTAAACCTTCATATGAGTTGGGTGATGTGGTGGCTAGATGATATGAAAAAGAAGCAAAGATATCGTGATTATGAAAAGTGTTGGATTTGCGGTGCGAGAGAGAAAGAGAGAGAGAGAGAGAGAGAGAGAGAGAGAGAGAGTTCTTTAAGCAAGAAGGTAGAGAGAAAGAAATGGTGGGAGAAGAAAGAAAGAGAGAGAAATATATATATTTTTTAACATGTTTTTAGTTTTTTTTTTTTTTTTAGATTCGACAATCCATCCATTTAGATGGATGACAAAGACCTAATCTGATTGAGATTTTCTTTTATTTTTTATTTTATTAAAATTTTAAATTATATTATATATTTTTATTTTTTTTGAAATAATAATCTGCAACATCCATCAATAATGATGGGCGGTGGAAATTTAACAATTTTTTTTTAAATTTATATTTTACATTTTTAAAAATAATTTTCATTTTTTAAAATTTTTAATATAAAAGTTTTATCTTTATTCATGGACATTTTCGTCATTACGCAACATTCCAAGGTCAAATGTCAATTTTAACTATGTTTGACTGTTAGTGTGAGGGGTTTTGTGTTATAAAAATGAAAAAGTGTTTCTGCATGTATTTAGTTAACCTTAGAGGGGTTTTGTGTATTTAACTCTTATATTTATATTCATAAATAGAATTATACAATTTGCATATGAAAATGACTTGAAATTTGGAAACAATTGAAATAAGACTTTTAGAACATCATGACTATACCCTTTTCTCCAACGATCATCATGTTTTAAGTGTGTAAGTCCTTAAGAGTCAACCAACATGTGTATGACAGATGTCTGAGGAGTCATAGAATCATCCAGCACATGTAGGATTAGATGTTATCCCTCGCTCTGTGTGTATATTAAGTATCTCTACTATGTATGACCAAGTTCCTAAGTACTAGATTGGTATAGATTGAGATTTTATAAATATGCAGAAATAATCCATGTAGATATTTTCAATTTATTATGATTTGAAATGATACAAATGTGATTTCAGTATTATTTTCAAATATGATTGAAAATGAATTATTGAGATTTTATTTTTATTGCTTGTATTTTATTATGCTAGTTATTATTGAAAGGAAATGATTTTATCTAATTTTTAAAAGCTATATCCACTTATTGAGTATTAGTGCTCACTCTTTTATAAAATTCATTTTTTTAGATATTCGTCACATGTTTGTACAAATTATTGTATACCATAAGAAAGACCACATGATGATGAACAATTTTGCATTTGGGTTAATTACTTTAATAAACCAGATTTCTTAAATATATTTTAGGAATACTTTTTCAAATGATTTCTTTTTTTAGATATTTTATGAATAATTTGTTGGGGTTTGTGCCCTAAGAGTTTATAATTATATAAACGGTTTTATAAATACAATTTATATATATATTTTTTGCAAAAATTGTATATATATCATGATAAACATATTTGATTACTGATATAATTTTAAATTAAGTAGATAAGTGTTATATACAAGTAGATTTAGTTTGAGATAAGTAATCTAAAGAGTCCGTAGAAAGCAAAAGAAGTTGAGTACTTTGTGTGTGGTAAATACAGTTATGACCCATTTCGTATTTAATACAGTAGTCTTATCTAAAGTTGTTCATATGATGATGTGGAAATAGATGCACCTTATATAATAAATATTATGTAGGATAGGACCATGATAAACATAAGTCTATAACTAATATCCGTTAAACTTAAAGATTTATATTTATTGACCAGATGATTATATATGAATTGATCATAATCGTAAGTGTATTATAGACTCCCGTTTGTTGAATTGTATCATTTGATTTATATGAGTGAAATTAGTGCAGACGTCTGGTTAATAATTTTGTACTTTGGCAATATGATTTATTAGTTAACTGAGAACATTTTATACAATAGTAAAATTCATTCATTTTTATGAAAAGTAGAGAAATAGTTCCATTAAAGGTTGATTTAAGCTTTGAACAATAAGAGCTCTCAACTTTCTGTTTATATGTAAATAAAAAGATAAATTCATAAGTTATTATGAATATATTGTTCATTAGAGAATCAATGCTATTTAAGGATCAAGAAATAATTGGAGGGATAAAACAGAGTTTTGATCTAGCTCTAATTATGAACTATTTATGGATGGTCAAATCATATGTAATGATTAAATTAATGAACATTGAAAACTTCAAATTGTATAAAAACATTTGCAATTTTGAGAGTGTGATCTTAGATTTTTAATGAAATAACTTTAAAATTAATAATAGTGAATTAATAAATTAAAGAGTTTAATTAATAGTTTCAATATTATTAGAGCTCAAAATTGTAGGGTCATTGGGTTCTCTTGATAGCTTATTTCACTATAAGAAACATGTATATAGAATATAGTAATTGGACTATTTAATTATATTTGTTACGTTAGTAGCAAAATAAGTGTTCACTTAATTTTTTGAATAATATTTATTATTCAAAATTATTAATTAATTAATTAATTATGAATTATGAATTAATAATTATTTAATTAATTTTATAAGAGCTATTGAATTTGATTTTCAATAGTGACTCTGGTTTAAAATAATTATGAATTAATTTATTTGAGGTCACAAGTTCGATTCCAGAATATAACATGAACTAATTTTGAATTAATTTTGTTATATGAGGAAAAAGTTTAATTTAATAAACATAGGGTTCAATGTTAATTTTGATTAATGAACCCCTAATTGTTGCCTATTAAAGGAAAATGAATAATTTTCTTTTCATGAGGTTTTGGTTATACTGTGCATATGTTTGAGAAACAGAAAGATAAAAAAAAAAATTTCCATAGCAAATACAGAGTACAAGAATTTACGTTTTTGTTCTCTATATAACTAAAATCAAGCACTCACCTCATATAAGCATTGATTTGATTTTTTTTTTTTTTTAAGAAAAGAATAAAAAATAAGTAAGCATAGTTCTATATAATTGTATTTACTCACTTGTTTCTTGGTGTAGAAATATATCAAAAGAGACAAGATGATGAGTAATTTATAGAGATCAATACAAAAGGTAAAAGATTAAATCTTTATTTAATTTTATTATTTAATTTTATTGTTTTATGAATCTTGAGTTTTTGAGTTTTATAAAAAAAATTTAAAACTCACTATTTTGTAAATTATTAATTTTTAACAAAAAAAACTATTGTTTTTTCTTACAATTGGTATTAGAATTTGGTTCCAATAAAATAGTGTTTTTTAAAATAATATATTTGTATTGATTTTATATGTCAAAGAGTAGGGCACTATTATTTTGATTTGATGATTGATATGCATATTTTATATTCATATTTGATGAATGAGATTGCTCGTTATGATCGTTAATTGTATGGTTTTTCAACTAATTTAATTTAATTTGATTAAAGATGTAAGCCATACGTGACATTTATTCTTCTGTCGTAATTCATAATTTTAGGGTTTCCATTTTCTGGAGAGTTGCTGCAGAATTTGGGCAAAAAGCTGCGATTGTATGCGGAATCGGTTTAACAGAAATTGATGTGCAATCGGTGCAAAAGTTGGGCAAAAAGTTGCGATCTAATACGGAATCGGTTTAACAAAAATTGATGTGCAATCGGTGCAAAAGTTGCATCTAGTTTGATGCAAAATTGCACCAAACAGTGTCGTGTGCATTGGATGCGCAAGAAGCACAAAACAGGTGTCTGCAACTAGTTGGTGCATCTGCTTGGTGCGTGCGGCTGGACAGCAACTCGAAGGCCTGTGCGGACTGGTTTTGAACCAGTTGGATGTGCGGTCGAAGTAAGATTGCACTGACCAGGTCTGGTTCGGCTGGACAGCAACGCGAACGGCTGTGCGGAGTGTTTGTGAACCGGTTTCGTTGACTGGTGACTGCAGCAGTTTTGGTGCTCTGGTTGCTGCGTTCGAAGGCTGGTTTTGAACCACATTTGCGATCCACTTCTGGTGCAGGTCTGTGCTGTTGAAGGCAGCAGCAAATGGTTGCTGCAGGTCTGGTGCGCGATCAGAGTTGGCTGTGCACAAACGTCTGTGCTAGTTACTGCGTTTGCGCATGGCTGGTGCGGGTGTGCAAGGACTGGTTTTTGAACCAGTTTGGCTGTGCAAAAGAGACTGAAAACGTTGCATTTGGGTCTGCTGCGTTAACTTGATGGGTTGGTTCATGTGATGCACGACCTGTAGCTTGCTCAACTTGTGCAAGTGTGCTTGCAGCAGCCTGCATGTGTGAATGCACAAATTGTGCATGTGTGATGCGCACAAGCCAGTAGCCTGCGTGCACCAAGTGGCACGTGGCTGCTGCCACTTGGCAGCCAGGGTTGTTTTTGGGCAGCCCAAACTCGGTCCGTTTTTTATTTTTTGCGAGTTTCGTGTTTCCATTTTTTTATCGTGAAATTATTAAAAAAATTTTGTGTGTATGGATAATTTTTCCTGGGTCCAAGATCAAGAAATGGACTGCAGCTCAATCCATTTGATGGAGGTTCTTGACAATTAAATTGGATTTAATTATAAACTCAAAGGAGCATATGAAGACTTTGAAAACCTTAAAGACTACAAATGAAGGTAAAAAAATACCTTGGTTAATTTTGTAATTTTGTAATTAGATTTAGGTTGTTAAAACCAAATAACCCGATCATACACATGTTGTTTTGTAAAAAATATATCATATAAAATCATAAAGTGCCTACTCGTTGTATTATAACGTGACATACATATATGTGTTATTATTTATTTTTCATAGTAAATACTTTATTAGTTAAAATAGAGACAATAATAAATAGAATACAAATTTAATCATTTGTTAGGATTTTAGTTGAAAATCCTAGGGTCACAAATTAGAAATATATGATTAGTTTTAATGTGATTAAAATATATATATTTTGAATAATTGGTATTCATAATGTGAATAGATTTTAAGAGTAAAAATTAGGCATTTCACATTATTATTAATCTAATTTTAATTGAAAAGTTTAATTTATTTAGATTAGTAATCAATGAGAAATATATTTTTAATGTGATTAAAAGATATATTTCACATAATTGGTATTTATAATGTGATTAGATTTTAATTAGTTAAAATTGAAAATTTCATATTATTTTGATATTTATAATTAAAGAGTTTATATTATATAGATTAGAACAAGCATAATAAATTAGATTTTTAATAGTTAAAAACCTAGTAATTTATTAGGTGTTAATAGAATGATGATTCTAGTAACACAAAAATTCCTAGTAACTTAAATTATCTTCTTAATGGTTAATATCCTAATAAAATGACTAGGAATATTAAATAGAAAACCCAAATCCTAAAATAGTGAGTGGAAGAGGGATATATGACAATATACCTTGCAGTTCCATCATTAGTTCAACACCGTGAGACTTAAATGACATCTCAAGATGGCTTTATTATCATCCCCCTACGAATGGTGTCCAGATAAGTTGATCAAGGTTGACATCCTAACGGATAGGTTCTTGTATGTATTTTGGAACTGATCTATCATATGACGACAATTCTTGAGTTAAGTCCATGAAATCCAAAATGATGGGTTACACTCATAAAAGAAATAATTAATGTTAATTATCTTCTTGACCAAAAATGATAGTCAAATAATATAGGAATAAGAGTTATTTTGTTATATTATTTGATTGAGAATGTCTCAATCTAACATACAAATATTGGACCTACCCTACGATGGCACCTATTTGTAACATATTAGATTATCGTGACATAATAATTATTTTTGTAAGGTATTTTTTAATTTATTATTCGTGTATCATGCATTACGTTTAATTTTATGTCAAACTTATGATATTGTATGAAGGTAATTTTAAATAAAATATTCTATTATTATTTAATTCAACAATGTTATCTCGTTTAATGTTTATACTTGCCAATGATAAATTAAACAAGAATAACTATATTAAATAATTTGAATGCCATTTTGGTCTATTAGGACCTAAATTTTGTCTTGATAGAGTAGTGTCCTCCTGAGCTTAGCCAAGTAAGCATGATACTTGAGACTTTTCCAAAGAATTTCATATAGTACAAAGCAACTATGTGATGAACAAGTTTACCATGCATGTTGGCACCTAGGATGCTGTGTCAGCTAGAGTAATGAGAGAAGTTTGACTTTTATTTTTTAATAGTTGTTTTATTGTTTTGAACAATGTTTAGCAAAAATATGACTTATATTTCTAAACTCATGGAACAATAATATTCAATTTTTTTTAATAATAAATCAGTTATTATTTCTAGAAATAGTTTGGATGGTTGTTCATAAATATTAGAAAACAACTTATATGAGTTAAGATCATTAACTTATAGTTGCTCAAAATTGAAATATTTAAGATTGAAAAACCTAAAACAAAATGATAAAAGATTTTTTCTAATGATGATACCTATTTTTGGCATCTAAGACTTGGACATTGTAACCTTGATAGAATAGATAGACTTGTAAAGAGCGGCCTTTTAAGCAAGTTAAATATTGGCTCTTTACTTATTTGTGAGTAATGGTTATAAGGTAAAATGACCAAAAGACCTTTTATTAAAATAAGGTTTAGAGCTAAAAAATCACTAGAGCTTATATATTTGGACATTAACGATCCTATGAATGTTAAAGCTAGGGGCGATTATGAATATTTTATCACCTTTATTGATGATTATTTTTAATATGGGTATGTTTACCTAATGTAATGAAAGTCTGAAACTTTTGAAGAGTTCAAAGAGTCTTAAGTTGAAGTTAAAAACCAATTAAGTAAAATGTTAAAAGTTCTACGATCGAATCATAAAGGTGAGTACCTCAATATGTAGTTTGGAGATTACTTGATTAAGAATAATAATCTAGACAGCTCATAAAACACCTCAACAAAATGATGTTGTAGAGAGGAGAAATCGAACCTCATAGGACATGATGAGATCTACGATTAGTTTCTTATTATTACCTAGTTTCTTTTAGAGAAATACATTGCGAACTACGGTATATATCCTGAATGTTGTAGCTTTCAAGTCTATTTCTAAGACGCCTTTAGAGTTGTGGGATGGTCACAAAACTAGTTTGTGATATTTTCACATATAAAGTGTTTAGCACATGTACTTTTCACGAGACTAGGAAGAATTAGAACCACCTTCATAGGTGTGACTATTTATAGGTTATACCAAGGAAACTAGAGGTGGATTCTTTTATAATTCTTAAGAAGACAAAAATGATTGTATTGATAAATGCTACATTTCTTGAAGATAATTATATAAAATATCACAAAACTCAATGTTATACTTGAAGAATTATTGTGTGGTTGGACCAGTACCTAATCAACAATAGTTGTTGATAACAACATAGTTGTGACCATGTCTGAGTGCAAGATAGATTCCCATTAGAATTATTTACCACCTCGTCGTAGTGGGAGGATTGTGAGACAACTTGTTCATTATATAGTTTCGAAGAGGCACAAGTTATCATCAAATGACAAAGTAGATAACCTATTGACATATGGAGATGCAATGGATTACTTTGATAAGGAAAAAAGGCTTAAAGTCCTAAATCTCGAGATAGAGTCCATGCACTCCAACTCCGACTGGAAACTTGTGGTTCAATCACATGGGGTAAAACCTATAGGTTGTAAATGGATAAACAAGAGGAAAATAGGAATGGATAGGAAGGTAGAGACCTTCAAATCTAGGCTAGTGGTAAAACGTTAGATGCATGAGGAGAGAGTTGACTATAAATAAATTTTCTTATCAATAGCCATGCTTAAGTTCATTCACATTCTTCTATCCATAGTTAGTTGCATGTCTCAACTATGAGATATGACAGATGGATGTCAAGAGTGCTATTTTAAATGACAATCTTCACCAAAGCATCTATATGGTGCAACCAGAGGTATTCGTGTCCTAAGGTCAAGAGCAAACAGTTTGCAAATAACAAAGAGCCATTTATGGATTTAAGCAAACATCTCGATCTTGGAACATAAAGTTTGAAACTTTTGTCAAATCATGTGGTTTTGAGCAAAATGTCGATAAACCTTGTGTACACAAGAGAATCATGATAAAAAGTGGTTTTCCTTGTTTTTATGTTGATGATATTTTATTCATTAGGAATGATATAGGACTACTATTAGACGTAAAGAGCTAGCTCGCTAGCTGATTCCAAATGAAATATTTGGAAGACGTTAGTTATGTTCTTAGGATCCAAATAATACAGGATCATAAGAACAAACTGTTAGTGCTGTCTCAGGCATCATATATTAATAAGATTTTTATACGATTTTTGATGCAAAACTCCAAGAAAGGTCATTTACCTTCTCATCATAGAGTTTATTTGTCCGAGGAACAATGTCTTAAGACAACTTAAGAAATTAAGGATATAAGGTAGATTCCCTATACCTTTATAGTAGGCAGTCTCATGTATGTTATGCTATACATGAGACTGGATATATGCTATTCGGTGGGAATAGTTCGTCGTTATTAATCCAATCCAGGATTTGATCATTGGGTAGTTGTAAAACATATTCTCAAATATCTTCGAAGATTGAGAAACTATATACTTGTGTGTTTTGGAGAGGATTTGATCCCATTATAGTTCACAAATTCTGATTTCAATCATATAAAGGTTCTAGGAAATCCACATCTGAATCAATATTCACTAATTGGTGGTGGAGCCATTATATAGAAGAGTGTTAAATAATTTTGTATTGCTAACTCCACCATAGAAGCTGAATATGTAGCAGTTTGTAAAACTGCTAAGGAAGCGGTTTGGCTCCATAAGTTCTTGACAGTTTTGGAAATCATTCCAAACATTGATAAGTTCTCACACTTTATTATGATAATAGTGGTATGTTGGCCAATGTCAAAGAATCAAGAGGCCATAAATAAGGGAAACATATAAAGAAGAAATATCATCTCATTAGAGAGATCGTACAAATAGGAGATGCAAAGGCGATGAATATTGCATCACAAGACAATCTTACTAATCCGTTTATGAAAACCTTAACGGCTAAAGTGTTTGAAAGTCATCTAGAGGATCTAGAATTATGAGATATGTTCCATCTGTTCTAGGACAAGTGGGAGATTGTTGGGTTTTATGTCATAAGAGCTTGTAATTATGTAAACGGTTTTATAAATATTCAATTTATATATATTTTTGTAAAAATTATACATATCATGAGAAAAATATTTGATTATTGATGTAATTTCAAATTAAGTATGTAAGTATTATATACAAGCAGATTTAGTTTAAGATAGGTAATCTAAAGAGTCCATAGAAAGCAAATGAAGTTGGGTATTTTATTAGTAGTAAATCTATAGTTACGGTCTATTTTGTATTTGATATGATAATCTTATCCGAGACTATTTATATGGTGACATAGAAATGGAGGCACCTTATATGATAAAGATTATATAGGATTGGATCACAATAAACATAAGTCTTTAACTAATACCCGTTAAACTTAGATATTCATATTTATCAACCGGATGATCATATATTAATTGATTTTAATCCTGAGTGTATTATGGACTCTTGTTTGTTAAGTTGTATCATTTGATTTATATAAATGAGATTGGTGCGGATGTCTGGTCAATAACTTTGTACTTTGGGGATATATTTAGTAAGTAGTTGAGAATATTTTATACAATAGTGGAATCCGTTCCATTATTGTATAGACTATTGTATACACCAATGTATTATGGACTCCTGTTTGTTGAATTGTATCCTTTGATTTACATAGATGATATCGGTGTAGATGCCTGGTCAATAACTTTGTACTTTGAGAATATGATTTATTAAGTAACTAGAAACATTTTATATAATAGTGGAATCCATTCCTTTTTGTGAGAAGTAGAGAATAGTTTCTCCAAGGGTTGATTCAAGCCTTAAACAATAAGAGTGCTTAATTTTCTGTTTATAAGTAAACAAGAAGATAAATCCATAAGTTGTTATGAATATATTATTCATTAAAGAATCAATGATACTTAAGGATAAAGAAATAATTAGAGGGGTAAAACGGAGATTTTAAGCTAGCTCTAAATATGAACTATTTGTAAATGGTCAAATCATATGTAATGATTAAATCAATAGATATTGAAAATCTCAAATTGTATGAAAACATCTGCAGTTTTAAAAGTGCAATATTAAATTTTTAGTGGAATAACTCTAAGATTAATAATAGTGAATTAATTAATTAAAGAGTTTAATTAATGTCAACGTTGAAATTCAGTCGACGAGTAATCAATGCCCAATACCTGCAATCAATGTGAGAAAACACAAATATCAAGAAAGAATACAGACAAAAACCAGGAATCAAACAAGGAACACCAAACTTTTACGTGGTTCAGCAATAATGAACCTACGTCCACGACTGTCTGTTTCTTAAATTCTGCAGAGTGACAGTGTATTATTGTTTTTTCTCTATCATTCTGTTACAATGATTTTAATCTCTATTTATAGAGAAAGAGGTGTTACAATTCTGGTTGTAGTAAATCAGGAAAAGAATCCTGAATTAATTACATTCCCTAAACAATCGGGAAAAATAAGGAAAAGATTTGTGAATTAATTACACTTCCTAATATGTTTGGATAATATCAGGAAATTACTGTAATTATCTCGAGATAAGGTTGATTTGAATTTGAATTTGAATAGACCTCCATATCTAATGAGGAAATTACGGTTTGATTGGGTAACTGTCATATTCGGAGAGAGAATCATGGTTGAACTTGGTAACTGCCTGATTCTGGAAGATACTGCATTTATTACGCCCTTGGACGAGCTGCTTACTATGGCAGTCTTGAGCTCGAGCTCGCTAAGAGACGAGCTGTGCATGAGGCGAGCTGTGACCTGGCTGTGCTTATGGGTCTGTTGATGCCAGCTGGAGAATTTCTTTGAACGAGTTGAAGAGCTCGCTGGTCTTGGGATCGATATTGGGCCCTGTTTGATGGACTTTGATTAGGTTGACCTTATCGGGTCTTAAATGGGCCTTAATTGGGCTTCTACCAGCCCATTCATCGAGTTCGAAAAATACATATAACATCAGCCCCCCAGCTCCCAGTTCGCTCTGCGAACTGGGAGCTTAATCTTGCTGGCAAAAGCTGACTTCCTTGACACGCTAACTTGAATAACCGCCCTGCACCTTTTCAACTTTTACCTTTTCAGCTGCGACACGTGGTAGTCATGCAGGAGGTAACTGAAACGATGCTTGCACGTCCCTTACATCCGTATTAAATGTGCACGTCTTTCAACTGATGGCTCCATGATTACAAAAACCGTACTTCACGCTGCACCATCAGATTTATGACGGTTACACTTTTTAAAGATCTGATGATTGGGGTTCGGGCTCGCTTGTCTATTTAAACTGGTGGAACCTCTTCCATTTTCTCTTTCACCTTGCTATTTTCTTTTAAAGCAACCAAGCAACCAAGCAACCAAATTTCAGAGAACTCACGAAATCAACACTTCCAGTGGTCGCTCTTACCATTACATCAAGGATTCACAGTAAGCTTCTGATTTCTTACTTCAAACTCTTGATTTTTTTTTTTTTTTTGGCTTATTTTGCTGAGTTGATGTTGTGTCATGCTTGTATCTGATTATTGTTGAATCTCGTTGCTATGGGTTCTTCGTTTGAACGTGACTTTTCAACTTCTGTTGGTTTGATTTGGCGTTTTACTTGTTCACGACTAGACTATTGTTTGTGACTTGTAATGCATGCTTGACTGTTGATTTAGGATTGCTGTAGTCTTGTTGGCTCGCAGGTCATTGCTTTTGTTGACTGAAACCTCCATTACATAGTCTGACTGTTTTCTTTTGTTCAAATGTCCTCAGGCGGAGCTCGCAAGGGAATTATTCCAAGCAGTGAAGCTCGTGAGCGAGATGAAGCCCGAGCACATGCTAGACAGGGAAGAGAAGTTCGGGATACATTTGCTCGTCATCCTTCATCGTTAAAACGTCCTAAGGTGGAAGGACTTGTCACTCAATTCCACATCCCTTTGGGTTGTCGTGCATTGCTACCTGATTCAAAGAATCATGCATGTTATCCACAAAGGGGATACGTCGCCATTAGCGTTCAACATTTCGAATAGGGGCTACGGTTCCCTATTCAACCGTACTTGATCGCATTTTTTAACAAGGTCAAGCTCGCGCCATTCCATTTGACTCCAAACTCCTATGCGCAGCTGACCTCGCTGGTCGTGGCATTTCTCAGGAACGATCTTCGTCCCCCTACACCAAAGATTATACAACAATTCTACTCCTTCAAGGCTCTGGGCACAGCAGAAGGAGAGAAACCGGAGGGCATTTATTACCTTACAGCCCGTCCATCGAAATACAAAGATCTCTTGCCCAAAGGAGAAGCGAAGGGCAAGTCCAACGTCGAGCCGTATAAGACGAGCTGGTTTTATGTCTCATGCCCCTCTCTCGCAGATCTCCGAAATTTCAGCTTCGTTCTGAAACCAGGTATACATAAAGGAAATATAGCGAGCTGATTTTATTTTGTATCTTTATTATTATTTTTTAATAATTAGCTGCGCAACGTTGAAAATGGAAGAGTCCCCTCTTAGCAGCGAGGAAAAAAGAGCTCTGGACAAGCTCGCAATTTCAGAGGACGCGGGAATCAGTAGTAAATTTGACGATGCTGTCCTTAGAGCTTATGGCCTTGCTCCTCCTAAGGAATCCCCTCTTCTGCGATCAGAGGAGGACATAGGCAAGACCAACGATAACCCTAAACTTCCTTCTGTTTTTGAGGTTCCAGTTCAAGTGGGGGACATGCCTGCTTCCCGACCTCTGCAACCAGTCTCTACACAAGCAGCGAGTACAACTCGTTCACCTTCTCCAGCTCGGAAGGCTTCTACCCAAGGTGCTTCTGCTCGCGCCTCATCTAAGGCGAAATCATCTTCAGCTCGCACCCCATCAAAGGGCGTATCTCGAAAAACTACTTCTTTAGCTCCTACCCCAGCTCGGGCAGGATCAGACCTAGCTCATGTAGCCCCTGTGGTACAAGTTGACTCATCTTCTTCCCCACATCACACATCTATCCTAAGGGCTTCACTGCCATTTCCAACTTGTGCTCCACCTGTTCCTTCCTTTGAGCGAATTCCAGCCAACAGGAGGAAACTTGTGCTTTTGAAATCTCCTCCTGCAAGTCCTGCTGTATCTCTAGCCTCCTCGACTCCTTCAACGAAACGGCCTGCTGAGGCCTTAGCCACTCCAGCGGCCCCTTCAAAACGCTCAAAACCATCTGCCTAGGACCAGGCTCCTGCGGTCGCTGCTTTCAGCGAAGTGCCTGCTGCTGCTGAAGCCACTGCTCCTTCAACCGCTGCTCCCAGCGAAGTGCCACTTTCAAATGTTTTCGCAAATCTTCAATTGTTTTCGACTTTCAGTTCGCAGCCTGAAAAAGGAGACACTCCTCCCAAGGTCGCTTTCCAGGCAACCCGAGATGGCCCCAGCGGGTATGTAACCAGACGCATTGTTACTTCACGACGTGGTACTTACTCAACCAATGTGCCTGATCTCCCGAAGCGTGAAAGAACTCCTTCCCCTATAAGACCAGAAACCGAGCTCGGGCCTAGGGGAAGATATTTGACTTCTTTCATTGATAACTGGACACCCATTATGTTTACTCATGCAAGAGTCTTGAAGAATCAGTCTCTTCAGGGTTTGGAGCTGGATGAATTCGCAGCTCGTCATTCTATGCTGGTAAATCATTTTTCTTTATCCTCCGACCTCTTTTTCTTCATTGCATATTAACTCGTAAAATTTTCAGGCTGCCCTTGCTGCCATGAAGCAATGGAGGATGACCAAGATCAATGAAGATCGAATAATGAAGCTATGAAGTGAGCTGGAGGTCGTTAATGATGAGATAGCATCCTTGGCCGGTTGAATGATAGAGAATTTTGAGATTCAGATGGTTGCGACGAATGAGGCTAAATAGGCTGCCGAAAAAGCTCTGCTGGAAATACAACAAGAGCGCGACATGCAAAGAGAAGTGCTGGAGCAGAGTGACCAGCGGGTTGAGCTGGCCTAGAAAGCTGCTGAAGATCTCAAGGCACAGTTAGCTGCAGCAAGAGTGGAGCTGAGGCAGTCTGAACAGCGAGCCGAACTGGCCGAGCAGCGAGCTACAACCGTAGAGGAAAAAATAGAAGTGCTCAATCGTCAAATCGAGGTTACTGTAGAGCGAGTTGAAGGTGTTGAAAGGCGGACTAAAGAGGTAGAAGCCGCTATTAAACATGCTGAGGAGGCTGCAACTAAACGAGCTCAAGAGGTTGAAACTGCGGCTAAACATGCCGAGGAGGCTGAGCGTCGAGTTGAGGTGTTTAGGCAACAGGTGGGGGAGGTCATTCAGCAAGCCGAGGCTGAAAAGAAACGAGCAGAAGCCGTTCAGAAAAATGCTGAGGACGTTAACCAGCTTGCAGACAATGCTTCGAGGAACTATCGACCTTCAGAAAGCAAGCTGCTTAAGAATTGGAAGTGCGGGTTACAGATGCAAGGGATGAGGCTGAGGAGAGAACAGGCCACGACTTCCTCTACACACTGTGGATGTCCCATCCAGAGATGGATTTTTCTATTTTTGGGGACATAGGACTTGAAACCGTTGAGGATTTTAAAGCAAGAGCTACCTCGTCCTCAGCTGGTCCAATTCCTTCGGTAGAGGAGGTTCATGGTACAACCTCCCAGGCTGAGCCCGTTATTGACCTTGATCCCCCTGGCACACTTCCTTCATACGAAAAACCTTTGACTGGCCCAGACCCTCCTACTCAGGACTAAGAGCTCGTTTTCTTTTCTTTTACATGTATTTTTTCAGCTTTTCAATTTGTAAACAGCTCTCACACTTAATGAAATTTCTTTCATTATTTCTTCTGTATTGAATGTATTTCAGGCTATTGTGTATAATATATTTTATGCTCTTCATCTTTAGAGTTATCATATTTCTTGCGAGCTGATAGTTAATAAGCTCAAAATCTGATAATAATTAAAGCAATTACTTACTTCAACAATTAATAAAATTTCGTAAGTACAAGTAATTAGTCTGTCAGAATGTTTGACGAGCTATGCAGAGGTACTTAGCCATCTGCTTTTTTGGCTCTTTTTATTTTAAGCGAGCTATGCAGGGGTCGTCACCTCGCTTGCTTTTTAGGCTCATTTGGCGAGCTATTCAGAGACACTTAGTCATCTGCTTTTGAGGCTCTTAATTTTTGTAGCGAGCTTTGCAGGGGTTGTCACCTCGCCTGCTTTTTAGGCTCATTTGGCGAGCTATATAGAGACACTTAGTCATCTGCTTTTGAGGCTCTTAATTTTTGTAGCGAGCTATGCAGGGGTCGTCACCTCGCTTGCTTTTTAGACTCATTTGGCGAGCTATGTAGAGACACTTAGTCATCTGCTTTTGAGGCTCTTAATTTTTGTAGCGAGCTATGTAGGGGTCCTCACCTCACCTGCTTTTTAGGCTCATTTGGCGAGCTATGCAGAGACACCTAGTCATCTGCTTTTGAGGCTCTTTGTTTTTGTAGCGAGCTATGCAGGGGTCGTCACCTCTCTTGCTTTTTAGGCTCATTTGGCGAGCTATGCAGAGACACCTAGTCATCTGCTTTTTAGGCTCTTAATTTTTGTAGCGAGCTATGCATGGGTCATCACCTCGCCTGCTTTTTAGGCTCATTTGGCGAGCTATGTAGATACACCTAGTCATCTGCTTTTAAGGCTCTTTGTTTTTGTAGCGAGCTATGTAGGGGTCATCACCTCGCTTGCTTTTTAGGCTCATTTGGCGAGCTATGTAGACACACTTAGTCATCTGCTTTTGAGGCTCTTAATTTTTGTAGCGAGCTATGCAGGGGTCGTCACCTCGCCTGCTTTTTAGACTCATTTGGTGAGCTATGCAGAGACACCTAGTCATCTGCTTTTGAGGCTCTTTGTTTTTGTAGCGAGCTATGCTGGGGTCCTCACCTCGCCTGCTTTTTAGGCTCATTTGGCGAGCTATGCAGAGACACCTAGTCATCTGCTTTTAAGGCTCTTAATTTTTGTAGCGAGCTATGCAGGGGTCATCACCTCGCCTGCTTTTTAGGCTCATTTGGCGAGCTATGCAGAGACACCTAGTCATCTGCTTTTGAGACTCTTTGTTTTTGTAGCGAGCTATGCAGGGGTCGTCACCTCGCCTGCTTTTTAGGCTCATTTGGCGAGCTATGTAGAGACACCTAGTTATCTGCTTTTGAGGCTCTTTGTTGTTGTTTTTTTTTTTTTTTCTTGAGCTGTTGAGGTCGGAGCCCGTTAGCCTAGTGAGTAAGTTGAATAAAAAACAGGGAAAAATTGAGTTTCCATTTATAAATTCATATTACAAATCATGAAAAGCTCATTGATAATAAGGGCGGAGATGCTCGGCATTCCAAGCTCGAGGGACTTCTGCTCCATTTACATTAGCTAAGCGATAAGCTCCATTTCTCAAGGCTGTTTTGACAACATATGGTCCTTCCCAGTTCGGGCCTAAGGATCCATCACTTGGCTTGCGGGCTCCTGGTAGAATGAGGCGTAAGACCAAGTCTCCCACATTGAATATGCGAATCCGAGTATATTTGTCGTAGTACCTCGCTATTCTCTGCTGATAGACGGCTACTCTCAACCTGGCCGTTTCTTTGGTTTCTTCAAGCAGATCTAGGTTTGTAGCGAGTAGCTGATTGTTGTTGTTTGGATTGAAGGTTGCTCTTCTTTGCGAGGTGACTTCAAACTCAGCTGGGATCATAGCCTTAGACCCATACACCATCGAGAACGGGGTCTCGCCAGTGGAGCTGCGAGCTGTGGTTCTGTAAGACCACAACACCTTTTGAAGCTCATCTACCCATGCTCATTTCTTGGCTTCTAGCTTCATCTTCAGGGTCTGCTTGATGATCTTGTTCACTGCTTCTACTTGGCCATTGGCTTGTGGATGGTCCACTGCTGAGAAGCTTTTAGTGATCTTCAAGTCATTGCAGAATTTGAGAAACTGGTCACTAGCGAACTGAGTCCCATTGTCTGTCACGATCTGCTGTGGGACTCCGAATCTGCAAATAATGTTGCTCCACACAAACTTCTCAATCTTTGTTGTGGAGATTTCATCTAACTCTTTTGCCTCAGCCCACTTGGTGAAATAATCCACTGCGACCACTGCATGTTTGCATCTTCCACGAGCCATCGGTAGGGGTCCGATCAGGTCCATCCCCCAAATTGCAAAGGGCCATGGGCTCACCATCTGTTGGAAGTAAGCTGGTGGAGCTCGCGGAATATGAGCAAACCTCTGACACTTGTAGCATTTCTTCACTAAGTTAATGGCGTCCTGCCTCATGGTGGGCCAGTAGAAACCTTGACGAAGTGCCTTTTGAGTTAGAGACAGCCCCCCAGCGTAGTTCCCGCAGTGGCCTTCATGTATCTGCCTTAGTATTGTTTCACACTCAGGGCCATCAATGCATCTTAATAGTGGTGCTGAGAACCCCTTCTTGTCTCATAGATGCAGTACCTGGCTGCTCTAGCTCGTAGACGTCGGGCTTCCAGCTTGTTACTTGGTAGCTTTCTATCCTGCAAATAGCTGAGAATAGAGCTCATCCAAGAATCAGACTGCACGGATATGGCCATCGTCACTTTCTTTTCCTCTGTACTTGGAGCTGGTAGAAACTCAACCGGGATCGCCCTAAGGAAATCTGCATCTCGTGTAGTCGTGAGGCGAGCTAGTGCATCAGCATGCGAGTTCTGAGCTCGTGGGATCTGTTTCACCTCGTACTTCTGAAATGCACCTAGCAGCTCGTGAACTTTCTAGAGGTAGAGGGCAATTTTTGGTCCCCTGGCTTGATATTCCCTCAATACGTGGCCGACAACGAGCTGTGAGTCACTGAAGATTTTCAAGCGTTCAGCTCGCATCTCTTTAGCCAAACGCAGTCCCGCGAGCAGAGCTTCATACTCAGCCTAATTGTTTGTCGCTTGAAAACCAAACCTTAAGGCACATAGGATTTTGTGGCCTTCAAGACTGACCAGCAGAATCCCATCTCCAGCTCTCTGCTCGCTGGATGATCCATCAACATAAAGCTCTCATGCTGGATCTTTATAAGACTCATCTTCATCATTCACAGGTCCTGTAAATTCTGCAATGAAATCTGCCAGAGCCTGAGCTTTGATAGCCGTCCTCGGCTTGAACTGGATATCGAACTGTGCGAGCTCCACTGCCCATTTCAATAAACGACCTGAGGTGTCTGCTTTCTACAGGACTTGTTTCAACGGATATTGGGTGAGGACTTCGATGGCATGAGCTTGAAAATAAGATCGCAGCTTCCTTGATGCAATGACCAGGCAATAAGTGAGCTTCTCCATCTGCGAGTACCTGGTCTCAGCATCTTGCAATCTTTTACTTACATAATAAACTGGAAGCTGCGTCTTTTTTTCTTCCCTCACCAATGCAGCACTTAGAGCTTGCTGAGACACCTCTAACTATATAATCAACTTTTCTCATTCTTTAGGCTTAGAGAGGAGCGGAGCTCGCCCCATGTATTCCTTCAATTGTTGGAAGGCGGTTTCATACTGCTCTGTCCACTCGAAGCTTTTGGTCTTCTTTAAAATATCAAAGAAAGGGATGCACTTATCTGTAGCTTTCGAGATGAATCTGCTCAGTGCTACGACCTGGCCATTGAGGCTCTGTACATCCTTCACCCTGGTCGGCGATCTCATGTCAATCAATGCTCTGATCTTCTCAGGGTTTGCTTCGATTCCTCTACTGTTGACCATGAAGCCCAAGAACTTCCCAGAAGCTACTCCAAACGCACATTTGAGCGGATTTAACTTCATTTGGTAGCTCCTCAGAATCTGGAACATCTCTCTCAGGTCGCGAACATGGTCACCTATCTGCCTGGATTTCACTAGCATATCGTCAACATAGACCTCCATGGTCTTTCCAATTTGTTCCTCGAACATCATGTTCATCAGACGTTGATAGGTCGCTCCAGTATTTTTTAACCCGAAGGGCATCACCTTGTAGCAATATAACCCCCGATCAGTCATAAATGAGGTGTGCTCTTCGTCCTCGGGTTCATTGGAATCTGGTTATATCCCGAATATGCGTCCATGAAGCTCAGGAGCTCGTGGCCAACATTAGCGTCCACGAGCTGATCTATCCTTGACAGGGGAAAACTGTCTTTGGGGCATGCTTTATTTAGGTCAGTGAAGTCGATGCAAGTTCTCCACTTCCCGTTCTTCTTTTTCATTAGTACAGGATTAGCGACCCAGGTCAGGTAGTAAGCTTCTCTGATGAACTTGTTAACCAACAGCTTATCTATCTCCTCTTTGAGTGCTAAGTAACGTTCCCCTGTCATTGCCCTTCTCTTTTGGCGAACTGGCTTGAAGTGAGGATCTATGTTCAGCCTGTGAGACATCACCTCGGGATCTATTCTCACCATGTGCTCATGATTCCATGCAAACACATCCAGGTTCGTCTTCAGGAAGTCAGCGAGCTGGGCTCTCAGTTCCGGAGCTAACCCTCTTCCCAGCTTTAGACACTTTTAGGATCTGCCCCGTTGACTTGTACATCTTTTAACTCTTCAATTGGACCAGTAGCTCGATCTGCATCTACCTCGCGAGGGTCCAACTCGTGACTAACTCCTTTCTCAGTCATAGCTCGTGGCTCGCCCCCCGAGACCACGTTTACTTTCTTTCCTCTTACGTCCATCTTCACAGCATCTTCATAGCAACATCGGGCCAAGTGCTGCTCTCCTCGAACACACCCGATGCCATTAGGAGTTGGGAACTTCACTGTCAGAGTTCTGGTTGATGTAACCACGTCCAACTCGTTCATGGCAGATCTCCCAAGGACCACATTATATGCTGATGGGCAGTTAATTATTAAGAAGTCTGTCAGGGTTGTTGCCTGACGACCTACCTCCCCAAGAGTCAATGACAACTTAATCTGCCCCACTGGTACTACAACATCTCCAGTGAATCCAAATAAAGGCTCCAGGGATGGTCTCATTTGTTTTGCTCGCAGCCCCATCTGATCAAAACAGCTCATATACATCACGTTCACCGAGCTTCCAGTATCAATCATGATGCGCTTAACTTCCACATTGCTGATTTTAGCTCGAATAACCAGCGCGTCATTATGGGGCCAAATCATACCCCTAGCATCCTCCTCGGTAAACACAATCTCGTCCGAGGTCGGCTTTGCCCTTTTCACAGGTCCTTCTGACCCATTGAGTTGAAAAGAATGATTCGCCTCTCGGACGTACCTCTCATGCGATCTGTTGGAATCACCTGCGATATGGGGGCCACTATGAATGGTAAAAATGGTTCTTACCGCAGGTTCATGCTCTGGTTCAAGAGCTTGTAGGGGCTGCTGCTGTGTTGTTGCTGAGATCGTTGCTGGTGAGGTCGCTGGTCAGCAGGTCTTGCCACGTATTCTCTCAAGTGACCTCGCCTGATCAATTTCTCAATGGCGTTCTTCAACGACCAGCAGTCCGAAGTACTGTGCCCGACCTCATTATGATAGGCACAGAACTTGTTCTGATCTCTTTGATGAACGGGAGCCCTTATAGTATTGGGCCTCCCAAAGTCCTCCTTATTCCTCTCCGCAGCGTAAATCCTGTCCGGTGATGCCGTCAAGACGCTGTATCCTTCTTGGCGACCTTGACATTGATGTCGTTCATACCTTGGCTCTCTCCTCGCTCTCTTGGCAATCTGGTTACTCGAGCCACTATTTCTTCCTTCTTTGTTCTTGCCGTTGTTTTTCCTTTTTGGCTGGCTGGAACTGCCTGCTTCATTCTTCTGATTCTGCTTCTTCGGGCCGAAGGTCTCTTCCCATCTAATCTCCTTCGCAGCTCGCTCATAGAATTCCCCAGATCCTTCACTAGGGACTTATAAATACTCTCGTATAACTTTCCATCCTTACGCAGCCCAGTTAAGATCGCTGTTAGGATACTTTCATCTGATGGATGCTCGACATTTGCGACCTCGGGTCTGAACCTGGAAATGTATTCTTTCAACGACTCACCCTGACGCTGAAAAATTGTAGCTAGGTGGCAGGATGGAGCAAGCTGCCTTCTTAGTGCTTTGTATTGACCAACGAACTTCTGTTGACATTCTTCCCAACTGCCTATGTTGCGAGCTGGGAGATTCTTGAACCACGTCCTCGGAATATCCCCCAATGTAGCTGGGAATACTCGACACTTCACCATTGGATTTCCTGTCTGCAGATCCATCTGAACGTTGAAAGCGTCTAGATGGTCATATGGGTCACTGTCCTCATTGTACTGCTGAATGCTTGGCATCTTGAACCTCGGGAGGAGAGGCTGTGTCTCAATCTCCCTTGTGAAGGGAGTCCTTCCCCTATAGTACCCATGCTACTCCGGGGCTCCAGGTCGTACCTCCAACTGCTGGACCCTTTGGAGGAGCTCCTCTACTTGAGGATCTCGAGCTCGTATCTCCTCCTATGACCGTGACTTAGAGCCGAATATTTAGGGTCATACCTTTCATCCTCCTTGAACTGACCCTCACGATGATGGGATCTTACTTGTTGCCCATCCACCTCATTGACATACTGAGCTGCGGCTCGGACTCTATCATGCCCAACCTCTGCTCGTTGGTTTCCACCCTGGCTCAGCCTCACTACCAGATTAGCCGAGCGTGCGACCTCCCTTTCGTGTTGCACAGAGTGTCTTCCATCCCTTGAACGCGCATTAGATGAGCGAGCCGAGTCCGCAGGTCGCGGGACTTCCCTCGCTAGCCTTTCAGGTCCTTGCGCCGCTTCATGTAGCTGGGGCACTCCCCGTGGTGCCTGAACTTCCACCCTATTTACGTTTTGAACCTGAGCCTGCACCAACATGTTGACGGCTTCTGTGAGCTGTCTAACCGTATCCTCCAACGCTTCTTGCCTCTGTAACAACGCACTCTGCCTTTCGGCCATCGGGACAATTGGAACCGTTTGACGGTGAGGCAGAGGAGGGATGCTTATCGCAGTGCCGAGTGCCTGTCCATGGGACGGGCCTACTGCATGCGTGGTTGCGTCTTGCACAGGCTGTAAGTTCTGCTGAGATTGATTCATGTGACTCTCCGCCTGGTCATCATCTCCAAGGAACCTGTTTGATCTAGTCTTTACCATATCGAAAACCGATGAATTGGGATGAAAAAAATTACAGTTTGGGCCCTTCTTCTAGCGCCAAAATGTCAACGTTGGAATTCAGTCGACGAGTAATCAATGTCCAATACCTGCAATCAATGTGAGAAAGCACAAATACCAAGAAAGAATACAGACAAAAACCAGGAATCAAATAAGGAACACTAAACTTTTACGTGGTTCAGCAATAATGAGCTTACGTCCACGACTGTCTGTCTCTTAAATTCTGCAGAGTGACAGTGTATTATTGATTTTTCTCTATCATTCTGTTACAATGATTTTAATCCCTATTTATAGGGAAAAAGGTGTTACAATTCTGGTTGTAACAAATCAGGAAAAGAATCGTGAATTAATTACATTCCCTAAACAATCGGGAAAAATAAAGAAAAGATTTGTGAATTAATTACACTTCCTAATATGTTTGGATAATATCAGGAAATTACTGTAATTATCTCGAGATAAGGTTGATTTGAATTTAAATTTGAATAGACCTCCATATCCGATGAGAAAATCACGGTTTGACTGGGTAACTGCCATATTCGGAGAGAGAATCATGGTTGAACTTGGTAACTGCCTGTTCTGGAAGATACTGCATTTATTACGCCCTTGGACGAGTTGCTTACTATGACAGTCTTGAGCTCGAGCTCGCTAAGAGATGAGCTGTGCATGAGGCGAGCTGCGACCTAGCTGTGCTTATGGGTCTGTTGATGCCAGCTGGAGAATTTCTTTGAACGAGCTAAAGAGCTCGCTGATCTTGGGATCTATACTGGGCCCTGTTTGATGGACTTTGACTAGGTTGACCTTATTGGGCCTTCTTATCGGGTTTTAAATGGGCCTTAATTGGGCTTCTACCAGCCCATTCATCGAGTCCGAAAAATACATATAACAATTAATAATTTCAATATTATTACAGCTCAAAACTATAAGTTTATCGAGTTCCCGTGATAGATCATTTCACTATAGAAAATGTGTATATAGAATATTGTAATTGGATTGTCCAATTACATTTATTACGTTAGTAGCAAAATAAGTGTTCACTTAATTTTTTGAATAATATTAATTATTCAAAATTATTTAATAATTAATTAGTTAATTATTAATTATGAATGGATGATTATTTAATTAATTTTATAAGAGATTTTGAATTTGATTTTCAATAGTGACTTTGGTTTAAAATAATTATGAATTAATTTAGTTGAAGTCACAAGTTCGATTCCAAAATATAATATGAATTAATTATATTGGATAAAAGTTTAATTTTAATAAACATGAGATTCAATGTTAATTTTGATTAATTAAAACCCTCATTGTTGCCTATAAAAGGAAAAGAAATAATTTTCGCTTCATGAGGTTTTGGTTATGCTGTAGGTATGTTTGAGAAATAGAAGAATTTTTTTTTTTTTTTTCTACAGCAAATACAGAGAACAAGAATTTGTATCTTTGTTCTCTATATAACTAAAATCAAACACTCACCTCTTATAAGTATTGATTTGATATTTTTTCTTTTAAAAAAAAATCAAAAGTAAGTGAGCACAATTTTATATAATTGTGCCCACTTATTTGTTTTTTGGTGTTGAGATATATCAAGGAAAAAAATGTAGTGAGTAATTCACAAAGATTAATACAAAAAGTAAAAAATTCGATCTTTATTTAGTTTTATTATTTTATTTTATTGTTTTATGAATTTTAAGTTTTTGAGTTTTATAAAAAAAAATTTTAAATTCAGTGTTATGTAAATTCTTAATTTTTAACAAAAACAACAATTGTTTTTTCTTACATAATTTATATATGAGTCAAATATGAAAAATGTGTAGATTTCTATTTTGCTGGGATTGAATTTTATAAGAAAGTCATGAATCAATAAGAATTATTTTTAAATGCGTTTTTTTTTTTTTTTTTTTGAAAATTTTGATTTCAATAACAAAGAACACAATTTTCATGGGATTTTTCTGGACTTAAGAGAAGAGTTGAGATAAGTCTTGTAAAAAACAATGGAGATGAAAGGTGCTGGTTGGTTGTCGACGAAGAAGGAGGATGTGGGAGCGAGAGAAAGAGAGAGATGGAGGAGGATGCGAGAGCGACAGGAAGAGAGAGATGGAGAAGTGAGAGAGAGAAGAAAATTGTAGAGAGATATATGAAAAAAATTTTATTTTGTTTTGTTTTGTTTTGTTTTTTTGTTTTTTTTAAAGAAGGGTGTTAGTGTCTTTTCATTTAGGTAAATGTTAATAAAAATCATTTTAGTTTTTTAATGTTAGTTAAGCATGATACCAATTCTTTGGTACTATTTGACATCATTTACTCTATTGGTAGATAATTGGTTTATATATTAATCGATAATTTCACAACTCAATTTTGTTTCTTTAACTTTTTATGTTGATGCATAGAATCTCTCAAAACATATGTTATGTACCTCCCATTCTCTAAGTGATTAGAGTTTCAATTTCCATCAAATGCATATTATAGTTTGTGTGGGTAGTTTTCTCTATTATTGTGGAAGTAATTATCTCTTATTTATAATATCCACACTATGTAACATTTAATATTCAAACCATGTAAATAGTGTTTAGGTACAAGCGGTTTCACAGATCTTTAATCCAATGGTATTGTTATAGTCAATACTGTTGGGTTTTGTGTCCTAAGAGCTTGTAATTATGTAAACGACTTTAATAAATAATAATAAAGTATTCATTTTATTCAATTTATATATTTTGCAAAAATTATATATATCATGAGAAACATCTTTGATTACTGATGTATTTTCAAACTAAGTATATAAGTGTTATATACAAGTGGATTTAGTTTGAGAGAAGTAATCTAAAGAGTCCATAGAAAACAAACAAAGCTGGGTACTTTGTTTGTGGTAAATCTACAGTTGCGGTCTATTTTGTATTCGGTACAATAGTTTTATCCGAGACTATTCATATAGTGACATGGAAATGGATGCACCTCATATAATAAAGATTATATAAGACTGGATCACGATAAACATGAGTCTCTAATTAATATCCGTTAAACTTAGAGATTTATATTTATCGACTAGATGATCATATATGAATTGATCTTAATCCTGAGTGTATTATGGACTCCTGTTTGTTGAGTTATATCCTTTGATTTATATGGGTGAGATCGATATAGATGCTTGATCAATAACTTCGTACTTTGGGGATATGATTTAGTAAGTAGCTAGGAACATTCTATACAATAGTGAAATCCACTCCTTCTTACGAAAAGTAGAGAAATAGTTCTCTTAAGGGTTGATTCAAGTCTTGAACAATAAGAGCGCTCAACTTTCTGTTCATATGTAAACGGAAAGATAAATTCATAAGTTGTTATAAATATATTGTTTATTAGAGAATCAATAGTATTTAAGGATCAAGATATAATTAGACGAGTATAACGGATATTATGACCTAGCTCTAATTATGAATTATTTGTGGAGGGTCAAATCATATGTAGTGATTATATCAATGGACGCTGAAAATTTCAGATTGTATAAAAACATCTATAGTTTTGAGAGTGCAATCTTAGGTTTTTAATGGAGTAACTCTAAGATTAATAATAGTGAATTATTTAATTAAAGAGTTTAATTAATAATTCCGATATTATTGGAGCTCAAAACTGTAGGTCCATCGGGTCCTTTTGATAGCTCATTTCACTATAAGAAACGTGTATATAGAATATTGTAATTGGATCGTCCAATTATATTTGTTACATAAGTAGTAAAATATGTGTTCACTTGGTATTTGAATAATATTGATTATTTAAATTATTAATTATGAATTAATAATTATTTAATTAATTTTATAAGAGGTCTTGAATTCAATTCTTAATTGTGATCGGGTGTAAATTAATTATGAATTAATTATAGGTCACAAATATGATTACAAAATATAACATGAATTAATTTTGAATTAATTATGTTATATGGGCAAAAGTTTAATTTTAATAAACTTGGGTTAAATATTAATTTTGATTAATTAAAACCCTAATTAGTTGCCTATAAATAGAAAAGAAATAGTTTTCTTTTCGGAACAGAAGTTATATTTTGGTTTTGTTTTACGTTCTTTGAAATTAAAATCTATTCTCACCTCTTATATATATTGTTCGTTCTTTTGAGAGTCATATCAAGAAAGGTAAGGTGGTGAGCAATCCACAAAGATCAATACAAAAAGTTATAAGATTCGATTTTTATTTAGTTTTATTATTTTATTTCATCGTTTTATGGATCTAGTGTTTTCTTGAGTTTTCTAAAAAGGTTTTAAAACTCAATGTTCCGTTCACATATCAAGTCTGAAGAACCTGGTCATGTAAAGATCAACACATCCAGTGCAGTTTGTGTATTGATCACTATGCTGGCTCACCTCACTTGTGCGTAGATATTGAATTAGTTAGGATTGGCGGGAAACTTTCCAGATATAAAAAGGCTCACTCATCTGAGCACATGGGTTGTAATCCAGAAATGAGTTGCATTCTGAAAATACACTTTATGTTTCTTGCTTGTAGTTCTCGGGAATTTCATTGAACACTTTTGCAATTTTATCAAGCACTTTTATAATCTTCCAGAGTTAGATCAATCTCTTTAGTTTTCATCAAGCACCTATCTTGATTCCTTTGACATGGTATCAAATCTCATCGACTAACGTTAATGGCGTCTGAATAAGGTGATTTCTGAACACATGATGAAGATGTTCTTCAACACCCATTGCTCTCATCACAGGCAAAGGATCCTCATGTACTGGCCAAAACACTAAACTTCTCCTTGCCAATAAAGCTTGAGAAAGACAACTACATAGCTTGGAGAACACAGGTACTCCCTGCCATTCGTGCCCTAGATCTTGAGGATTTTGTTTTTGGTACAAGAGTGTGTCCTCCTAAATTGGTTGAAGTGAAACTTGATAACAATGAAACAAGAGAAGTAATTAATAAAGAATTTACTGCTTGGAAGAAAGTAGATCAGATGTTGCTATGTTGGTTGTTGTCAACTATTAGCCAGAGCATAATAAGGCAACTTACTGATTGTGTCATGGCTTGTGAGGTGTGGTAAGTTCTTGAAAAACTGTATACACAGCAGTCAATGGCCAAGATTCTTCAGATTAGGCATGAGTTGCAGAATGTTAAAAAGGGATCTAGCTCTAGTAGTGACTGTGTGCTTAAAGTAAGAATGCTTGGAGATAGTCTTAGAGCAGCAGGTCAGCAAGTTAATGATCATGGTCTGATTTTGAATGTCTGATGTGGGGTTGGTCACGAATATGATCCTGTTGTGGTTTTGGTTTTGTCACAGAAAAATACAATGACCTTACAGGAAGTGCAATATCTTTTAATGATGCATGAACAAAGAATTGGGCAATTAAATGGTGGTTTACATCTTGAGTTAGGCAGTGCCAGTGCTAAACTTTTTTCAATTGGACACTCAGATAGGAGGAATTTAATAGGTGGATATAGTGGTTGAAATGGAGGCAATACGAGTAGAGGCAGAGGAAGAAATGGAGGCAGGTGGAACTCCAATAATAGACTCTTTTGTCAAGTATGTGGTAAGCCAGGCCACACTGCCATACAATGTTACCACAGGTTTGACAGAGCTTATCAAGGAGTGAATCACAATGCTGGCCATTCACAGAGTAACACTGGTTACTCACCAGCAGCTTTTGGAAATGAAAATAGCAATCTGCTGCTTATTATGCTACACCTAACAGTGTTAATGACAGCTCTTAGTATGCTGATATTGGAGCTAGCAATCATGTGACTTCAGACTTTAACAATCTCTCCATTTCTTTAGAATTCCAGGGCAATGAAAGACTTACAGTTGGCAAGGGACAACAGCTTCCAATCTCACACAGAGGTAATTCCTATGTCTTTTCACCAAATCTAAAAACGAGGGCGTTATATCTGAAAGAGATACTTTGTGTTCCTGGGATTACAAAAACTCTCATAAGTATCTCAAAACTAAAAATCTCATAAGTATCTCATAACTAACAGATGATAACAATGCATATGCTGAGTCTGATTGTGATACTTGTGTGATTAAGGAAGAGGCTACTCACCAAAAGCTTCTCAAAAGGACACTTTAAAATGGGTTGTACCAGTTGCAGCTAGTAAGACAGCAGGAAAGGAATAAGAAGCTGAGAACTGGTAATGGGTCTTCTTCTCTTCTTCATAATTCAGCAAGTGGTTTTGTAAATACAATTTGTTCTCCTTCTAGTACTGAGACTTGTAGTATTAGTATTGTTTGTGATGACAAAGAGATACATGCTGCTAGTTCTGGTTGTAGAAATAAAGAGGAGAATGCTACTGGTTATATGATAAATACTGCTGATTTTGTTTGTGGAAGTAGTGTTATGAATGCTGCTAAAATAAATGAGAAGATGTGGCATCTAAAGCTAGGACATCCTGCTCCCTTAATCCTTAGATCAGTTTTAAAAACTTTGAATCTTAGGCATACTTCAGATAAGCAGCTTTTTTGTGATGCTTTTAGAATGGGAAAACTTCGTCAGCAACCCTTCCAACATTCTGATTTTAAGGCTAAGTCACCTTTAGAATTTGTATATACTGATCATTGGGGTCCTCCTATGTTATCAGTGGATGGTTATAGGTATTATGTGCTGTTCATAGACTCTTTTTCTAGATATACAAGGTTATACCCCTTGAAGCTAAAATCAGATGTTACTTTTAAGTATTTCTTAGCTTCAAAAAATGGTAGAGTTGCAATTTGATTGCAAACTCAAGTGTTTGCAAGTGGACATGGGAGCTGACTATAAACCGTTAGCAATCTATCTCAAGACCTATGGGGTTCAATTTAGGATGTCATGTGCCTACACACATCACCAAAATGGGATACCAGAACGTAAACACAGATATGTAGTTGAGATGGGTTTAACTCTGGTAGCTTAGGCACACATGCCACTTAATTTCTGGGTAGAAGCATTTCAAACAGCTGCATTCTTGATCAACAATCTTTCCCCACTAGTTCTTAAGCTCAAATCCCCTTTTGAAGTCTTGTTCAACAGAAAACCAAACTATAATTACTTCAAAATTTTTGGTTGCAGCTGTTTTCCCTACCTTTGACCTTACTCCTCTCAAAAATTCAATTTTCACGCATCCAAATGTGTGTTCATAGGTTATAGCCTTCAACATAAAGGAAAGATTTACATTTCTAGGAATGTAATCTTTCATGAATGTGAGTTTCCATACCAACAAATGTTTCCTCCAAATCAACATAACAACACATCCACTCTCGGCCTACCTATGTCTATACTGAGTAAAAATACTGTGCCAGGTCCTTTCAAATCACAACAATCCTACTCCAACAGCCAGGTTCCTTCTGCCAATGACTTGCAGAACCTTCCTTCAAATGCTTCCACTTCACATACTCCTTCCACAGCAACAAAAATTCCTTGTCATGCCATGCAACCCAGAAGCAAAACTTGTTCCTTAAAGCCAAAGACTTATTCAGCTGTGAGTAGAGCTCCGAGTATGGGTCAGAAGTTGAACCAAGGTCTGTTAAAGAAGCTTTGCTTAATCCTAAATGGTACCAGGCAATGACAGAAGAATATCAAGCTCTTCTTAGGAATAATACATGGACGTTAGTTTCTTATAATCAGTCCATGAGTGTGGTAGGCAGCTAGTGGGTATTTCAAGTGAAATACAAGCCCGATGGGTCTGTTTTGAAGTACAAAGCTAGATTGATTGCCAAGGGCTTTCACCACATTGCAGATATTGACTATTTCGATACTTTTAGTCCAACTATAAAGCCTGCCACCATTAGAGTTATTTTCACCCTAGCAATCACCTATGGTTGGGAAATACATCAAGTAGACGTTGATAATGCATTCTTGCATGGGGATTTACAAGAGGATGTTTTTATGGAACAACCACAAGGGTTTGTGAGTCCACAACATTCAGGTTATGTGTGCAGACTGAATAAGGCACTTTATGGCTTAAAACAAGCTCCTCGAGCTTGGTTTTTTAAGCTTACAACAGCCCTCTCTCAACTTGGTTTTATTGCTTCAAAGTCTGACACTTCTCTTTTTATCAAAAGACAAGGATCTCAGATGTTGTTCCTGTTGGTGTATGTTGATGACATACTCCTTACTGGAACAAGCAAAACTCTTATTTGTCAAGTAATAGATGATCTTAATTCCAAAATTTCCTTGAAGACTTTGGGACAAGTTGGTTATTTTCTAGGGTTTGAAGCTACTAGAACAGCTGATGGCTTGCACCTCACTCAAACCAAATATATACTTGATCTTCTCAAAATGACCAACATGCTGCATTCAAAACCCTGCTCTACACCCATGTCAATTGGTCTCAAGCTATCAAAAACTGCAGGCTTGCCATTTTCTGATCCCTTTCTTTATTGCAGTACCATAAGGGCCTTGCGGTATGTTACTCACACCAGGCCTGATATATCCTTTTCTGTCAACAAACTCAGCCAGTTCCTCTCTTGTCCTACTGATCAACATTGGACGGCCTGCAAACGTATTCTTCCTTATCTAAAAGGTATAGCAGGGGTTGGTTTATTCTTCAAGCCTGCTACCCATCCTAATCATGATGTGTTCAGTGATGCAGATTGGGCCTCATCTCTTGATGATCGCAATCAACTACTGCTTGTCTTGTTCTTCTTGGATGAAACCTTATTACTTGGAGCTCTAGAAAGCAACATGTTGTTGCATGTTCGAGTGCAGAAGCAGAATATAGGGCCTTGGCTCAAGCTTCTGTAGAAGTCTTATGGTTGCAGTCCTTGTTTCAAGAAATAGGCCTTCAACTGTCTCAGATTCCTGTTATCTAGTGTGACAGTTTGAGTGCTAGTTCCACTGCCAAGAATCCTATTCATCATGCTCGCACTAAACACATTGAGATTGATGTCCATTTCGTTCGTGAAAAAATTTCTGCTGGACAGTGTACTGTCCAATCTATTCCCACTGAGCATCAACATGCTGATTTACTTACTAAACCTCTGTCTCATGCCCGTTTTGCATTTTGCTTCTCTTTCTTCCAATCTGAACTTAGTGGTTTCACCTTCATTCAGATTGAGGGGGGATGTTAAAGTCAATACCTCTTCACATATCAATTCTGAAGAACCTGATCATATAAAGATCAACACATCAAATGCAGGGTGTGTATTGGCCATTATACTGGCTCATCTCACTTGAGTGTGGATATTGAATTAGTTAGGATTGGCAGGAAACTTTCCAGATATGAAAAGGCTCACTCATCTGAGCACATGGGTTGTAATCAAGAAATATGTTGCATTCTGAAAATGCACTTTATATTTCTTGCTTGTATGTTCTCGAGGATTTCATTGAACACTTTTGCAATTTTATCAAACACTTTTATAATCTTCCAGAGTTAGATCAATCTCTTTAGTTTTCATCAAGCACCTATCGTGATTCCTTTCAGAGGTATAGCTTTCAAAAAAAAAAAAAAAGACAACCCCTCGGTCTTAGCCGTCCATGGCTTGTTCTGGTTTCTTTTGATATTATCATAGTACTTAAGAGTATGCCATATCTGCAGGAGTGGGACTAGCAGGCCATTCAGAAGCTGATAACCGGGAGTAAATTGGCCTACTAATTCCATCTAATGTATCTCTGTTTCCCTCCATTTTTAGACAATCTTTTTTTAGAGGCTACCAATCTTCTTGATGTTATCAACTCAGCATTATTAGACTATGGACTCGATTGTGAACCATTCACAATCTCCCAATGTGAAATCTTATTTCTAATAAGAGCTATAAAGATCTTGGTTCTTTTGAAAATATTCTAATATTATAAAAAATAGACCATTTAATTAGATGATTTAGATCAGGCTCTTGTCATTTTTCGTGCAAAAAATTAAACTGCAAAGTTATTACAACTAAACATTCTCTAATTTGAGATATTAAAATATTTAAAAAATGAGACACCATGAACTTAGTACAAAATAAGGCTTTGATACCAAACCGAAGTGCACTTTGATACGCAAGATCGGAATGAGCCGCAAGCTTAGAGCATAATAGCAATAGGTTTTGATTTATCAAAATTCTATGCAGATAAGCAAGAAAATATCATAACTCAACTTTAAAAATTAAAGATGCAAATGAAAGAGGGTATCTTACATTAAATTAAGCTCTGTTATAGAGGAAGTAGGCAAACTACAAATTTGAAAGCACACTCAATTGCACAGAACACGCTCTAAAAGTTGCAATGCCCCTTAGAAAGATCCTTCAACCTTTATATAGGTGAGCGGGACTTACTTTACAACTAAAAAGGGACTCATTATTGTTGACACAATTACTACAAACAGTATAAGTAAACAGTATCACACAATGACAAGAGGATAAAACAGGATTTTGTTTAGAGATAATAAGATATGCGTCCTGAATTCATTTTGGAGTCGATTCGTCTTACATACACCGCTTATGAGGTCTCATTTTTTGTGATTATAAGGCCTCTTTTTATCTGTATACAACCTTCAAATCCTGCAAACAACACGGAAAAAAGGTCTTGGGTTTTACAAGGTGGATGGATACCCAGATTAAAATATTTAAGTGATATTCTTCTCATCAACTGTCAATTTCAAGTTCGAAAAGGAAAAAGAAACGTAATTAAATAATTTTCTAACCAATAGCTTTAAACTGAAAAACCCTTGAAATAATGCTTGTGGAAAACTGGTGCTTTCTAAAACAAACGTTGTTATAGTGCTGATTATTGTTCAAACACACGTACACACGTTTTAATATGCAATAGAAATTTCATATTAAAAATACAACAAAAAGGGTTTAAAGGGTAAGTGATGTCACCAATTAATAATAATAATAATAATAATAATAATTGTTATTATGGTTTCAAAGCTATCCGATAAAACATAAACTAATTCTCAAAATATCAAGTCTGCAGGCAGACTTACTTGTCATATTGAACTTTAATATCGCCGGCATCAAGATCAGCAATCTTAGCAAAAGCACTTCGATGAAGATTAAAATCTCCATTGCATGGCGGTCTACAATAATCGACAACCGTAACATCGACAGTGGGATTAATGTATAAGGATGTTTTTATTCGTGTCCAACAACGTGAACCACAATATAAGTGTTTGCCGGATGACTCAGAGCGGGAATTAGCAACGATGATGGTGGAGCATTTGCAACTCTTTTACAAATTAACAAAACATTTTTCAGGTATTTTTTTTCCCCAAATGAATAATTAATATTTTAATACTTATAGTTTTTAATTAATTATTTTCTAACTTTTTAGATACCAAATACCCCACAACCAATCTAGTGTTTCCAATGATTTGCAAAATGAAGAAAACAATGAATGATTGGCTTACTTCTCCTCATATTCTAATACAAACAATGGTAAGGAGAATGATTGCCAAATTTGAAAAGTATTGGAGTGATATACTAGGTATAATGGCTGTTGCATCATTCTTAGATCCTAGGTCTAAGATGTTGCGAATTGGTTTTCATTTTCAAAAGTTGTATGGCCCCGATGCAAATCGCCAACAAGAAAATGTGCTTAAACTTATGAAGACATTGATAAAAGAGTATGAGGAGAAATATGTGGATACAACTTCGGTTGAACAAGTTGGTGATTCTTCTACTGTTTATTCCATTAATGTCTTTGGAGATGGGGATGACGATGAGGCTGAATTTGAACAATATAAGCATGATTATGAAGAAGCTATAGGCTTGAACAAATCGGAGTTGGAGAAATATTTAGATGAAAAAGTTGAAGATAATTCTCTCGACTTTGATATTTTGGCATGGTGGAAAGGAAATAAAGGAAAATATCCGATTATAGCTAGAATTGCCAAAGACATCATAGTCATTCATGTATCTACTGTAGCTTTTGAGTCCGCTTTTAGTACTGGGGGTAGATTTTTGAGTCCACATCGTAGGAGATTGCATCCGGACATATTAGAAGAATTAATGTGTGCACAAAATTGGATATAGACTCCACTTCGAGGTATGAAAGTAGTAATAAATTTGATTATATTATGTATATTATTTGTAATTTATAATTTAATATTTAATTTTTCACTTGATTTGTTCTATTAAGTGGCGTTCCTGAAGAAGAAATATGTCATAAACAAGATGAAGAAGAGCCATCAACATCTTGATTTTATTTATTATATTTGTATTTATAATTTTTTTTATTACTTTTGGGATGTAAATTAAGGATAAATTTTAACTTTTAATGTTATTTTTTGTTTAATTTTGAGTGTGACATATTTTTTTTTTCAAAATTGGTAAGAATGATTGTGAAATGAATTATATGATGTGAAATTAGTTTAATTTCTTTTAGAAGAAAAAATTGATATTTTTTTAAAAAAAAATCAGGTTAAAATTTTTGATCAATTGAATTTGTTTGTCTATAGGGAATTTATGAAAACTTTTTGAAATTTAAAAAAAAAAAAAGAATTCGGGTCAACCCGATCAAATTCGGACCTGATTTGGTCAACTCGAATCTGACCCCATCAATCCGGGTCTGACGCGGGTTTGAACAGACCCGCAAAATGTGCGGGTCGGATTTGGGCCAGACCCTCAAATTTATTTGAGGGTATGGGTAGGGTTTGGACCCTCAAATAAAAATAAGGGTCCAATGCGGATCTGGGCTTGGTGCGGGTCCAGACCCGCATTTTGCCACCTTTAGGATTTGAATGGCAAGCATTTTGATATTCGTTGTTGGCTCCTAAGCATTTTACTCTGTATCTTGTTCCGCATGCAGCTCCACCGTTCCATAACTTGTCAATCACTCCAGTTACCATTTCCCCGCTTGCTGGATTCCGACACGCCGGGGCTGTCAAATACTTAAGATTTAATAGAGCCACTTAAACGAAGAAAAACATGTACTCTCTCAACACATTGTAGATCTTGGATTCATAAAAATCGGCGTAACTAGTGTTTTCAGGACATCTAAACACGACTTTTTAAATGACTTACAACATAAAAGCCTAAAATACCTTAACACGACACAAATATTAGTGTTCATGGGAGATAAATATAATTTAATGAAACTTACATACCTATGTTTGAGGGATCGTAGTATACAGCATTTCCATTATCACCATGAACTGCTGAAGTGAGGCAGAGCACCATGCTAACAACCATCAATATTCGAATCTCAGTCCCCATTTCTTGTTTGCGTAAACAAGAAATGAACCTTTTTTTTTTTTGGGAAAGGAACAGGACACGAACTTGAATTAAATTATTACAACTTGTTTTTGTAGTAGAAATGAGTAGGGTTCTCCCCCATTTTATAGAAGAAAAGACCCAACACAAACAAGTCATTGATTATGCACAGTTCTCCACTTGAAATGACTTGGTCTTTGTCATCTTTCTCCTTTTTATTTTCTTATTTTCCGTGTAATAACTGGCTTGACGAATTGGGCTGTACAGACTACTTTAATGGATGACTTTGCAACCTAGGAATCATCTACGTCATTCCAAGAAATTTTTCTTTCCTTTGTTTAATAATGGACTTTTTTTTTTTTTGCTTAAATGTTTGTTTAATAATTGACTTAATACATTGGTCTGTGTTAAACTTCTACAATTAATTAAACTCATGATATTTGTAAATAATTGGTTTATATATTAATGAATAACCTCATAACTTAATTTCTGTTTCTTTAACTTTATATGTTGATGCACAGAATCTCTTAAAACATATGATTGTGTGCCTGTCATTCTCCAAGTGATTGAGGTTTTAATTTTTATCAAAGGTATATTATAGTTTATATGGATAGTTTTCTCCCTTTATTATGAAAGTAGTTATCTCTCTTTTGTGAGAATAAATATCTAAACCATTTAACATTTATGAGAGTAAAAATATTCAGATCATATAAATAATATTTTATTATGAGTATAGCTTTTGGAAAAAAAAAAAAAAACTTACTTGCGCTTTGCTTCCCTATTGCTTCCTCTCACAAGTTGGCCGAGGTGGGTTTTGATTGGCTTCCTTTTATTTATTTTGAGTTGTCCTTTGGCAGTAGTTGACTCAAAGCTTTGACATTTGTTGAAAGGCTTATCTCATCTTAAATTTTTGCATCAAACAAACTACAATTTAGCCTATCGATTTGAAAATAATTATAGACGAAGTCAACTTTTGATGTTTATTACAATAAACCCTCCTATCGTTAAGAAATTATGTTGGAGTTAGCAGTGGACTGACAAAAAGACCAAAATACCCTCACTTTTAATTATTTTTCAAAACAAAATTTAAAAAATAATTAAAAATTAAAAATTAAGTGAAAAAAAAATTTTTTTCAAAAAAAAGAAAAAAAAAAAAATTAAAAAATTAAATAAAAAAGAAATAAAATTAAAAAATAATAAAAAAAATTATTAGAGGTTAGTTTGAAAAAGTAGTTTAAAAAAATAATAATAAAAAGATCCAATCTATTTACCATCTATCTCATCAGATGGATGAATCTAGGGTGGGAGTTTTCAGGTTTGAGTTGGGTTGGGTCAAAAATCCCTCAACCCAATGTAGATTGAGTTGAAATTTTTTTAACCCAACCCAACCCAATCCAATCAATTTTTTAACTCAACTCAACCTAATAATAGCTAGGTTGGGTTGGATTGGGTTGGTAACTCGTTGAAATACAAAACGTTTTTGTAGAAAATTGTTTCAATTATTGACCATCCAACCTGCCAAAAGAAGATGATTAGTAATTTAATATTCAAAAGAAGTAATGTTTGGTACAGAGAATCAGTTAAATGATGCAAATTTTCATTTAGCAATTCCACACCATTATGTTATGTTATATTGGATAACAATCATAATCCTATAGAAAACTAACATTTTGATGCAATGCCCTAAACAGAAGATACAAAAGAAAACATAAAAATGGTCAATAAAAAAGAGGATACAAAATTTACCAAATTACTTTTGTTTGGTTTGCCTTAATGCCCTAAACAAAAGAACATCAGAAAATTCTATGAAATGTTATTACGAACTAGCTAGATTGAAGAGAACAAAAATTATTGGCACACACATTTCCCAAATGAATGACCAGCTCAGTGTTCAAATAGTTGTTTAAGTATATCTATGCTATATAGATAATCTTCAAAACAATTGTTCATCCTTGAATTAGGATTGATCTCTTGAGACTTGCATTGGAACCATTTTGTTTGGGCACCAGATATTACTTTAGGGTGGGAGCCCCCATCAGAATCCAAAACTATTTCATGTTTCAAAATTTCTTTCTTGTAAGCAAGTATTTATGACGGACCCCAATTCCTATACTCAAGGCAGTCCCTCTGGTAACCCCACGGTGATCTTCCAATCGAGATCTGCTCTGACTGAAAGGTTATCGTGAAACTAAACCTTTTTCTTTTACTGAAAACATTTTAAAACTCTTTTAATAATTTCTTTTCTAGCGGAAATGAATGATAACTTTTTCTTTTTAAAGTACAATTGCAAAACAGAGTTTATAAAAATTTTGGTAACACAACGGTTGTTTTTCTAAAAATTTCTCCTTGCAAAAACTTATAGAAAACTTATGCACTTCTAAAGCAAATAATTTCTCAACTTCCGGGCCTCAAACCCTTTTTTCTCTTTCACAATCAACCACAAATATGTTTTCAATTTAAAAGACAACTTGGAAATCATTTATATGCAATGCATAAATATGCTTTTCAAAACTTTTATACAATTACATGAAAAATTATTATATAGGTTTTCAAAAACATTTATAACAAACATACATCAACAAATTCAACACCACAGCACATGATGTCACCGACCATTCTAAGGTTGGAGCCCTTGTTACCCAAACACCGACACCTACACCTACCCTTGGGAGGTTTTGTTTATAAAATATGAAAGTAAAGTGAGTTAAACGAACTCAGTGAGTGTCATGCTTTTCTATTCAAATAATACTTTTGAAAATAGACTCCTTAAAACTCTAAAATCATTTCATAACTGTCTCAATGCTATAAAATTGAAATGCATTTTTAAAAACCTCATCTTAATTAAACGCATGTATAAATATTCAATATAAATATAATTCATGTGAAATAAAACTGAAATTTAATAACTTATTAAAAAGCGAATTATGATTTCGAAAAATTATTTTGAAGCGCTTTTTAAATCCGAAATCATAGTAGCCTGTGTTATTTTATCTTTACTATAAACTATAAAAGGTGGTGGTAATACTATTTTTTGAAAAATCTCTTCGTGCAAATAAGCTAACCATTGGCGCCTGAATATCACATGACACCCTATGTATATGACAGAGCGAAATTTACCATCGCTCTAAATTGAATCCCATATGGCCTTGGCCATATGTCTGATTCTACGTTCTCATGTAGTAGCTAGCTAACATATACCTCTAAGCGTGCATAGGCGACATACTAGACTGGACTAATTAACACAGTCCTTTCCGCTGTTAGTGACAGATACCTCTAATATTGTCATGCACGCATTAGGGTACTCTGACCGGAAACATCTATCTGAGATATCTGTTCTGGGTAGGATAAATCACCATCCCCAATGGACAACAACTGGTATCATAGGCTTATAAAATATTTTCATACATGCTGCTTTTTATCATATAATCCATAATTCACATAAATTTTCTAAAATTCATGCAAGAAGTTTTCATGTTGAATTTATTTACTTTTAAATTAATTTTCAACAATTCAATGCATGAATTTAAGCATATCACATAAATTCATTGAATAGAAAAATAATTACATCAAAACATTTTGAAAAGACATTCACCATTTCTTAGCTCACGATAATTCACAATTTTCAGGTTCCCTCATCTCCACGTTAACTACGTATTTTTATATTCTATTTTTAGGTAACATTGCAACCAAACTTATTCATACATATACTTTCATTAGAACACATCAACACATAGACGCTTAGCTACATTAGTATTTCGAAACACTCTTTTTCAAGTCGTACCAATTTCAATTATTCGCATATATATTCCATTCAAATTTCTTAACATCTACGCATGTAAAATACGTCAATTGGAGCCCAAATTTCATATTAATGCATTAAACACATTTTTGGACCATTTTATCCTATGTTGGCCGAATCTCGACCAACTTTTACACCATCAATTTAATTTAATTTTTCTCATCATAATCACACTCAAACACATGTATAAGAGTGTTAAATCAAGTCAATTCCATAAAACATCACACTTGAGCAATTAAACAAAGTTTGGCTGCGAAGTAGACATTTGACATCCAATGAATTCTTTTTCATTTTCATGCTAATTTTATCATAAACATAACCTAGAAAATCATTCAAAATATCCAAAAATAATTGTCTAACACTTTAATGCATTTATGGTCGAAACATGACAACTTAGTTTATCATATTTTTGCAACATCAAAACTCAACACTTTAACACATTTACATGCATGAAAATCACCAAAATCAATCAAACTTAAATTGAACTATGGAATTCCTTCTTGGCCGTGAGACACATGCATGCATAACACCAACATTTCTTTAAGTTTCACACTAAAATTCATATCAAAATCACACGATATCTCATGACAAAGCTACTAATATCCAAATCAACATCAACTCAAACTCAAATTAAAAATTCATTTTCACTAGTGTGCTTACTTCTTGAACCACAAACCTTGTTTTCTCACAACTTTAAACTCTTAAATCTCTAGATCCATACATAAAAATCACAAACCATCTATTAGAAACCATAGATCTAAAAATTTACACAAACTAGTCATGAAAACTTGAATCTTACCACTTTAAATCAACATGCAATTGATAGTTTTCACTCCTAAACTTATATACACCCTTTACATGACTTGAAAACACTCAAAAATGAGCTCAAAACCATGAAATGCAGCTGCTATCCTTGGTCTCTCTCTCTCTTGGCTGAATCTCTCTTCCTCTCTTCTAACTTCTTCTTTTGTTTTTCTTTTTTAACTTTCACTTTATATAGCTTTCATTTGCTATAACATTTGCCACCTAATTAAGTTTAAATTCACAAATATGCCATTGGTTTGTATTGGAGGCTTTTGATTGGTTGAAACATAAAATCTAATTCAATTCTAATTAGATTTCAACCAGATGTTAACTGATTGCTAACTAATTTGACCTTTAATGCCATTTGTCTTCATTCTTACTTCACATGCATGACACATGTCACACATGCATGCTCTCTCTCCCATTTCACGCCACATGTCTCATGCATTTTTTCATACTTTTTAATTTCCTAAAATGCCTTTGTACATGTCCTTTACAATTGAATATTATCATGTCCTTTTCGGTAATTTTCTTAACACTTAATTTATTTTAATCCTTAATTAATTACTATGCCAATTTTCGTATTTGAAAATCATTTCCGGTCCATCTTAGAATTCTATTATAACTCAACTAACACATCAGAAAATTCTACTAAAATTCGATTATATATCTAGATCCGACCACTTTACATTATTTTATTACCTCGTAAATGCAATCATCTCCGGTTTATCCGGAAATTCTACTATGATTCAATTACACATCTAGGCACTTTAAATTACTTTATTACTTTATAAATAAGGGCATATCTTATACAATATATTGTACGATACTAGAATTGGAAGAGCATGTTATAATTTACATATTTTATCCACCATGACTTGGGCTTTATTTTCATATTTTCAATTGAAAAAACAATTAATTAATCCAACAAAACAAGCCAAAGATATCTAACCAAATATAGGCAACAATAGCAACACAGGAGACAAAAATACAAAAACTCCATATCAAAAGCACAGAAAATCGAAGACCCTTAAGCAGAGCACTACAAACAACCAAAATCAAACTACAAACAGCACCACAAACAGACCTAAATTACTACCACAATCAATACATACATATTAATTAATAGAGATTAAAGTTATAAATATACAAAATCAACAAATTTCTTACTTTGTTTGAGAAGCAACAACCAAAATCAACCAATGAGAAGCACGATGAGGGGAGAGCAAGAGGTAGAGAGTGTGTCTAATTAAGGGATCGATGACTAGAGGCTATGGAGACCGGAGATTGGACAACCACTATGAAGGAGGATAACTGTAAAGGAGGCCATAGAGTAGCATAGGTGACCAGCGTGGATTATGGATGGAGGAAAAATGAGAGAAATAGAGAGGGCGACTAGGGCATGAATTTCTTTTGCTTATGTAGTCTCAGATTCGGGTTGGGTTATCCATTTACTCACCTAACCTGACCTAACTTGAGAGCTGCTTTGGTTGTGAAAATCCAACTTGAGCTGAGTTTTTAAAAGTGAGAAACCTGACCCAACCTAACCAAAAATAATGGGGTTGGGTTAGATTACTTTGGTTGGGTTCAAAATGCCCACGACTAGATGAATCTCCATAACCCACACAAAAGAAAAAGGAAATAAAAACCCCATCTCTTCAATATGGTCGATTCATTATCTTCTTTTTCCCCATTTAGTAAATCATCAACAAATCATTAACATTATCAACAACATATCATCAAAAATCCCCTAAATTGTGTATCAATTTTTTTTTTTTCAAAAAAACTTAAATTAAAGATTGGATTCATCATCTGAAAACCATATTTTCAACCACAATTTGGAAAATACAAAAAATCCATCTGAAACCCATCATCAACTTGACTCCTTCTCCTCAATCACCACCTCCCTATTCCTCTTCGACTTCAACCATTCCAAGAACACTAGTGTCAGCCAAATCAACTGTTGGGTTTTGTGCCTTAAGAGCTTGTAATTATGTAAACGGTTTTAATAAATAATAATAAAGTATTTATTCTATTCAATTTATATGTTTTGCAAAAATTGTATATATCATGAGAAACATCCTTGATTACTGATGTATTTTCAAACTAAGTATATAAGTGTTATATACAAGCGGATTTAGTTTGAGAGAAGTAATCTAAAGAGTCCGTAGAAAGCAAACAAAGCTGGGTACTTTATTTGTGGTAAATCTACAGTTGCGGTCCATTTTGTATTCGGTACAATAGTTTTATCCGAGACTATTCATGTAGTGACATGGAAATGGAGGCACCTTATATAATAATGATTATATAGGATTGGACCACGATAAACATGAGTCTCTAATTAATATCCGTTAAATTTAGAGATTTATATTTATCGACTAGATGATCATATATGAATTGATCTTAATCCTGAGTGTATTATGGACTCCTGCTTGTTGAGTTATGTCCTTTGATTTACATGGGTGAGATCGATATAGATGCTCGATCAATAACTTCGTACTTTGGGGATATGATTTAGTAAGTAGCTGGGAACATTCTATATAATAGTGGAATCCACTCCTTGCGAGAAGTAGAGAAATAGTTCTCTTAAGGGTTGATTCAGGTCTTGAACAATAAGAGCGCTCAACTTTCTGTTCATATGTAAACAGAAAGATAAATTCATAAGTTGTTATGAATATATTGTTCATTAGAGAATCAATGGTACTTAAGGATCAAGATATAATTAGAGGGGTATAACGGACATTATGACCTAGCTCTAATTATGAACTATTTGTGGAGGGTCAAATCATATGTAGTGATTATATCAATGGACGCTGAAAATTTCAGATTGTATAAAAACATCTATAGTTTTGAGAGTGCAATCTTAGGTTTTTAGTGGAGTAACTTTAAGATTAATGATAGTGAATTATTTAATTAAAGAGTTTAATTAATAATTTCGATATTATTGGAGCTCAAAACTATAGGTCCATCGGGTCCCCTTGATAGCTCATTTCACTATAAGAAACGTGTATATAGAATATTGTAATTGGATCGTCCAATTATAGTTGTTACATAAGTAGCAAAATATGTGTTCACTTGGTATTTGAATAATATTGATTATTCAAATTATTAATTAGTTAATTATTAATTATGAATTAATAATTATTTAATTAATTTTATAAGAGGTCTTGAATTCAATTCTTAGTTGTGACCGAGTATAAATTAATTATGAATTAATTATAGGCCACAAGTATGATTACAAAATATAACATGAATTAATTGTGAATTAATTATGTTATATGGGCAAAAGTTTAATTTTAATAAACTTGGGGTTTAATATTATTTTTGATTAATTAAAACCTTAATTGGTTGCCTATAAATAGAAAAGAAATAGTCTTCTTTTCCCAACATAAGTTATATTTAGGTTTTGTTTTACGTTCTTTGAAACAAAAACCTATTTTCACCTCTTACATATATTGTTTGTTCTTTTGAGAAAAGAAATCAATAGAAAGTGAGCACAATTCTATATAATTGTGCCCACTCACTTGTTTCTTGGTGTAGAGTTATATCAAGGAAGGCAAGGTGGTGAGCAATCCACAGAGATCAATACAAAAAGGTACAAGATTCGATCTTTATTTAGCTTTATTATTTTATTTCATTGTTTTATGGATCTAGGGTTCTTGAGTTTTCTAAAATTTTTAAAACTCAATGTTCCGCAAATCTTTATTTTATAAAAACAATTGTTGTTTTTTCCCTTCATCAACTTCGCCACCAACTCGTCTCTTTTTCCCCATATCTCTGCCACCATCTTTGATTTGAAATGGAGTCTCGACTATCTCTTCTCTCAATTGATCCTTAAGAGCAAATTCTCCTTCAAAAGCAAACCCACTAGAACCCACAACACCCCATTCCTTTAACTCGACACCAAGAAGGTGACTCCAACTTACTTGATTTGAGGTTGAAAGGGTTGCAAGCTAGAGAACTTGAGGGCTGAAGGGTTTGGGATTTTGGAACTAACCCAGATGAATCTGGGTTTGATTTAATCTAGGTTTGAAGAATGAAGAAGAGAACTTTTGTGTGTGTGTGTGTGTTCAAGCTGATCTTGGTGTGTTTGATGATTTTCTGGGCTTGTATGATGATGTTAGGATGATCATGGGACGGTACGTGGATTAATATTTTAATTGTAATTTAATTTTTTTAATTTTTTATCAAATTAATCTCCATCTAACAATGGATGATGGAGATCTTATTAAAAATTTTTATTTACTTTATTTTAAAGTTTTTATAATTTTTTTTAAAAGAAAATTAAAAATATGATAAAAAGACAGTTTTATCCATGCCTCAATTAATTTTAACGGAGATGATGTAATGGTAGGGGGATTTATTGTACTAAATACCAAAAGCTGACTCCATCTATAATTATTTTTAAATCAATAGGTTAAATTATAATTTACTCTTTTATATTTGTTGAATTGTATATGTTAATCTCTCATCTTATAATTTAGAAAAGCCAGCTAGTATATTAAGTTGTGGTATTACTCCTCGCATTAGAATATGTGGCTTTGATTAACCACCTTTTTTTTTTTTTTTTTTTTTTTGGGAATAAAATAATGGTGAGTTCTATATGATTACATATGTTGTGAGATGGAATAAAATAACACCGGAAGATATAACTCCTTACAAATCCTATATAAATATATATATATATATATATGTATAGTCAAACCTTTATCATGCATATGAAAAGGAACATCATTAACTATTTTAGTTGGAGGTGGATGTATTACGGTAAGTTGGTTTTTGAGCCCAATAAAAATTTGAGTTATTATTATTTTATCTCCTAAAATTGAAAATAATATCAAATCATCTTGGTATTGAAAATAATAATTATAATAATCCAACCATTAAATATTATAGTAAATCTATTAATGAACTAATGGATTCGTTAATTTTGAGGGTATAATTGTCAACTCAATGTCTTTACATTTTTGAATTGGGGATAGCTAGATTGTGTTAAAAATTTTGAAAAAAAAAAATTAAAGCATGTTATGAAAATATGGTCTTATCAACACTTCCATTTTGATTATATTATTTAATTATAGTGTTATCATCACTTTCTTGTGATAATATTATTTACCTTATTAGTTGTTATTCCATTATGGAAATAATTTATTTTATTGTTATTTTATTATGAAAATATTCTACCAATTTGTATATAAATAGACCTATATTGTAATCATGGAGATAAAAACATCAATTGAATCTATTTATTATTTTCTTTTCTCATTTCTCTCTTCATCTATTATTGTGGTTAGTATTCTAAATTTATTGTTTTACGATTTATTTCACAGTACGTTATTAGCATGATCTAGGTAAGTAAACAAATTCTCATTATAAATTATTTACTTACTGCTTTTATTTATTTACATATTATTATTCTTGTACCTTTGACTAAGTTAACTCAATAAATATATGGTCATGCCGACTCAATATACTAACATTATTTATTGTTTTGTATTATATGTATGGCTCTGCCTATTATGTATGTGATTACACTAGCATTATTTATTGTTATATATTATATATGTAACTCTACAAATTTTATTGATTACTATTATTATTATTATTATACATTATCAAAATCTAAAGTTCTGAACAAATTCAATCAGAACCTGAAGTTCTAGATTTCAATTAATAGAACATGAAATTTTAGAGTTTAATTTATTAAACTTGAAGTTATGATTCTAGACTTGAAGTTCTAAAAGTATGAAATTTTTGGCAACTCGAAGTTCTATATATATTCATAAAGGAATTTATTATATAGAAATTTTCTTTGAACATAATGTTAATGATTATGAGATGAAAAATCATTTATCTCGCATAATTAGATTAATTAATAACACTATCTGAAATGAATGTTAAATCATTTAATAGTCGTGACAATAATTATGGTCAATAAAGCTGTCGACAGGGGGAAACGGTCGACGGAAGATCCTAAGCCTAATACCTACAATCAAAGAGCACACCAAAGAGAAGAGAGAGGAAGAACAAGAAATTTGCACACAGATTTTTACGTGGTTCGGCAATGTTGCCTACATCCACGGGTCACTCTCAATATATTTTTTCAGAGTGACTGTAATACTAAAAATCTCAAAGTTCTCTCTCTTTTACAATAGAAAATCTCCTTTATTTATAGAGGTGGGGAGATACAAAAGAGTGTAATACACGTAAAGAAATCAACTACTCTGACATAGCATTTATTTCATTGACTAATAACTCTGTCATAGTCATACTGCATTAATTGCTCCTCGGGATCTGGAATAACATGAAGCTCGCTGGTACGAGAGCTGAGAGCTGCGAGCTAGATGCTGAGCTAGTTGAGAGCTAGAGCTGGAGGCTGAGCTAGTTGCGAGCTGAATGCTGAGGAGCTGAGCTAGCTGCGAGCTGCATGCTGAGGAGCTGAGAGCTGGATGCTGAGAAGCTAAGCTAGCTGCGAGCTGAATGCTGAGGAGCTGAGCTAGCTGCGAGCTGGAGCTGGATGTTGAGGAGCTGAGCTAGCTACGAGCTGAATGCTGAGGAGCTGCGAGCTGGGACCTGTAACCTGAGGCCTGATGAGCTGTGAGCTGGGCCAGTTTATTGGATTGATTATTTGGGCTTTTACCAGCCCATTTTTGTAGTCCCAAAAATAGGTATAACATAAGCCCCTCAGCTCCTAGTGCGATTTTCGAACTGAGAGCTCGATCCTACTAGCTGGTAAAAGCTGATGTGTTTCGTCTTGCCTTGGCATTTTGTCAGATTTTGTCCCATCTTGTGGTGACTCTACTGAAGCTGCTGAGCTTGATATATTTTTCTGAGGCCTTTTATGATTGTGCTTTGTTCCCTTAGCTTTTCCTGCGAACAGAAACATCTAGGTGATCAATATGTTAATCAATGTATTGCTCAAGGGTAAAGATACCTTATAAGAGCTTGGAAGGTCACTTGACCATCATGGGCTGTGGTTCCAGATCATAACTCGATCCAGGAACTCAGCCAGCATAATATATAAAAACATTGCTGCGAGCTATGCAGGGGGTTAGAACCTTGCCTGCCATAACAACTTGTTGAACTACGTAGAGGGCTGTGACCTCAGCTAACAGCGCTAGCTATCTCCAGTGGATTGAAGCCTCAGCTAAGATAACGAGCTGTCCAGTAGGTCATAACCTCTCCTATCATAGCGACGCGCTTTTGTGAATTGTCCAGTAGGTCGGCCTCAGCTAACAGTGTTATAGCTAGCTATCTCCAGTGGATCAAAGCCTCAGCTAAGATAGCGAGCTAGTGGGCTGTCCAGAGGGTTGCGACCTCAGCTAACAGGTCACGTAAGCGCTTTTTTATAGCATGATTTTAAGAAATCAATAAGGCAGCTGTAATATAAATTACTTGAAGAAAATTCATATCTTCTATTGATTTCTTAAATTGAATTACAAATTAGGTACATGACCTGTTGGGAGCAACTGTAATGTGGATGCACTGAGGATTCATGTCTAGCTTGAGAGCCTGCTGGGGCTACTGTTATGCACCACATATTCTCTTAGATGGCCTTGTTTGATCAGGTCATCGATAGCATCTTTCAGCTTCCAACAATCTGAAGTATTGTGCACGACCTCATCATGATAGGCACAAAATTTGTTCTTATTTTTGAACTTGGCAGGGGTCTTTATGGGATTAGGCTTCCCGAAGTCTTCTCTACCTCTTTCTGTTGCAAAGATATTGTCTTGTGTATCTAACAAGACACTGTAGCTTTTATGACGCCCTTGATGCTGAGGTCGCTCACTCCTGAGCTCGTTTCTGGCCTTTTTGGCGACCTGGTGGCTTAAGCTTCTATTTTGACCCTCACTTTCATCCTCACCATTACTTCTTTTCTTCAGCTGGTTGGGACTGCTTGATCCATCAGCTTGGTCAGATTTTTTGGGGCCGAATATTTATTCCCATCTAACCTCCCTTGCAGCTCGTTCATAGAATTCACCCAGGTCCCTTACTGGGGATTTGTATATGCTCTCATAAAGCTTCCCATCCTTGCTAAGTCCAGTTGAGATCGCAGTTAGGATGCTGTCATCTGAGGGACTCTCCACGTTAGCGACCTCATGTCTGAACCTGGTAATGTAGTTTCTCAAAAACTCGCCCTGCCGTTGAAAGACTGTAGCGAGGTGGCAAGGTGGTGCGAGCTGCTTTTTCAGCGCTTGGTACTGGCTAATGAATCTTTGCTGACATTCCCCCCAACTGTTTATGCTGCGAGCTGGGAGACGCTTGAATCAAGCTCGCGGAATGTCGCCCAAGGTGGTTGGAAAAACACGACATTTCACCAAGGGGCTGGACGTCTGAAGATCCATTTGGACATTGAATGCGTCTAGATGATCGTAAGGGTCGCTGTCCCCATTATAAGGTGGAATATTGGGGAGTTTGAACCTGAGGGGGAGAGGTTGTATCTCGATCTCCCTAGTGAGAGGGGTTCTTTCCTCATACTGCTCTTTCAGATCCTGAGGTCCAGGTTGCTTCTCCAGCTGTTGAACCCTCTGAACGAGCTCTTCTATTGCTGGGTTCTGAGGGTTATAGCCTCCCTCGAGCTCACGACCTTGAGAGCTGTGATCTGAGGTACCTTCCAGACGAGACCTTTGTGAGCTCCTAGCTCTACGAGCTTGGCGACCTTCAGTTCTTGAATGCGAGCTGGAGGAATGAATTGTGTTGGTAGGTTGTGGCTGATCTCCGAGTGGTCTTTCAGGAGCTGGCGCTTGGGCCTGTACCAACACCTTTATTGCCTCAGCGAGCTGACGCACTGTATCCTCTAACATTTCTTGCAGTTGGTACCATACATTGATAGGACCCATCCTAGACCTTATCTAAGTTCTCATCTGGAGGATCCTGCCGGGCACTTCAACGGACTCCTCGAAACCGACTCGTCGGATCGAAGACATCCGGGAAGCGAACCCTAACTTTCTGTTCCGGTTTACTCGTTAAAACTTAGTGATTTAATGTTATCTGTAACTGGTTGGGAGGGATAAACTTTTCTTTGATTCTATTTCAAATGCATTTTATAAAAATTTCGCCAGTATAACGGCTGCATTTTTGATAAACCAAAAATTTCACCTGTCATGAAAATACACTTCGATTATTTCTGAAAACCTCCCAACTTCTTTATTCTCAATCATGCATAATTCATCACAGTTTCATAAGCATAAACAATTCATAAGATACATAAGTGCACCAAATGTATAAATGCAAGAATATTTATCACTTTTACAATCCCTACATCATTCAAATTCACAATATACACGATTAAATACATATACAAAATATATCCCAACGTCTTGCGCGATTGCCCACTTATAGATATATATATAAGCAAAAGTCGGTCTCGTCCGGCGGTGGCACGAAATGAAAACAAACAAGCTACAAAACGAAAAACAAGTTAGTGCGATAACATCATAGGATATCATATCACACACACTAACATAAAATTTACAAGTCTTAAAATTTTCTTTAAAACTCTCCATGTATACCCTTGACTCGTTCTAACCATCATGAGCGATTTTAACTAACGCAAACATGAAGCTTACTAATGCATCTCAACCACTATGTTACGGAATTTACTGCATCGTACGTAGGGCGCTAAACTATTCACTGAACAACTACAATGCGGAATTCTCTGCATCGCAAATGTAGTGCTAAATCTCTAGACGACTACGAGCGGAATTTACTGCATCGCTTTGTAGCGCTAACTGTCAACTAACCAACTACGTGCGGAATTGTCTGTATCGCAACGTAGCGCTATACTTTTCTATAAACTGAGCGATTACGGACGGAATTCTCTGCGTCGTCACGTAACGCTAAATCTCATAACTTTTAAGGTGTATACATGAGTTTTATTATTAATTTTTCTAGTGGCAAAGCACAAAACTCTATAGTTTCAAAACCTCTAAATATTTTTCTACTTTCATTCTCTTTTAACAGCAACTAAATATCAATTTTTATTCTTATATAGGATCCATAGGAACCTATACACTCACACTTTAATATTTATATAAGAAAGCATTCTCATTTTCTTTTATTACTTACTACTATATTTATGTTCAAACATCAAGCGATTTCATGAATTTGAAAAAGAAGTCAAGTGGCGAACCACTTACCTCAAGGCCGCATCAAGCGTCTCGACAAGGCTCCTGGACGCCGCTCACGCGCTCGTCACCTACACAACATGATCTCATCATTACTATTAACAAAAACCTTCATTTCTCAACTATATGCTAGGAATTCCCAACTATGTCCAATTCTCTCTATACAACTCCTAACTCGTTTCTAAATCAACCGAGACTCTCAAATCCCGATTTTTGTGGAAAATTTTTAGTTTTGGACCCCTAGGGATATACCCACACGGTCCGTTTACTTGTCGGAGGCTTAAAACGAAAAATCACAATTTTATTTAAAATGGATAGCCCTTGACAGAACAGACGATAACCTGCTGCTTGGGGCTCCGTTTTCCTTCGTACTTTTTCCTATGGCTCACTTATATCACATTCTAGTCACACGATAAATTTCATTGAGAAATATTATCGTTTGCTATGTCAAATCTAATGAAAACATCCGTTTTGGATACTTTCGGGCGCAATTTAATGCACGTTTTGTAAACTCTTGGTTTCGGATTAGCGACGCTAGATTTTATTCCATAACTAAGCTTCATTTAACTTATAATGACTAACTAAACTCATTTCGTGCCATAAAAATTGCATTAAGCTAACCGTTTCACTTCTCAGAGCTCTAACGGCACTATATTGTGCATAACTTGCATAATTTTTATCGGATTCGATCCGTTCCAAAACCTATGGTTTTCTATGGTTCCTAGGCATCATTTGAGGTGTAGAACACCCCCAAATAAGCCAAATATGGTCAGGTCTCCTCTAGCTCAAATTTGAGCTCAGAAATCACATTTTTGGCTATAACAATGCCTTTGCAACTCTAAACACTTCTCTAACTTTTCTAACCTCTTTAAGGCTTAAAATTGGTTTCAAAACCATCTAATTTCAAGGTCTAACTACTGCCCTTCAAGTCTCTAATACAAACATAAATCTAATTTGATCATTAAATGCTCAAACTTTAGTCACAACTTCTATCAACCACTTGGTGTGCATAAACACCATTTTCGGTTTCTATCTCGTTTGTACATATGACAGCCCATATTTACATCTTTTATGGCATCAATTACACACAACAATCATCCTTTAAGATTCCATAACACTCACATAAAGTTCTAACAAGATTTAAAAGCAATCTAACCAACCAAATCAACAACAACAATAACAAGAGGCTGTCATCAATTTCGGTTCTGTTTCAGCAAAGAATTAAAGAAACCAAGTTGAAATCTTACTTGGTTCTTAGCTTAGGGGTTTGAGAAGGGTCTTAGAAGGGAGAGTTGAGGCTTAGGAGGGCTAGACGAACTATTTTTCCCCCATTTCTTTCCGCTGGTCGCCCATTTCGCTGCACCCTATCGCGGTTCTGCCTGACTCGCGTCTGGGTCTGTTTCGCTTGCTGTTTGTGTCCGTTTCTGCTCGACCAGCAGCTGGTGCTTCTTCTCCTTCGTGTCTCCTCCCTTTCCTCTTCCTTTGCTGCCCAGTTTGCTGCAGCTCACGGTTAGGAGTTTCTTCCCTCGCGATCTACTCTTGCGCGAGCTGTCCTGCGCGTCTAGTTCTGCTTCTGCTTCCACGTCTGGACTGTTTTGGTTCAGCTGCTGCCTTCTTGCTCGACCAGCAGCCCCTTACTTCTCTTCTCTTAGTTCTTCTCTCACGGTTCAGGGCCGAAACACTTGCTGGTCTCTCTCTCTCTCACGGTTCTTCTCGACTCTTCTCGGTTGGTGACTGTTGATGACTGAATGGGCTGTAATTTCTGCTGAAAAATCAGCTAAGTGTTGGCTTATATACTACTCAACTTCTCATAATTTCATCTTGCCCCATTTCTCTTAAATTTTATCTAACTCTCATCAGTTTCTCTTGATTCTCCTATTAGCCCATTTATCTTCCACTACTTGATTAAATTCTCGTTTTGTTAGAATTTATCTTAACACGCTAAGCTTATTTCATTTACCTTAACTCTCTCTTTTAATCGAATTTTAATTCGATTAGCCTTTACTAAAATCTTGTATCTCCTAACTTGGATTTTTATTGGGACGTTACTAAACTTTTTAATACGACGAATTTCGTCGTATTCTAAATGAATAAATTTCGGAGGCTATGAAATTAAATCAATTAAACGTAGAGAGTTATATATTATCTCTCTAACTTAATTTCTAACGTTGGGACTTTAGAAGTCGAAGCTAGGAGTTTACAATTTCTCTCCCCCTTATAAAAATTTCGTCCTCGAAATTTAAATTGCGTACCTTATTCAAATAACTGAGGGTATTGGGCACGCATCTGTGCTTCGGGCTCCCATGTAGCCTCTTTTAACTCGTGATTTCGCCATAGCACCTTCACTAGCGGAATCACCTTATTGCGTAATACTTGATCTCTACGATCTAAGATTTCTACTGGATGCTCCTCGTAGGTCAAGTTTTCCTTCAACTGAACTGGTTGCTCTTGCAAAATGTGAGAAGGATCAGCTATGTACTTGCGTAACATAGAGACGTGGAATACGTCATGGATGTTGGCTAATTCTGATGGTAGCCTTCAATCGATAAGCCACTTCACCCACTTTGTCTACTATCTCATAGGGGCCTATGTATCGAGGGCTCAACTTCCCACGCTTTCCGAATCTCAGAATACCCTTCCAAGGCGAGACTCGTAGAAACACTTGATCACCCACTTCAAAATTTAAATCTCTTCTTCGATTGTCCGCATAGCTTTTCTGTCTGTCGCTTGCTATTTTCAACCGCTCTCTGATCATATTTACTTTCTCAGTTGTGTCTTGGACAATCTTTGGGCCAATTAATCTTCTCTCCCCCACTTCGTCCCAACAGACTGGGGTTCTGCACTTTCTGCCATACAACGCCTCATAAGGTGCCATACCAATACTCGACTGGTAGCTATTGTTGTAGGCAAACTCTATCAATGCTAGGTAATTATCCCAGCTCCCCTTGAATTCCATCACACAGACTCTCAACATATCTTCGAGAGTCTGGATGGTTCTCTCTGATTGGCCATCTGTTTGTGGGTGAAAAGCAGTACTGAAGTGTAATCTGGTGCCCATGGCATCTTGTAGCTTCGGCCAGAATCGAGAAGTGAAGCGAGAATCTCTATCTGATACAATAGACACTGGTGCGCCATGTAGCCTCACAATCTCGTCTACATACAACTGTGCATATCTTTCTAGAGAATAGGTATTATTAACAGCAATGAAGTGGGCCAACTTCGTCAATCTATCCACGATAACCCAAATGGCATCATGTCCACGCTGTGTCCTGGGAAGTCCCGTCATGAAATCCATCGTGATCTTTTCCCATTTCCACTCGGGAATGGATAAAGGCTGTAGTAAACCTGCGGGTTTCTGATGCTCAATCTTGATCTATTGACAAATTAGGCACTTGGATACGAACTCTGCTATCTCTCTCTTCATACCCTTCCACCAGTAGTGGTCTCTCAGAGTCCGATACATCTTAGTACTCCCTGGGTGCATAGCATATGCAGAGGAGTGTGTCTCTTCCATGATTTCTTTCTTCAACTCTGCTACATCCGGCACACATAATCTTTGGCCCAACACTAGTGTTCCATCACTTCGCAAAGTGAAGCTACTCTGCTGTCCAACCTCTATCTTGCTTCTCAATTTCATCAAGTACTGATCTTGAACTTGCAAGTCTCTAACTCTGTCTACTAACACTGGCCGAACATGGAAAGCTGCTACTAGAGCGCCTGATTCTGCTGTCTCTAAACTGACCCTCATAGATCTCAACTCTACTAGCATCTGTAAGTACTCTGCTGTAAGCTGGGCTACAGAGCTAGAGGGTTTCCTGCTTAGTGCATCTGCTACTACATTTGCCTTGCCTGGATGGTATTCAATGGTGCAGTCATAGTCTTTAATAAGCTCTATCCACCTTCTCTGTCTCATGTTCAAGTCTTTCTGCGTGAACAAGTACTGTAGGCTTTTATGATCTGTGAAGATCCTGCAAGGTACTCCATAGAGATAGTGTCGCCATATTCTCAAAGCAAACACTACAGCTGCTAACTCTAAGTCGTGTGTTGGATAGTTCACTTCATGCTTCTTTAATTGCCTTGAAGCATAAGCTATCACTCTATCATACTGCATCAACACACAACCCAAACCTTGCCTGGAGGCATCGCAATACACTGTAAATCCTTCACTTCCTGAGGGAAGTGTAAGCACTGGTGCTGTAGTCAGCCTTTGCTTTAACTCATCGAAACTGCTCTGACAGGCTTCTGACCAGATGAACTTCTCTTCTTTCCTTGTTAACTTGGTTAGTGGAGTAGCTATCTTGGAGAATCTTTCTACAAACTTTCTGTAATACCCAGCTAAACCCAAGAAGCTTCTGACTTCTGTTACACTCGTGGGTGGCTTCCAATCTACAATAGCTTCTATCTTCTGGGGATCTACTGAAATACCCTCTGCTGATACTACATGTCCCAAAAATGCCACGCGATCTAGCCAAAACTAGCACTTGCTAAATTTTGCATACAACTGATGCTCTCGTAGAGTCTGCAATACAATCCTCAAGTGCTCTGCATGTTCCTCTCTACTACCTGAATACACCAGAATATCATCGATGAAGACTATGACAAACTTGTCTAAATATGGTCTGAAAACACGGTTCATCAGATCCATAAAGGCTGCTGGGGCGTTGGTTAAGCCGAATGGCATCACCAAGAACTCATAATGCCCATATCTGGTTCTGAAGGCCGTCTTGGGAACATCTTCCCTACGCACCTTCAGCTGATGATATCCTAACCATAGATCTATCTTCGAGAAGATTTTAGCTCCCTACAGCTGGTCGAACAAGTCGTCGATTCTTGGCAGTGGATACTAATTCCGGATGGTTACTTTGTTTAGCTGTCTATAATCAATACACAAACGGAGGCTTCCATCTTTCTTCTTAACAAACAACACCGAAGCTCCCCACGTTGATGTACTAGTCTTAACGAAGCCTTTGCTCAACAACTCTTCCATTTGCACTTTCAATTCCTTTAGCTCAACTGGTGCCATCCGATACGGAGCTATAGAGATGGGCTCTGTGCCTGGTGCTAGCTCAATCTCGAATTCGATCTCTCTATCCGGAGGTAGTCCTGGAAGGTCCTCGGGAAATACATAAGAGAACTCATTCACCACAGGAACCTCTGTCAACTGTAGCTCACTGCCGCTAGCTTCTATTGCATAGACCAAGTACCCCTGGCATGCTTTACGGAGCATCTTATTCGCTCGAATCACGCTTACTAAACTTGTAGAGAGTATTTTTTGCTCTCCACAAAAGATCACATTTGGTTCCCCAGGCTTGCTGAACTGAACCTCTTTTCTATAGCAATCTACAGTCGCACGATGCTTGGATAACCAATCCATGCCCAAAATGATGTCAAAGTCATGAATATCGAGTACTATTAGATTAGCCTCGAACTCATGACTTGCTATAGTCACCTTACTTCCCATGTAAACTCTATCCGCAATTAGCGAATCACCTGTGGGAAGTGACACTACCATGCTACACTTGGTCGGACTCAACTCTATCCCAACTCTATCTATAAACTCTCGAGAAATAAAAGAATGGGTGGCTCTTGGGTCCACCAATACATGAGCATCAGTATCAAATAAAGAGATGGTACATGTGACCACATCCGGTGTAGCATCTGCTGCCTGCTGGGTCACTGTATATACTCTGGCGGCCTGACTGCGAGGTCTGCCTGTCGGTGCTTTGGGAGGTCTACCTGGCTGTCCTCTGGGGGGTATATCTCTACCTGCTTCGCTACCAGGCTGCCATGCACTAGTAGCTCATCTAGTCTAGGGGCCTCCCCTATCGGGTCCACGGCTCCCACTAGTCTGCCTCTGAACTGCTGATCTGGCCTCTGATGGGCTCGAAGCTACTGCACTGGGACAGTCTCTTATGAAGTGACCCTCCTGTCCACACCTGAAGCACTCTGTCTTGCCCTGAAGGCACTCACCGTGATGTAACCGACCACATCTACTGCACAACGGTCGGCTCCTCCAGCTCTGCTGGCTCTTGGACCCTGCTGATGATCGAAAAGAACTCTGACTGGTCTGGGGTCTTTGACTCTGCTGTCGACTCTGTGACCCTACTGAGCGCTGCCCACTCTTGGGCACCTTACTGGACTCTCCCTGGTGGCTACCGGTCCAGCTCCGCTTCTGACTGAATTTCGACTTTGACTCCACAACGGTCTGTGCGTTCTGCTCTACTCTGGTGGTTGCCTCCACCAACTGCCCATATCTAGTATGTGAGGCAGATGTCACAATGGTCCTAACTGCGAGGTTAAGACCTGCCATAAATCTGTTGATCTTTTCTTCCTCATTCTCTGCAAAGAATGGAACGAGGCGGATCAACTCTGAAAACTTCTTCTCATATTCTGGCACTGAGGAGTCCCCCTGCTCCAATCTGTAAAATTCTTGTATTTTAGCATCCTTATAGCTCTTGGGAAAAATCTGTCTGTAAACTCTCTCTTGAACTCGTCCCAGGTGACTCCCTCTGAGTGGGCTCTCTGATGCGCCTTCCACCAGTCCTTTGGCGCGATCTTTAAGTAGAAAGGCGGAATAGGAGACCATCTGCTCCTCGGTACACCCCATCATATGAAAGATCTCCTCGTTTGCCTCTAACCAAGACAACGCTCTCTCAGGGTCTCCGCTACCATCATACGGCTTCGCGCCTAATTTACGGGCGCGCTCAATCGATACCCCAGACTCTTGCGGCTGCTGAAGGGCCGCTGCTAACATTTGAGCCATCTGCTCCATCTGCCCTGGAATAGGTCCTGGGACAGGCTCTGATCCTGCTGGTTGAGATGGCTCAGGATGGGATGAACTCTCTGGCACATTGACGGACTCGTCAACATGCTCCTCTTGTGATGAGGGTGCCTCTGTGGCTACCCGTCTCGTCCTCGGACGATCTCTGCGCTGCATAGCTAAGGGTGTACTAGTACACTAATAGCCACAAAAACCAAAATTCAGGTCTAGCAAACTAGCTCAATAAAATCTGGAATGATAATCTCAAGCAATATAAACTCGAAATCTCATGCATACTCATAACATGCTCAAAACGAGCAATAAAACTCATGCTTTACTTTATGCATTACTGACGCATCATTTATGCGAAATAACTCAACTTTTCTTTCAAAACTTTCTCTCTGAAAACTGTTTCTTAGCTGAACGAGAACCGGGCTCTGATACCAACTTGACAGGACCCATCCCAGACCTTATCTAAGTTCTCATCTGGAGGATCCTGCCGGACACTCCAACGGACTTCCCGAAACCGACTCGTCGGATCAAAGACATCCGGAAAGCGAACCCTAACTTTCTGTTCCGATTTACTCGTTAAAACTTAATGATTTAATTTATTTGTAACTGGTGGGAGGGATAAACTTTTCTTTGATTCTATTTCAAATGCATTTTATAAAAATTTCGGCAGCATAACGGCTGCGTTTTTGATAAACCAAAAATTTCACTTGTCATGAAAATACACTTCGACTATTTCTGAAAACCTCCCAACATCTTTATTCTCAATCATAAATCATTCATCACAGTTTCATAAGCATAAACAATTCATAAGATACATAAGTGCACCAAATGTATAAATGCAAAAATATTTATCACTTTTACAATCCCTATATCATTCAAATTCACAATATACACGATTAAATACATATACAAAATATATCCTAGCGTCTTGCGCGATTGCCCACTTATAGATATATATATATAAGCAAAAGTCGGTCTCGTCCGGCGGTGGCACGAAATGAAAACAAACGAGCTACAAAACGAACAACAAGTTAGTGCGATAACATCATAGGATATCATATCACACACACTAACATACAATTTACAAGTCTTAAAATTTTCTTTAAAACTCTCCATGTATACCCTTGACTCGTTCTAACCATCACATGCGATTTTAACTAACGCCAACGTGAAGCTTACTAATGCATCTCAACCACTACGTTACAGAATTTACTGCATCGTACGTAGGGCGCTAAACTATTCACTGAACAACTACAATGCGGAATTCTCTGTATCGCAAATGTAGTGCTAAATCTCTAGACGACTACGAGCGGAATTTACTGCATCGCTTCGTAGCGCTAACTGTCAACTAACCAACTACGTGCGGAATTGTCTGCATCGCAACGTAGCTCTATACTTTTCTATAAACTGAGTGATTACGGACGGAATTCTCTGTGTCGTCACGTAACGCTAAATCTCATAACTTTTAAGGTGTATACATGGGTTTTATTATTAATTTTTCTAGTGGCAAAGCACAAAACTTTATAGTTTCAAAACCTCTAAATACTTTTCTACTTTCATTCTTTTTTAACAGCAACTGAGTGTCAATTTCTATTCTTATATAGGATTCATAGAAACCTATACACTCACACTTTAATATTTATATAAGAAAGCATTCTCATTTTCTTTTATTACTTACTACTATATTTATGTTCAAACATCAAGCGATTTCATGAATTTGAAAAAAAAGTCAAGTGACGAACCACTTACCTCAAGGCCGCGTCAAGAGTCTCGACGAGGCTCCTGGGCGCCGCTCACGCGCTCGTCACCTACACAACATGATCTCATCATTACTATTAACAAAAACCTTCATTTCTCAACTATATGCTAGGAATTCCCAACTATGTCCAATTCTCTCTATACAACTCCTAACTCGTTTCAAAATCAACCGAGACTCTCAAATCCTGATTTTTGTGGAAAAGTTTTAGTTTTGGACCCCTAGGGATATACCCACACGGTCCGTTTACTTGTCGGAGGCTTAAAACGAAAAATCACAATTTTATTTAAAATGGATAGCCCTTGACAGAACAGACGATAACCTACTGCTCGGGGCTCTGTTTTCCTTCGTTCTTTTTCCTATGGCTCACTTATATCACATTCTAGTCACACGACAAATTTCATTGAGAAATATTATCGTTTGCTATGTCAAATCTAATGAAAACATCCGTTTTGGACACTTTCAGGCGCAATTTAATGCACGTTTTGTAAACTCTTGGTTTCGGATTAGCGACGCTAGATTTTATTCCATAACTAAAATTTATTTAACTTATAATGACTAACTAAGCTCATTTCGTGCCATAAAATTTACATTAAGCTAACCATTTCACTTCTCAGAGCTCTAACGGCACTATATTGTGCATAACTTGCACAATTTTTATCGGATTCGATCCGTTCCAAAACCTATGATTTTCTATGGTTCCTAAGCATCATTTGAGGTGTAGAACACCCCCAAATAAGCCAAATATGGTCAGATCTCTTCTAGCTCAAATTTGAGCTCGGGAATCACATTTTTGGCTATAACAATGTCTTTGCAACTCTAAACACTTCTCTAACTTTTCTAACCTCTTTAAGACTTAAAATTGGTTTCAAAACCATCTAATTTCAAGGTCTAACTACTGCCCTTCAAGTCTCTAATACAAACATAAATCTAATTTGATCATTTAAATGCTCAAACTTTACTCACAACTTCTATCAACCACTTGGTGTGCATAAATACCATTTTCGGTTTCTATCTCATTTGTACATATGACAGCCCATATTTACATCTTTTATGGCATCAATTACACACAACAATCATCCTTTAAGATTCCATAACACTCACATAAAGTTCTAACAAGATTTAAAAGCAATCTAACCAACCAAATCAACAACAACAACAACAACAAGAGGCTGTCATCAATTTTGGTTCTGTTTCAACAAAGAATTAAAGAAACCAAGTTGAAATCTTACTTGGTTCTTAGCTTAGGGGTTTGAGAAGGGTCTTAGAAGGGAGGGTTGAGGCTTAGGAGGGCTGGACGAACTATTTTTCCCCCATTTCTTTCCGCTGGTCGCCCATTTCGCTGCACCCTATCGCGGTTCTGCCTGACTCGCGTCTGGGTCTGTTTCGCTTGCTGTTTGCGTCCGTTCCTGCTCTGTTTCTGCTCGACCAGCAGCTGGTGCTTCTTCTCCTTCGTGTCTCCTCCCTTTCCTCTTCCTTTGCTGCCCAGTTTGCTGCAGTTCATGGCCAGAAGTTTCTTCCCTCGCGATCTACTCTTACGCGAGCTATCCTGCGCGTCTGGTTCTGCTTCTGCTTCCACGTCTGGACTGTTTTGGTTCAGCTGCTGCCTTCTTGCTCGACCAGCAGCCCCTTACTTCTCTTCTCTTAGTTCTTCTCTCACGGTTCAGGGCTGAAACACTTGCTGGTCTCTCTCTCTCTCACGGTTCTTCTCGACTCTTCTCGGTTGGTGACTGTTGATGACTGAATGGGCTGTAATTTCTGCTGAAAAATCAGCTAAGTGTTGGCTTATATACTACTCAACTTCTCATAATTTCATCTTGCCCCATTTCTCTTAAATTTTATCTAACTCTCATCTCTTTCTCTTGATTCTCCTATTAGCCCATCTATCTTCCACTACTTGATTAAATTCTCATTTTGTTAGAATTTATCTTAACACGCTAAGCTTATTTCATTTACCTTAACTCTGTCTTTCTAATCGAATTTTAATTCGATTAGCCTTTACTAAAATCTTGTATCTTCTAACTTGGATTTTCATTGGGACGTTACTAAACTTTTTAATACGACGAATTTTGTCGTATTCTAAATGAATAAATTTCGGAGGCTATGAAATTAAATCAATTAAACGTAGAGAGTTATATATTATCTCTCTAACTTAATTTCTAATGTTGGGACTTTAGAAGTCGAAGCTAGGAGTTTACATGCATGCAGCCCCCCAGCTGTAGAGTCTGCTGGTGCTGGCTGGTGAGAGGTCAGTGGAGGCATACCTATAGCAACACCTGTCATGGGGGCGTGAGATGTGTCTGATATGGGCACAGTAGCATTCTCCCTCAGTTGGAAATCATGCTCCTGCCGATCTACTTGCCTTTCAGGTGGATCAGCTGCCGGGTCTGAACTTCTGGTTGTTCTTCTTTTCGCCATGGTTGTTGAAAGTTCAAGATTGCAACCTGGGCCCTTCCTCTAGCACCAAAATGTCGACAGGGGGAAACGGTCGACGGAAGATCCTAAGCCCAATACCTGCAATCAAAGAGCACACCGAAGAGAAGAGAGAGGAAGAACAAGAAATTTGCACACAGATTTTTACATGGTTCGACAATGGTGCCTACATCCATGGGTACTCTCAATATACTTTTTTAGAGTGACTGTAATACTAAAAATCTCAGAGTTCTCTCTCTTTTACAATAGAAAATCTTCCCTATTTATAGAGGTGGGGAGATACAAAAGAGTGTAGTACACGTAAAGAAATCAACTACTCTGACATAGCATTTATTGCATTGACTAACAACTCTGTCATAGTTATATTGCATTAATTGCTCCTCGGGATCTGGAATAACATGAAGCTCGCTGCTACGAGAGCTGAGAGCTGCAAGCTAGATGCTGAGCTAGCTGAGAGTTGGAGCTGAAAGCTGAGCTAGCTGCGAGTTGAATGCTGAGGAGCTGAGCTAGCTGCGAGCTGAATGTTGAGGAGCTGAGCTAGCTGCGAGCTGGGCTAGCTGCGAGATGAATGCTGAGGAGCTGAGCTAGCTGCGAGCTGGATGCTGAGGAGCTGAGCTAGCTGCGAGCTGAATGCTGAGGAGCTGCGAGCTGGGACCTGTAACCTGAGGCCTGATGAGCTGTGAGCTGAGTCAGTTTATTGGATTGATTATTTGGGCTTTTACCAGCCCATTTTTGTAGTCCCAAAAATAGGTATAACAAAAGTCTTAGTGATCATAATAAATTTTAACCACTGGAAGTGAAATTCACACAAATGTAAAGAAAAGTGATTGCTATTGGTGAAATACGAAATTAAAATAATTGTATACATTAAGTATATATAAATATCATATTAATCTTTTACCAATTATGTATAAAGACTCAAGAAGAGCAAATTGTATATTACAAAGTGAAAAACAATAATGTTATAAATGACAAGTTTAATAGATCCTGAAAGGATCTATATATATTAAGAAAATTATATTATATTATTTATATTGTCATATATCAAAAGTATATTTTATGATTGAAACTATCATATGATTATAAGTATAATCATATAATATGATTATATTATATTATTTATATTGTCATATACCAAAAGTATATTTTATGATTGAAACTATCATAAGTATAATATGATAAAAAAATTATTGGAAATAATATGGATGTCCATTATAACAACCTGAAAATTCTTACCTAGTAAATGTTCATGAATGATAGTAGTTGATATTACAATTTGGTCTCTGAAGAACATTATATATTTGGTCTTAAAGGACATTATGTGACATTTTAGTCTGACAAGACCCGATTCGACTCCTATCTCGAGGTCGGAAGGATCCCATATAAACCGAAGTATTCTTGATTAAAATATGGATTTACTGAAAATCGTAATTTTGATAATCACCTCATTCAAAATATAAATTGAATAAATCTAAAATCTTTAATTTTTTTGTATTGGACCCATCGACTGAATATATAAAATATTTATAAAATATCTGTAAAATGATGATTCATCTGTAAACTATTTTGGAAATACATTTACAAAATTTGATAAATAAAGAATTAATATACACAATTACAACTATTTATCATCATGTGGTCTTTCTCACGATATACAATACTCTGCACAAACTTGCGGTGGATACCTGAAAAAATGGATTTATAAAAGAATAAGTGTTAATGTCTAATAAGTGGATATAATTTTTCCAAAATATTTCTAAATAAAACATTAAAATCATCACTGGTAAAAAGAAACAATTTCAATGATTCATAAACAATTATATCTAGAAATAAAACTGAATATAAATCTCATATCATTATAAAACTATAAACTTCTATATAAATTATCTTTATGACTTTAATAATATAAAATATGAAAATCTATAATTTGTAAAACTTTTTTGGAAATCTCTTTTTTAGTAAATTTGATATTCTATACTGATCAAACTCAGTATATAACATTTGTAATCTGAAAATCTATACCAACTAGTACCTAAGGAAATCTGTCATACGTGGTGGAGATACTCGACACACATGCAGAGTGAAGGATAACATCTGTCATACATGTGTTGGGTGACTCAATGACTCTAGACATCTGCCATATACGTGTTGGGTAACTCTCTCGAACTTACACACGTGTAGTCTATCTGACCGTTAGAAAGGAGGGTACAACCTTGGTGTTCTAAAAACATATTTTTCTTTTCATTTTCTCAAATCTTTTCTGAATATATATAATATTAAATAATACTTTTCACAAAACATAAATAAATATTCTTTCTCAAAACACAAAATCATATTATTTAAAACATTCTAAAATTTTTCTAATAATAACTCAAACTGAAAATATAAAATTCTTACTCGAATGTCTCATAAGTATACATACATATGAATTCACAATAAACTTTTATTTCAATCATAAAACATAATTTATAATCCATAAAATCAATTAACTCAATTAATTATTTACTTGAAATAAATAATAAAATCTAAAATATAAATAAACATAACTCAATCAATTTAATTACAAATAAAACTTTCTACTCATATAACTCCTTTACTTATTTCTGGATCTAAAATGGATTCTCATTTGATTTCTCATAACCTTGGATCCATTCTAAAATCACATAAAACTCAATTTAAACTTATAGAAAAATTAAATAATTCTCTCGAATTTCAAATCCTATTAAAATAAACTTACTTATTTGGATAAATTGGATATCCAAATATTTTCCTTTTTTTCTTCTTCCCTTTCTTCTTCTCTTTTCACGGTTTTCTTTCTTCTATTTTTTTTTTTTCTTTTCCTTTTTTTTGCAGCTTCTGTTTTTAATTTACTTATGAGGACCGGTGTATATATATATATATATATATATATATATATACTTATACATAGTCATCCTAATCTCTTTTCATGCACTGCCTCAGGTCATAGTCATTTTTTTTTTGTTTTATTATTATATTATTATTCTTTTCCACAATCGGCACCCACCATTTACTTTTACATATCTATATGTTTTTTTTTTCTTTTTTTTTTTCAATGGACATGGCCCACCACTAACATATATATATTTTTATTTCAATGGACATGACCCACCACTAATATATATATATATTTATTTCAATGGATATGGTCCACCACCTATTATTATTATTATTATTATTATTAAGAAAAAAAATCACCCATCGTATTACTTTTTTTCCAACATATGAAAATTTTCATTTTGCCCATATACCCTTTTTCTTTAATCCAACTTTTTTAATTACTTTTAAAAATATCCTCCAGTAGACTATTTTTATTCACTATTTCTTTACTTCTATAATTAGAACCAAACCAAATTAATAACAATAAATTAAATTTCAATTAATCTCTTAGGTTCACGTAGATTAGAGTCTTATATAGTCATTAAATAATAATATGATAGTTTAATATATCCTTAGAGGATAATAAGACAGTATAATTAAGTCCCTGAAGAACATTATGATAGTATAAATAAGTCCCAAATAAATATTATGATAATACAAATAAGTTCATAAGACAAATAAATAAATTTTCTCATCGTTAAGGGGAGGATAAAAATAAAATTCTTAATGTCATAAAATTACAGTTGGCATACATCATTCAGATGATGATTATTGTATAAGTGCTGTGAACATGAAGTTCAAAGGATCATTTACTTAAAAATTGCATATCCGAATGATTTTATATTCATTATCAATATATTAACCCCGATGATTGTTTTTGAAGAACGAGTTAAGTAAATGGTATTAAATAAATCATTCATTACACATAACTGTGTGAAAAATAAATTTTGTTGTAAAATTATTATTCCTCGAAGTGAATAATAAAATATCATAATCATTTTAAAGATTACGCTTGAGCTATATATAATCTTCATCATATAAATAACAACTTCTGAAGAGTTAAATATTTTTAAAGAAATAGAACTTTTTTCTCCCCCTGTGAAACTCACAGAAGGGATTTTAATTACATATGGAAATGTGCATATATCTAACTATAAATGTTATAGTTTGTCCAAAAAATATGCAAAAGCTTACAGTAGCTGCCCCTGAGAGGCATGCATACTGAAAACTTAAAGAAAATTGAGATATAATATTTTATGACTCTGCATATTATAAAACAATTATGAGGATATTGAATAATAAATTATGAAAATTATTGATTAAAACAAAAGCAGAGCTATACTTATATAGTCTTATTAAACTTGTCATATAGATGCTTGAAGACATTGTATATTTGGATCTAAATAATTACTCATGTGAAAAATAAGATAGTAAGATATAATTGTATTTAAAAGGTCTTGCAAACTTAATAGAAGGATTTAAAAGAGCCATTATCTTATTAACAAATGGTACAAAAGTATGTATAAATAGTACATTGTGCTTAAGTATGACAGGACCCGATCCGGATTCCCTTTAATGAACCCAGCAGTCCTGCCAGGCATCCCACGAAACCCCTATGAAGTCTAATTAGCCATATCCAAAAGGATGTCACAGAACGAACCCGTAACTATTAAAAGTTTTGCTAACTTATGAATTATACATTTTAAAATTCTCTTTCTAAATTTTCAAGTAAATTAAAATGTAAATTAAAGTATCATCCTCAATATCCAAATATCTAAAATGTGCATGCATTCTCATAACATGAAAAGTTTACAAAATTGTTCAAAATAAAAAGTTTGCACAACATATAATTGTTATCCAAATTACAATACTGGTAAATGAAATTATGCAGCATCATCGATCGTCTTGGCCTACCTGATCAGAACGAAACAATTTGGTACCCTGGTCTCTTATTCCTGCACCTGAGAGGTTTTTGTAATATAAAACCAAAAACATTATGTTATGCGTATTTTTTGGACTTAGTAGTTGGGCTGGTAAAAGTCCAATTGAGGCCCATTTAAGACCCAATGAGGTCAACATAGTCAAAACCCATCAAACGAGGCCCAATGTTGACTCAAAGACCATCAAAACTTCCAGCTGGCATCAATAGGCCCATGAGTATAACTGGGACTCAGCTCGCCGCCTGCGTAGCTCGTTTCTCAGCGAGCTCGAGATGGGGACCACCATGACACGTCAGCTCGCTCAGATACGTGATAAGTACCATATCTTCCAGAACAGACAGTTACCAAGATCGATAGTGATTCTCTCTCCAGATATGGTAGTTGCCCAATCAAACCATGATTTCCTCGTCAGACATGGAGATTAATTCAAACTCAAATGCAAGTCATCATTATATTGAGATAAATATAGCAATTTCCTAATATTATCTAAATATATTAGGAAGCATAATTAATTTATAATTCTTTTCCTTGTTTTTCCCAATTGTTTAGGGAATGTAATTAATTCAGGATTCTTTTCCTGATTTACTTCAACCAGAATTGTAACACTTCTTTCCCTATAAATAGGGATTAAAATCATTGTAACATCATCAGACAATATTGAATAATATACTGTCACTCTGCAGAGATTAAGAGTTGGACAGTCGTGGACGTAGGCCTTTCTATTGCCGAACCACGTAAAAGCTTGGTGTTCTTCGTTCGATCCTGTATTTCTACCTTTGTCTTTCCTTGGTTTTCGTGTTTTCTCACATTGATTGCAGGTATTGGGCATTGATTGCTCGTCGACTGAATTCCAACGTCGACATTTTGGCGCTAGAAGGAGGGCCCAGACTGCAATCTTGTTCATCTTAGTTCATTAACCTTTGACGAGATGGCAAAGACTAGATCAAACAGGTTCCTTGGAGATGACGATCAGGCGGAAAGTCACGTGAATCAATCCCAACAGAACTTACAGCTTGGGCAAGACGCAACCACGCATGCAGCAGGCCCGTCTCATGGACAAGTTCTCGGGGCTACAACAGGCATTCCTCCTCTGCCTCACCGTCAAACGGTCCCAGTTGCCCCGACGGCCGAAGGACAGAATGCATTACTGCAGAGGCAGGAAGCGTTGGAAGATACGGTCAGACAGCTCACGGAAGCCGTCAATATGTTGGTGCAGGCCCAGGTTCAGAACGTGACTAGGGTGGAAGTTCAGACACCGCAGGGAGTGCCCCAGCCTCCCGAACCAGCACGAGGACTTGAAAGGCTGGCAAGAGAAGTCCAGCGACCTGCAGACTCGGCTCGCTCATCCAATGCGCGTTCGAGGGATGGAAGACACCCTGTTCAGCACGGAAGGGAGGTCGCACGACCTGATAGCCTGGTAGTAAGACTGAGCCAGGAGGGAAACAGGCGGATGGAAGTTGGTCAAGGTAGAGTCCGAGCCGCAGCTCGTTATATCGACGAGGTGGATGGGCAGCAGGTAAGATCCCATCATCATGAGGGTCAAGTTGAGGAAGACGAAAGGTATGACCCTGAACATCCTGCTCCAAGTCATGATCACAGGAGGAGATACGAGCTCCGAGACCCCCAACTAGAGGAGCTCCTCCAAAGGGTCCAGCAGTTGGAAGCACGACCCGGAGTTCCGGAGCAGCGTGAGCTCTACGGAGGCAGAACCCCATTTACAAGGGAAATTGAAACGCAACCTCTTCCTCCGAGGTTCAAGATGCCAAGCATTCAGCAATACAATGGGGACAGTGACCCATATGACCATCTAGACGCTTTCAACGTTCAGATGGATCTGCAAACAGGAAATCCGATGGTGAAGTGCCGAGTATTCCCCGCTACATTGGGGGATATTCCAAGAACGTGGTTCAGGAATCTCCCAGCTCGCAGCATAGGAAGTTGGGAGCAATGCCAACAGAAGTTCGTTGGTCAATACAGGGCACTGAGAAGGCAGCTCGCTCCATCCTGCCACCTAGCCACCATTTTTCAGCGTCAGGGTGAGTCGTTGAAGGAATACATCACCAGATTCAGACGCGAGGTCGCGAATGTCGAGCACCCATCAGATGAAAGCATTCTAACAGCGATCTCAGCTGGGCTGCGCAAGGATGGAAAGCTATATGAAAGCATTTACAAGTCCCCAGTAAAGGATCTGGGAGAGTTTTACGAGCGAGCTGCAAAAGAGATCAGGTGGGAAGAAACCTTCGGCCCGAAAAAGCAGAATCAGAAGAATGAAGCGGGCAGTTCCAGCCAGCCAAAGAGGAGAAGCAATGGCCGGAACGAAGAAGGAAGAAACAACGGCTCAAGTAATCAGATCGCTAAGAAAGCGAGAAGAGAGCCAAGGTACGAGCGACCTCAGCGTTGGGGTCGCCAGGAAGGATACAGCGTCCTGACGACATCACCAGACAGGATTTACGCTGCGGAGCGTAACAAGGAGGACTTCGGGAGGCCCAATCCTATAAGGGCTCCCATTCAGCACAGAGATCAGAACAAGTTCTGTGCCTACCATAATGAGGTCGGGCACAGTACTTCGGACTGTTGGGCGTTGAAGAACGCCATTGAGAAATTAATAAGGCGAGGTCGCTTGGGAGAATATGTGGCAAGACCTGCTGATCAACGACCTCACCACCAGCGACCTCAGCAGCAACAGCCAGGACACCAGCAGCAGCCCCAGCGAGCTCCCGAACAAGGTCAGGAACCTGCGGTAAGAACCATCTTTACTATCTATGGTGGCCCCCATATCGCAGGTGATTCCAACAGATCGCATGAGAGGTACGTCCGGGAGGCGAATCATTCATTCCAGCTCAATGGGTCGGAGGGACCTACCAAAAGAGCGAAACCGACCTCGGACGAGATCGTATTTACCGAGGAAGATGCCAGAGGAGTGATCAGTCCTCATAATGATGCGCTGGTTATACGAGCTAAAATCAGCAATATGGAAGTTAGGCGCATCATGATCGATACCGGCAGCTCAGTGAACGTGATGTATAGGAGCTGTTTTGACCAGATGGGGCTGCGAGCAGAACAGATGAGGCCATCCCCAGAGCCTTTGTTTGGATTCACTGGAGATGCTGTGGTACCAGTGGGGCAGATCAAACTGCCTTTGACTCTGGGGGAGGCAGGTCGTCAGGCCACAACCCTGACGGACTTCTTGATAATCGACTGCCCATCAGCGTATAACGTGGTCCTCGGAAGACCTGCTATGAACGAGTTGGACATGGTTACTTCAACCAGAACTCTGACCGTGAAGTTCCCAACTCCCAATGGCGTCGGATGTGTTCGAGGAGAACAGCACCTGGCTCGTCGTTGCTACGAAGATGCAGTGAAGATGGGTGTAAGAGGAAAGAAGGTGAACGTGGTCTCAGGGGGCGAGCCACGAGCTATGACTGAGAAGGGAGTCAGTCACGACCTGGACCCTCGCGAGGTAGACGCAGACCGAGCTACCGGTCCAATTGAGGAGTTAGAGGATGTACCAGTCAGCGAGGTAGATCCTGAGCGATGCTTAAAGCTAGGAAGAGGATTAACTCCAGAGCTGAGAATCCAGCTCGCTGACTTCTTAAAGGCGAATCTGGATGTGTTTGCATGGAACCATGAGGACATGGTGGGAATAGATCCAAAGGTGATGTCTCACAGGCTGAACATTGATCCTCATTTCAAACCAGTTCGCCAGAAAAGAAGGGCAATGACAGGGGAACGATACCTAGCACTAAAAGAAGAGATAGACAAGCTTCTGGTTAACAAGTTCATCAGAGAAGCTTACTACCCGACCTGGGTCGCCAACCCTGTGCTAGTAAAAAAGAAGAACGGGAAGTGGAGAACTTGCATCGACTTCACCGACCTAAACAAAGCATGCCCCAAAGATAGTTTTCCCCTGCCAAGGATAGATCAGCTCGTGGATGCTACTGCTGGCCACGAGCTCCTAAGCTTCATGGATGCATATTCGGGATATAATCAAATCCCAATGAAGCCTGAAGATGAAGAGCACACCTCGTTCATGACTGATCGGGGACTATATTGCTACAAGGTGATGCCCTTCGGTTTGAAGAATGCTGGAGCGACCTACCAACGCTTGGTGAACATGATGTTCAAAGAGCAAATCGGAAAGACCATGGAGGTCTATGTGGACGATATGTTAGTAAAGTCCAAGCAGATAGGTGATCATGTTGGCGACCTAAGAGAGATGTTCCAAATCCTGAGGAGCTACCAGATGAAGTTAAATCCACTCAAGTGTGCATTCGGAGTAGCTTCCGGGAAGTTCCTGGGCTTCATGGTCAACAATAGGGGGATTGAAGCAAACCCTGAAAAGATCAAAGCACTGATTGACATGAGGTCGCCCACCAGGGTGAAGGATGTCCAGAGTCTCAATGGCCAGGTCGCAGCATTGAGTCGGTTCATATCAAAAGCCTCGGACAAATGTGTCCCTTTCTTTAACATTCTGAAGAAAGCGAAGAGTTTCGAGTGGACTGAGCAGTGTGAAATAGCCTTCCAGCAGTTGAAGGAGTATATGGGACGAGCTCCACTTCTTTCCAAGCCCAAAGAGGGAGAAAAACTGATTCTATACTTGGGAGTGTCGCAGCAAGCTCTGAGTGCCGCGCTGGTGAGGGAAGAAGAAAAGACGCAGCTTCCAGTCTATTATGTGAGCAAAAGATTACAGGATGCTGAAACCAGATATTCGCAGATGGAGAAACTGGCTTACTGCCTGGTATTGCGTCAAGGAAGCTGCGACCTTACTTCCAAGCTCATACTATCGAAGTCCTCACCCAGTATCCGTTGAAACAAGTTTTGCAGAAAGCAGACACCTCAGGTCGTTTGTTAAAATGGGCAGTGGAGCTCGCGCAGTTTGATATCCAATACAAACCGAGGACAGCTATCAAGGCTCAGGCTCTTGCAGATTTCATTGCGGAATTTACAGGACCTGTAGATGATGAAGCCGAATGTTCTGAAGGTCCGGCCTGGGAACTTTTTGTTGATGGATCATCCAGCGAGCAGAGAGCTGGAGCTGGAGTTCTACTGATCAGTCCTGAGGGCCATAAAATTCTTTGTGCTCTAAGGTTTGGCTTTCAGGCGACAAACAATGAAGCTGAGTATGAAGCTCTGCTCGCAGGACTGCGTTTGGCTAAGGAGATGCGAGCTGAACACTTGAAGATTTTCAGTGACTCACAGCTCGTCGTCAGCCACGTAATGGGAGAATATCAGGCTAGGGGACCGAAAATGGCCCTCTACCTCCAAAAAGTACACGAGCTGCTGGGTGCGTTCCAGAGGTACGAGATGAAGCAGATCCCACGAGCTCAGAACTCGCATGCTGATGCACTAGCTCGCCTCGCAACCACGCGAGATGCAGATTTCCTCGGGGCAATCCCAGTTGAGTTCCTACCAGCTCCAAGCACAGAAGAAAAGAATGTGACGATGGTCATATCCGTGCAGCCTGATTCTTGGATGAGCCCTATTCTCGAATACTTGCAGGATGGAAAGCTGCCCAATAACAAGCTAGAAGCACGACGTCTGCGAGCTAGAGCAGCCAGGTATTGCATCTATGATGACGCACTGTACAAGAAGGGGTTCACAGCACCGTTATTGAGATGCATTGATGGCCACGAATGCGAAACAGTACTAAGGCAGATACACGAAGGCCACTGTGGGAATCATGCTGGGGGGCTGTCTCTAGCTCAGAAGGCACTTCGCCAAGGCTTCTACTGGCCCACCATGAGGCAGGATGCCCTCAACTTAGTAAAGAAATGCGACAAATGTCAAAGGTTTGCTCATATTCCACGAGCTCCACCAGCTTACCTCCAACAGATGGTGAGCCCGTGGCCCTTTGCGATCTGGGGGATGGACCTGATCGGACCCCTACCGATGGCACGTGGGAGATGCAAGCATGCAGTAGTCGCAGTGGATTATTTCACTAAGTGGGCTGAGGCAAAAGAGTTAGCTGAAATCTCCACGACAAAGATTGAGAAATTTATGTGGAGCAACATTATTAGCAGATTTGGGGTCCCACAGCAGATCGTGACAGACAATGGAACTCAGTTCGCCAGTGACCAGTTTCTTAGGTTCTGTAACGACCTCAAAATTGTTAAAAGTTTCTCAGCAGTAGACCACCCACAAGCCAATGGCCAAGTGGAAGCTGTAAACAAGATCATCAAGCAGACCCTAAAGATGAAATTGGAAGCTAAGAAGGGAGCGTGGGTAGACGAGCTCCAAAAAGTTTTGTGGTCCTATAGAACCACGGCTCGCAGCTCAACGGGCGAGACCCCATTTTCAATGGTATATGGATCAGAGGCTATGATCCCGGCTGAGTTTGAGGTCACCTCGCAAAGAAGAGCGACCTTCAATCCAAATGACAATAATCAGCTACTTGCAACAAATCTGGACCTGCTCGAAGAACACAGGGAAACCGCCAGGTTAAGGGTAGCTGTCTATCAACAGAGAATAGCGAGGTACTATAACAAGTACGCTCGCATCCGCAGATTCAACGTAGGAGACTTAGTCCTACGCCTTATTCTACCTGGAGCCCGCAAGCCAAGTGACGGATCCTTAGGCCCGAACTGGGAAGGACCGTATGTTGTCAAAGCAGCCTTGGGAAATGGAGCTTATCGCTTAGTTAATGTAAATGGAGCCGAAGTTCTCCGAGCTTGGAATGCCGAGCATCTCCGCCCCTATTATCAATAAGTTTGCCATTATCTGTAATATGGATTGATTATAAATAAAAGCTCCATTCTCCCCCTGTTTTTGATTCAACACACCAGGCTAACGGGCTCCGAGCTCAACAGCGTAAGAACAAATTAATGAGCCTAAAAGGCAGGCGAGGTGACGACCCCTGCATAGCTCGCTATAAATAAAAAGAGCCTAAAAAGCAAGTGACTAAGTGTCCTTGCATAGCTCGCCTAATGAGCCTAAAAAGCAGGCGAGGTGACGACCCCTGCATAGCTCGCTATTGAATATAGAGCCTAAAAAGCAAGTGACTAAGTGTCCTTGCATAGCTCGCCTAAAGAGCCTAAAAAGCAGGCGAGGTGACGACCCCTGCATAGCTCGCTATTAAATAAAAAGAGCCTAAAAAGCAAGTGACTAAGTGTCCTTGCATAGCTCGCCTAATGAGCCTAAAAAGCAGGCGAGGTGACGACCCCTGCATAGCTCGCTATTGAATATAGAGCCTAAAAAGCAAGTGACTAAGTGTCCTTGCATAGCTCGCCTAATGAGCCTAAAAAGCAGGCGAGGTGACGACCCCTGCATAGCTCGCTATTAAATAAAAAGAGCCTAAAAAGCAAGTGACTAAGTGTCCTTGCATAGCTCGCCTAATGAGCCTAAAAGCAGGCGAGGTGACGACCCTGCATAGCTCGCTATTGAACAAAGAGCCTAAAAAGCAAGTGACTAAGTGTCCTTGCATAGCTCGCCTAATGAGCCTAAAAAGCAGGCGAGGTGACGACCCCTGCATAGCTCGCTATTGAATATAGAGCCTAAAAAGCAAGTGACTAAGTGTCCTTGCATAGCTCGCCTAAAGAGCCTAAAAAGCAGGCGAGGTGACGACCCCTGCATAGCTCGCTATTAAATAAAAAGAGCCTAAAAAGCAAGTGACTAAGTGTCCTTGCATAGCTCGCCTAATGAGCCTAAAAAGCAGGCGAGGTGACGACCCCTGCATAGCTCGCTATTGAATATAGAGCCTAAAAAGCAAGTGACTAAGTGTCCTTGCATAGCTCGCCTAATGAGCCTAAAAAGCAGGCGAGGTGACGACCCCTGCATAGCTCGCTATTGAATATAGAGCCTAAAAAGCAAGTGACTAAGTGTCCTTGCATAGCTCGCCTAATGAGCCTAAAAAGCAGGCGAGGTGACGACCCCTGCATAGCTCGCTATTAAATAAAAAGAGCCTAAAAAGCAAGTGACTAAGTGTCCTTGCATAGCTCGCCTAATGAGCCTAAAAAGCAGGCGAGGTGACGACCCCTGCATAGCTCGCTATTGAACAAAGAGCCTAAAAAGCAAGTGACTAAGTGTCCTTGCATAGCTCGCTAAATGAGCCTAAAAAGCAGGCGAGGTGACGACCCCTGTATAGCTCGCTACGTAAAAGAATGAGCCTAAAAAGCAAGTAACTAAGTGCCTTGCATAGCTTGCCTAATGTGCTTAATAAGCTGATGGCTAAATGACCCTGCATAGCTTGTCAAATACCCATTGTTTATACTTACAAAATTTTGTTAAATTGTTGCTTTCATTCTTATCAGGTTTTAAGTTCATTGAATATGAGCTCGCAAGAAATATGAAAAGCAAAAGAATATACAATGACTTGAAGAACATTCTACACAATAGAAGTAATGAAAGAAATTTTCATTAAAATACGAGGACTGATTACAAATTGAAAGATAAATAGTATACATGAAAAAGAAAAATAAATTGCTAGTTCTCAGCAGGAGGATCTGGATCAAGCTGGAGGTTCTGGACCAGCGGTGGATGAGGCAGCTTTTGCTTTGAAATCCTCAATAGTTTCGAGACCTACGTCCCCAAAGATAGAAAAATCCATCTCTGGATGGGACATCCACAATGTGTAGAGGAAGTCGCGACCTGTTCTTTCCTCAGCTTCATCCTTCGCGTCTGCAACCCGCACTTCCAGTTCTTGAGCTGCTTGATTTTTGAAGGCCATTAGCTCTTCGAAAGCATTATCAGCGAGACGATTGACGACCTCGGCCTGTTTCTTCATCTCTTCCACTTGTTGCTCCGCGGCCTCAGCTCGCTGGATAGCCTCCCCTACTTGCTGTCTAAGCACCGCAGCTCGATGATCAGCCTCCTTCGCGCGGTTGTCCGCAGTTGCAGCCTCCTTAGCTCGTTTGGTTGCAGACTCCTCAGCACTTTTTGCTGCAGCTCCCATCTCATCAGCTCGCTTCTTAGCCTCCTCGGCCTGTTGTTCTGCAGTTTCAGCCCGCGCCAGAGCAGCATCAACCTGGCGATGAAGTACTTCAGTCTTCTCTTCCGCTGCTGAAGCCCGCTGCTCGTCCAGGGCAGCCTGTTGCTCAGATTGCCTCAGATCCTCCTTCACCTTGAGCAGCTCATCCTTTAGCATGGCGTGCTCATTCTCCAGTTTCTTCAAAGCCTCCTCAGCTGCTTGCCTTGCAGCGTTTGCCTTGGCGATCTGAGCTTCCTGACCCTCTATTCTGCCCGAGGTCATGCGAGCTAAGTCATCAGTAGCCGCCTCCAGGTCGAACTCCAGCTTCCTGATCTCATCCTGGGTAGCCCTTGTCTCCTTTCTCCGCTTCATTGCAGCAAGGGCACCCTGGAAAGTATGAACAGATTAAGATCCAGTCAAGTAAAGAAATCAGCAGATGAGGAAAAGTAACTTACCAGCATGCAATGACGAGCCACGAACTCATCCAAGTCCTCGCCCCTAAGGCTCCTATTTTCCAAAACATTCGCATGATTGAGCATAATTGTTGCCCAACTGTCAAGGAAGGAATTTAAGAATCTCCCTCCGGGACCCAGCTCGATGTCTGATGGGGTAGGTGAAGGAGTTCTCGCGCGCTCCGGGAAATCACGTGCATCATTGAAGGTACCACCACGTCGCGACACAACAGTACGCCTAGTCGCATATGTGCTGGGGCCAGCTCGGGTTGCCTCAGGAGCGGCATTTGAAGGAGCATCACCTTTTCCAGGCTGCGAGCTGGAAGTTGGAGGTGACTGAAGACTAGTAAAAACATCGGAGATGGGCACCTCGCTAGGAACGGCAGTCGAGGGAGTAGTTGCTCCAGCAGCAACATGCACCTCGCTGGGAGCAGTGGTTGAAGGGGCAGTAGCTTCAGTGGCTGCAGGCACTTCGGAGGAAACAGCAACTGTAGGAGCCTGATCCTGGCCAGATGGTTTGGATCGCTTGGAAGGAGCTGCTGGAGTGGCCAAGTCTTCGGCAGGTCGTTTCGCTGGAGGAGCTGAGGAAGCTTGAACTTCAGTAGGACGTGCTGGAGGGGATTTCATGAGGACAAGTTTCCTCCTGTTAGCTGGGAGTTTTGTAGAGGAAGGAGCTGGAGCTGGAGCACGAACTGGGGATCGCAGTGGAGCCCCTGGAGTAGACGTGCGAGGTGGAGAAGAAGATAGATCAGCCTGTGCAGTAGGAACTGCAGGGACTGGGTCTGATCCTGTCCGAGCTGGAGCAGGAGCTGGAGAAGAACTTTTTTTAGACGCACCCTTTGAAGGAATGCGAGTTGAAGACGGTTTCGCCTTCGTTGGTGTGCGAGCTGAAGATGATCTCGCCTTAGACGAGGTGCGAGCAGGAGCACCTCGAGATGAAGTCTTCCGAGGTGGAGAAGACGAACGAATGTTATCCGAGCGAATGGCCTCCTCTGATGATGAAGAGATTACTGGCGGAGGTCGGGAAATAAACGCATGCTCAACAGAAACCTCAAAGACAGAAGGGAGTCTAGGCCTGTCACTCATCTTGCCTATATCTTCCCCAGCTCGCAGAAGATGGCATTCCGTAGAAGGAGCGAGCTTGTGAGCTATAAGGATAGCATCATCGAACCTGCTGCTGATGCCCGTGTCGCTCGATTTGGCGAGCCTGTTAAGAGCTCGTTCCTCCCCGCTGTTAAGAGGAGGCTCATCCATCTTCAGCACTACACAACAAATAATCAAAAAATAATAAGTAATGAAGGAACAAAACAAAGTCAGCTCTCTTAGATTTTCTTATGAGTACCTGGTTTCAGGACGTAGCTGAAGTTTTGGAGATCTGCAAGGGATGGGCACGAGATATAGAACCAACTCGTCTTGTACGGCCCAACGTTGGATTTGCCTTTTGCTTCTCCTCTGGGCAAAAGGTCTTTATATTGTGACTGGCGAGCTGTGAGATAGTAGATGCCGTCAGGTTTCCCACCATCTCCTGACACGGCCTTGAAAGAATAGAACTGCTGAAAGATCCTCGGTGTAGGTGCAGGAAGGCCATTCCTGAAGAAGGCCAAGGCCAGTGAGATCAACTGCGTGTAAGAGTTGGGAGTCAGTTGAAATGGCGCGAGCTTGACTTTGTTGAGGAATTCAATCACGAACGGTGGAACGGGGAATCGCAACCCCTGCTCGAGATGTTGGGTGCTGATAGCGACGAACCCCCTGGGTGGATAACATGCATGATTATTTGAATCAGGCAGCAGTATGCGGCAACCGAAGGGAATGTGGAACTGCCTGACGAGTCCCTCCACCTCAGGACGTTTTAAAGATGAGGGATGACGAGCGAATGTCTCACGAGCTTCTCTTCCTTGAATAGCATGAGCTCGGGCTTTGTCACGCTCGCGAGCTTCATCGCTGGGAAGCATCCCCTTACGAGTTCCACTTGAAGACATCTAAAAAATAAATAGGCAAGTACATATATATCGTTACAAGAACAACAATGGTGAGGGGGCAAGATGAGCCCGAAATAGAAAGTTTAAAGAAAAGAAGACTCACCTTGAATCGTTGATAAGAGGAAGAACGACGAAGAAGACTGAAGATCTCGTAAAAAGGCAGAGAGTTCTGGATGTTTGAAAGCTTGAATACTTGTTTGCTTCGAGTGAAAGTGACAGGTGAAAGAAGAAAATGAAAAGGGGCCATCGGTTTATATAGACAAGCAAGCATGAGTCCCAACCATCAGATCTTTGAGAAACGTAACCGTCATAGATCTGACGGTACAGCATAAAACGTGGCTTTGGAAATCATGCAGCCGTCAGTTGAAAGACGTGCGCATTAAATGTGCGAGTAAAGGACGTACGGACGTCGCTTCAGTTATCACCTGCATGACTGCCACGTGTCGCAACTGAAAAGGTGGAATTTGAAAAGTGCACAGAGGCGGTTACAAAAGTAAGCGTGCTTGGGAAGCCAACTTTTGCCAGCAATTCAAGCTCCCAGCTCGCTAAAGCAAACTGAGAGCTGGGGGGCTAATGTTATGCGTATTTTTTGGACTTAGTAGTTGGGCTGGTAAAAGTCCAATTGAGGCCCATTTAAGACCCAATGAGGTCAACATAGTCAAAACCCATCAAACGAGGCCCAATGTTGACTCAAAGACCATCAAAACTTCCAGCTGGCATCAATAGGCCCATGAGTATAACTGGGACTCAGCTCGCCGCCTGCGTAGCTCGTTTCTCAGCGAGCTCGAGATGGGGACCACCATGACACGTCAGCTCGCTCAGATACGTGATAAGTACCATATCTTCCAGAACAGACAGTTACCAAGATCGATAGTGATTCTCTCTCCAGATATGGTAGTTGCCCAATCAAACCATGATTTCCTCGTCAGACATGGAGATTAATTCAAACTCAAATGCAAGTCATCATTATATTGAGATAAATATAGCAATTTCCTAATATTATCTAAATATATTAGGAAGCATAATTAATTTATAATTCTTTTCCTTGTTTTTCCCAATTGTTTAGGGAATGTAATTAATTCAGGATTCTTTTCCTGATTTACTTCAACCAGAATTGTAACACTTCTTTCCCTATAAATAGGGATTAAAATCATTGTAACATCATCAGACAATATTGAATAATATACTGTCACTCTGCAGAGATTAAGAGTTGGACAGTCGTGGACGTAGGCCTTTCTATTGCCGAACCACGTAAAAGCTTGGTGTTCTTCGTTCGATCCTGTATTTCTACCTTTGTCTTTCCTTGGTTTTCGTGTTTTCTCACATTGATTGCAGGTATTGGGCATTGATTGCTCGTCGACTGAATTCCAACGTCGACACATTATAAGCTACAAAGCTCAGTGAGTGCCTAATTGTTTCTATTTAAATTTATCTTTTATAAAAATTTACCTCCCGAGAAACATTTTCTTAAAAGCATTTTTCTTTAAAACAATTTATTTCTAAAAACTTGGGTTTTATAAAATTACTTTAAAGTCCTTAAAAGCTTTATAAAGTGCTAAAATATTTCTTAGGTTTCTAAAATATTTCTAAAACATTTTTCTTTCCAAAATTTGCTTTAAATAGTATGCTTCTCTTTCTAAAAATGCACTAATGGGGAACCCAATGGAAGCTACAATCACATGAGCGGCCAGACCAGCTCCGCTTAGTGTGGGGGTCACGTGGTGTAAAAGCTAGCATCGCACACCGTGACAAAGCTACAAAGACATTTTGCTACTACGTGGTGGAACTACCATTGCACACCGTATAGCGAGATAATACCCTATAAGTGTAGAGGATGACACGACAGATATGACAAACTCGATCCCCCCGATGTTAGTAGGACTAGCCCTCCCAACACTTGCCATACACTCCAAGGAATACCAGCTGGGTCTAAAGCTACAAGGTCTATCTATCCATAAACTTAGGTCGTCCACTAGTCTTTGAAATTTTTTTTTTTTTTTTCCATAGCTCAATTTAAATTCTTTTTCATTCTATAAACATAAAAGTGCTAAAAAAAATGTATACCATCTCATCTCATAAATAAACTAATTCATTTCATGCTAGAATGTAAAACAATTTATAAGCTAAAAATGAATTTATGAAAACTTATAAAATACATGCAAGATAAACTGAAAAGTATTTAATATTAAAATGTTTTCACACTCACTGTTCACTGCCCAACTCACCAATGGCTGCTTCTTCAACGTCCTTCGTCAGCTATATTTACATGCAACAACGACCTCTCTTAGAGCATGCATCCATGGAACACACTTCAAGTCCTAATCCCTTTTAATATCATTACTATTTATTTATTCATCTAAGCTATAACATATTACAGTACTGCCAGTCCAGCTAGAGCTGTGAGCTCATACCTTAGGTCATCATTTTCAGCAAGTTCTCACCTCATCCAACTCAGCCCGATTTGGGGGTATTATCCATCTCAGTGAGCTCGCTCTGTTCACCCCTTTCAACGAGCTACTACTTTCTAGCTCAACCTTATTTACAGGCATCTATCAACTCGCCCCTTTGCGTTACTGTCTTAGGATAGCTTAGGTAGGCATCATAACAGGCAGAGTCCTCACTCAGTTTGCTCTTGGCGAGCTCGCGCTCCAATCCAACTTGAGTAGGGTAGAAAAAGGGCTACAGGTATCTCCCAGCTCGCACTCAGCAAACTCCTATCCTAACTTACGCGAGCTCACTTAATACCTCATTTCCAGGTTTTACATTCTTATAACTATCAACACGTTCCAACCTCAATTAATTTTACATACATATATTCAACAACATTTCATTAGCTTCTACATATCAACTCAGATCGTAAACACAACAGGTTGTGCGATGGGAAATTCCATATCCTAAACCAAAGACAATTCCTTCAAATCAACTTATTTTGTTAGCTACTTCACTTACCAGATTTCTTTCTCAGCCTTATGTCGTGCTTTCTCATTCGTCTGCTGCCTCAAATCACTAGATCTATCCACCAAAATCTCAATAATATCAAATGTAGTTCATAGGCTGCTTCGACAGACTTCTCATTAACATAAAACCATGAAATCTTGATTTTACTACTTGACTCTTACCAAATCTGACTTGATAATCTTCCTAAACCTGTTCTTCACCTTCCTGCAACTTGATTTTTCTAAAAAATGATAGAGAACAGTTTGGGTCGACAGCTACTCTTATCTGTCGATAGCTTCCTCTTCTCTCTCTAGATTTTTCTTCAAGTCTCTCTCTATCTTTTACTTTCACGGTAACACACACCACACACTCATATTTATAGGTGTGGGCTAAGCTCCACCTTTACCGTTGAACTTCCTTAAATTTACGATTCTGCTATATTTTAGGGAATTCTTTATTTTCCCCTTATGTCCTTATCCTTGTACTTTATTTACGATTTTGTCATCCATTAGAAAAATTCTCTATTCCCACAATGCCCTTCAACTTTTTATAATTTAAATTTAGTCTCGATCATTCCAAAAATCTTATAAAATTTTAATTTCACCTCTGAGTATTTGAGAATCCCCTTATTATTTTTATAAATGAAGGTATATTAGTATAACACCTTAGTCCGTACATATGTACAGTAACTAAATTAGGAGAGGGTATTACAATTCCTTCCCCCTTATAAAAATTTTGTCCTCAAAATTTATATATCATACTGAAAAAGATGAGGGTATCTATAGTACATTTGATCTTCGTGCTCTTAAGTAGCATCTTCTACTTCGTGATTCCTCAACAATACTTTTATCAAGGGGATTACTTTATTTCGCAAAACCTACCCGTGTGATCTAAAATCTGCCCTGGTTCCTCTTTATAAGTTAAGTTCCTCTTTAACTCTACTGGTTGCTCTCTAAGTATATGTGAGGGATCTGAAATATAATTACGGAGCATGAATATATGAAACATGTCGTGAATCTTGCTTAACTGCGGTGGTAGCTCCAACCTGTATACTACAGGTCCCACTATTTTCATGACCTCATATGGTCCGATGTAGCATAGACTCAATATACCACGCTTTCCAAATCTGAGTATGCCTTTCCAAAGGGATATCTTGAGGAATACTTTATCACCAATTTCAAACTCGAGGTCCTTTAAACGGTTATTCGCATAGCTCTTCTATCTATCATTCGCTATTTTAAACTTGTCCTTAATAATTTTAATCTTGTTTGTAGTCATTTGGACAAGCTCGGAACCTATCAATTTTCTCTCACCTATCTCGTACTAGTACACTAGAGTCCTACACTTTCTTCCAAAAAGAGCTTCGTACGGGGCCATACCTATACTGGCTTGATAACTATTGTTGTATGCGAACTCCATAAGTGGTAGGTGTGTATCCTAAGCCATTTTGAATTTCAAGACACACGCTCTGAGCATGTCTTCGAGTATCTGGATAGTTCTCTCTGATTAGCCGTCTGCTTGGAGATGAAAAACCGTATTGAAGTTCAGCTGAGTACCTAAGGTTTTCTGTAATTGAGCCAAAACTTGGAAGTAAATATGGGATCGTGATCTGACATAATAGAAACTGGTATACCATGTAGTCTAACTATCTCATCTATGTAAAGTTGGGCTAACCTACTTAGGGGGTAGTTACTCTTGATCGACAAGAAATGGGCGGACTTCATGATAGAGTGCTAAAATATTTCTTAGGTTTCTAAAATATTTTTAAAACATTTTTCTTTCTAAAATTTTCTTTCAATGGTATGCTTCTCTTTCTAAAAATGCGCTAATAGGGAACCCAAGGGAAGCTACAACCACATGAGCGGCCAGACCAGCTCCGCTCAGTGTCGCAGGTCATGTGGCGTAAAAGCTAGTGTCGCACACCGTGACAAACCTACAAAGACATCCTGCTACTACGTGGCGGAACTACCATTGCACACCGTATAGCGAGATAATACCCCACAAGTATAGAGGGAAACACGACAGACATGACAGACTTGATCACTTTGATGTTAGCAAGATTAGCCCTCCTAATACACTATGGGGTATACCGGCCGGGTCTAAAACTATAAGGTCTATCTATCTATAAACTTGGGCCGTCCATTAGTCTTTGAAAATCTTTTCTTTTTTTCTTTTTTTTTTTTTTCATAGCTCAATTTAAATTCTTTTTCATTCTATAAACATAAAGGTGCTAAACAAATGCATACCATTTCATCTCATAAATAAATTAATTCATTTCATGCTAGAATGTGAAACAATTTATAAGCTAAAAATGAATTTATGAAAACCTATAAAATACATACAAGATAAAGTAAAAAATATTTAATATTTAAATGTTTTCACACTTACTGTTCCCTGCCCAGCTCACCAATAGCTGGTCCTTCAGCATTCTTCGTCAGCTCGCTGGTCACCTATATTTACAAACAACAGTGACCTCTCTTAGAACATGCATCCATGGAACATACTTCAAGTCCTAATCACTTCTAATATCACTGCTATTTATTTATTCATCTCAACTATAATGGATTGCAGCGCTGCCAGTCTAGCTAGAGTTGTGAGCTCATACCTCAGTTCATATTTTTTAATTAGCTCTCACCTTGTCCAACTCAGCCCGATTTGGGGACATTATCCATCTTAGCGAGCTCGCTCTGTTCATCCCTTTCAGCGAGCTGCTACTTTCTAGCTCAGCTGTATTCATAGGCACCTCTCAGCTTGCCTTTTTGTGTTGCTGCCTTAGGCCAGCTCGGCCATACATCATAACGGGCAGAGTCCTTACTCAGCTCGCCTTTAACGAGCTCGCGATCCAATCCAACCCGCGCATGGCTGAAAAAGGGCTACGAGTATCTCCCAACTTGCACTTAGCAAACTCTTACCCTAACTTACGCGAGCTCACCTAATACCTCATTTCTAGGTTTTACATTCTTACAACTATCAACAAGTTTCAACCTCGATTAATTTTACATACATATATTCAACAACATTTCATTAGCTTCTACCTATCAACCCAGATCGTAAACACAACAGGTTGTGCGACGAGAAATTTCGTATCCTAAACCAAAGATAATTCCTTCAAATCAACTTATTTTGCTAGCTACTTCACTTGCCAGATTTCTTCCTCAGCCTTATGACGTGCTTCCTCACTCGTCTGCTACCTCAAATCACCAGATCTATGCACCAAAATCTCAATAATACCTGATGCAGTTCATAGACTGTTTCGACAGACTTCTCACTAACATAAAACCATGAAATCTTGATCTTACCACTTGACTCTTACCAGATCTGACTTGATAATCTTTCCAAACCTGTTCTTCACCTTCCTATAGCTTGATTTTCCGAAAAAATGATAGAGAACAGCTTGGGTCGGTAGCTGCTTTTATCTGCTAACAGCCTCATCTTCTCTCTCTGTAGATTTTTCTTCAACTTTCTCTTTCTCTCTTTCACTTTCATGGCAACACATGTCACACACTCATATTTATAGGCGTGGGCCAAGCTCCACCTTTACCTTTGAATTTTCTTAAATTTATGATTTTGCTATATTATAGGGAATTCTTTATTTTCCCCTTATGTCCTTATTCTTTCACTTTATTTACGATTTTGTCATCCATTAGAAAAATTGTCTATTCCCACAATGCCTTTAAACTTTTTATAATTTAAATTTAATTCCAATCCTTCCGAAAATCTTTTAAAGTTTTAATTTCACCTTTGAGCACTTAAAAATCCCTTTATTATTTTTATAAACGAGGGTGTATTAGTACAACACCTCAGTCCGTACATATGTACAGTAACAAAATTAGGAAAGGGTATTATAAAGTAGATCCATAAGAAATCTACTCAGTTTCAAAGATATACGTAGTAACGAATATCATATTGAAACTACAAATGAAAAGAATATTGAATATTTATTGTTATGGGTATATTTTAGGTTGCATGAATGGGCCGGTAAAAACCCAATAAATCGATCCAATAAGCTAACCTAATGGAGTGACCCAATAGACTAAGGCCTGATTCTACAATGTCCAACTCGCAGAGACAATCAGCTCGCTATTACAATACTCAGGTCGCTGGTTAACCATTATTCAGCTCGCCTTATGACCAGCTTTTGTTGCCCAGAGTAAGGTTCAACTTGTAGCTCGAAGTGCTCGATTAAAGGAATTTTACTAGAAAGGCAACAACCTAATTTGAAGGCGAGTCAACTATCAGAATTGAAAGCAAAGTCAAATTCCTATTTCAGTGAAACATGTTCCTAAATTTGTGGCCACCAGTTTTAGAAGTATAATTAATGTAAAATTCTTTTCTATTTTTTTTTACTCAAATTATAACACCTCAGATTATAAATAGAGGTTGAAAATTCACTGTAAACACACAATAATTAATAGCATACTGTGATTCTACCAAAATAATCAGAGAAGCAGTCATGGACGTATGTAAAACTCAAAACTTTAGCTATTGAAAAATAATTATTTTTTCGAATAAATAGTGTTTTTGAATGAAAAGTGTCCAAGTAAATAGTATCTTTCAGAAAAAGGACCTCATGAAGCAAAAGCTTCGAAAATAATTTTAGAATTTATGGAAGCTGAATTGGAGCGAAGATGAGTTTACTCAAAGAGATTTTGAGTAATCAGAAGTTTATTGACGAAAATGTCCTTTTTGGAGAATAATGAATATTAATGATTTTACATCCAAAGAATTTCTTTTAATATGAAATTGAGAGATAAACTGTCCAATTAGAGTATTTTATGGTCAATTTGAAGCTTTAATGACTATATAATTATTTTGGAATTTATGTGCGCTAGAATGGAAATTTAAATTTTTAGGGGATAAAGAATATATTTTTCATAGTCAAGCACACCTGAATTATGTGTGAGTATTATATGGAATGAGATCTTATGAAGAAGCACAATCCATGTAAAATAAAATAGGCCAATGAGAGAATGATACATAGAATCCATTAACTTGGAAAGACCTATATAAAGTGGAGTTGTCTTGAAATGAGAAGAAAAAATGACGAGAGAAATTAGAAAGACAGAAAGGTGAGGCATTCGACCATTCTTGAGAGAGAGAGAGAGAAAGTTGTGACCGAGAGCAAGTCAAATATGATTTATTCTGACCATCTAAGAGCCATTTTGAGAGAAACATAAAAGTGAATCAAGAGGGGAACGCTGCAAGTGAAGGAGGAGCTCAGCCAAGGAGGAAGTATTTTGCTGAAAAGAAGAAGAAAGATAAGCTTGTTGTCTTGTGGGTTTTGAGTTGATTCTAAGTATTTTTGACACCTGCACGTCATTTGGATTGAAAGGGACCTTGCGATCAAGAATACCCAAAAAGGGCAGTAGCCTTATTGGTCAGTTTGGAGATTGATTTGGCAAGGTAAGTGTGAGATCTCATAATTTTTCCTTGTGTGAAATGGAAATGTAATGTTAAGTCTGAAATAAGCTTGGATGATTTGAGTTGCAATGTATTGGTCATAAGTGTGTTAAATGTTAAGCCATTTTTTTGGATGTGGTTAGTGTAAAACTTGGAAAGAAATGTTAGAACTTTGTATGCGTGAGTTCGGACCAATCTAGGCTAGGAGTAGCTCGCCAACAAGCTAGGAGCTGCTAGCAGGGTGATGCTGCAGTCCATGGCAGTGCCTGTCTGAGTTGGGCAAGAGGCAGTAACTCGCAAAGGGTGAGTTTGGTGAGCTGGGTAGTGCCGCATTTCAGGTCGAGTTAGCTAGGACAGCAGCTCGCAAGAACGAGTTAGGCTATGCCCACAGTTCGTAGCAAACCTGTTCGAGCTAAGCTAAATGCAACAGCTCGTAAAGGGCGAGTTGGGCTGGAGAGGTAGCTCGCTAAGGGCAAGCTGGAAGGAGCCCACTGTCCTAGTATTGTTTGTGATGACAAAGAGATACATGCTGCTAGTTATGGTTGTAGAAATAAAGAAGAGAATGCTACTGGTTATATGATAAATACTGCTGATTTTGTTTGTGGAAGTAGTGTTTTGAATGCTGCTAAAATAAATGAGAAGATGTGGCATCTAAAGCTAGGACATCCTGCTCCCTTAATCCTTAGATCAGTTTTAAAAACTTTGAATCTTAGGCAAACTTCAGATAAGCAGCTTTTTTGTGATGCTTTTAGAATGGGAAAACTTCGTCAGCTACCCTTCCAACATTCTTATTTTAAGGCTAAGTCACCTTTAGAATTTGTATATACTGGTCTTTGGGGTCCTCCTATGTTATCAGTGGATGGTTATATGTATTATGTGCTGTTCATAGACTCTTTTTCTAGACATACAAGGTTATACCCCTTGAAGCTAAAATCAGTTGTTACTTTAAGTATTTCTTAGCTTCAAAAAATGGTAGAATTGCAATTTGATTGCAAACTCAAGTGTTTGCAAGCAGACATGGGAGCTGAGTATAAACCGTTAGCAAACTATCTCAAGAGCTGTGGGGTTCAATTTAGGATGTCATGTGCCTACACACATTAGCAAAATGGGATACCAGAACGTAAACACAGATATGTAGTTGAGATGGGTTTAACTGTGGTAGCTTAGGCACACATGCCACTTAATTTCTGGGTAGAAGCATTTCAAACAGCTGCACTCTTGATCAACAATCTTTCCCCACTAGTTCTTAAGCTCAAGTCCCCTTTTGAAGTCTTGTTCAACAGAAAACCAAACTATAATTACTTCAAAATTTTTGGTTGCAGCTGTTTGCCCTACCTTTGACCTTATTCCTGACAAAAATTCAATTTTCATGAATCCAAATGTGCGTTCATAGGTTATAGCCTTCAACGTAAAGGTTGTAAGTGTTAACATTCTTCTGGAAAGATTTACATTTCTGGGAATGTAATCTTTCATGAATGTGAGTTTCCATACCAACAAATGTTTCCTCCAAATCAACATAACAACACATCCACTCTCGGCCTACCTATGTCTATACTGAGTAAAAATACAATGCCAGGTCCTTTCAAATCACAACAATACTCCTTCAACAACCAGGTTCCATCTACGGTTCTACCAATGACTTGCAGAACCTTCCTTCAAATGCTTCCACTTCACATACTCCTTCCACAGCAACAAAAATTCCTTGTCATGCCATGCAAACCAGAAGCAAAACTGGTTCCTTAAAGCCAAAGACTTATTCAGCTGTGTGTAGAGCTCCTACTGAGTCTGAGTCAGAAGTTGAACCGAGGTCTGTTAAAGAAGCTTTGCTCCATCCTAAACAGTACCAGGCAATGACAGAAGAATATCAAGCTCTTCTTAGGAATGATACATGGACGTTAGTTTCTTATAATCAGTCCATGAGTGTGGTAGGAAGCAAGTGGGTATTTCAAGTGAAATACAAGCCCGGTGGATCTGTCTTGAAGTACAAAGCTAGATTGGTTGCCAAGGGCTTTCACCAAATTGCAGATATTGACTATTTCGATACTTTTAGTCCAGCTATAAAGCCTGCCACCATTAGAGTTATTTTCAGCTTAGCAATCATCTATGGTTGGGAAATACATCAAGTAGACGTTGATAATGCATTCTTGCATGGGGACTTACAAGAGGAGGCTTTTATGGAACAACACAAGGGTTTGTGAGTCCACAACATTCAGGTTATGTGTGCAGACTAAATAAGGCACTTTATGGCTTAAAACAAGCTCCTCGAGCTTGGTTTTTTAAGCTTACAACAGCCCTCTCTCAGTTTGGTTTTATTGCTTCAAAGTCTGACACTTCTCTTTTTATCAAAAGACAATGATCTCCGATGTTGTTCCTGTTGGTGTATGTTGATGACATACTCCTTACTGGAACAAGCAAAACTCTTATTCATCAAGTAATAGATGATCTTAATTCCAAATTTTCCTTGAAGACTTTTGGACCAGTTCGTTATTTTCTAGGGTTTGAAGCTACTAGAACAGCTGATGGCTTGCACCTCACTCAAACCAAATATATACTTGATCTTCTCAAAATGATCAACATGCTGCATTCAAAACCCTGCTCTACACCCACGTCAACTGGTCTCAAGCTATCAAAAACTGCAGGCTTGCCATTTTCTGATCCCTTTCTTTATTGCAGTACCATAAGGGCCTTGCAGTTTGTTACTCACACCAGGCCTGATATATCCTTTTCTGTCAACAAACTCAGCCAGTTCCTCTCTTGTCCTACTGAGCAACATTGGACAGCCTGCAAACGTATTCTTCCTTTTCTAAAAGGTATAGCAGGGGTTGGTTTATTCTTCAAGCCTGCTACTCATCTTAATCTTGATGTGTTCAGTGATGCAGATTGGGCATCATCTCTTGATGATTGCAAATCAACTACTGCTTGTCTTGTTCTTCTTGGACGAAACCTTATTACTTGGAGCTCTAGAAAGCAGCATGTTGTTGCCTGTTCGAGTGCAGAAGTAGAATACAGAGCCTTGGCTCAAGCTTCTGTAGAAGTCTTATGTTTGCAGTCTTTGTTTCAAGAAATAGGTCTTCAACTGTCTCAGATTCCTGTTATCTAGTGTGACAGTTTGAGTGCTAGTTCCATTGCCAAGAATCTTATTCATCATGCTCGCACTAAACACAATGAGATTGATGTCTATTTCGTTCATGAAAAAATTTCTGCTGGACAGCTTACTGTCCAATCTATTCCCACTGAGCATCAACATGCTGATTGACTTACTAAACCTCTGTCTCAGGCCCGTTTTGCGTTTTGCTTCTCATTCTTCCAATCTGAACTTAGTGGTTTCACCTTCATTCAGACTGAGGGGGGATGTTAGAGTCAATACCTCTTCACATATCAAGTCTGAAGAACCTGATCATATAAAGATCAAACCATCAAATGCAGGGTGTGTATTGGCCATTATACTGGCTCATCTCACTTGAGTGTGGATATTGAATTAGTTAGGATTGGCAGGAAACTTTCCAGAAATGAAAAGGCTCACTCATCTGAGCACATGGGTTGTAATCAAGAAATATGTTGCATTCTGAAAATGCACTTTATATTTCTTGCTTGTATGTTCTCGAGGATTTCATTGAACACTTTTGCAATTTTATCAAACACTTTTATAATCTTCCAGAGTTAGATCAATCTCTTTAGTTTTCATCAAGCACCTATCTTGATTCCTTTCACAGGTATAGCTTTCAAACAAAAAAAAAAAAAAAGACAACCCCTCGGTCTTAGCCGTCCATGGCTTGTTCTGGTTTCTTTTGATATCATCATAATACTTAAGAGTGTGCCATATCTGCAGCAGTGGGACTAGCAGGCCTTTCAGAAGCTGGTAACCCGGAGTAAATTGGCCTACTAATTCCATCTAATGTATCTCTGTTTCCCTCCATTTTTAGACAATCTTTTTTTAGAGGCTACCAATCTTCTTGATGTTATCAACTCAGCATTATTAGACTATGGACTCGATTATGAACCATTCACAATCTCCCAATGTGAAATCTTATTTCTAATAAGAGCTATAAAGATCTTGGTTCTTTTGAAAATATTCTAATATTATAAAAAATAGACCATTTAATTAGATGATTTAGATCAGGCTCTTGTCATTTTTCGTGCAAAAAATTAAATTGCGAAGTTATTACAACTAAGAATTCTCTAATTTGGGATATTGAAATATTTGAAAAACGAGACATCATGAACCTAGTACAAAATAAGGCTTTGATACCAAACCCAAGTGCACTTTAATACGCAAGATCGGAATGAGCCACAAGGTTAGAGCATAATAGCAATAGGTTTTGATTTATCAAAATTCTATGCGGAGAAGCAAGAAAATATCATAACACAACTTGAAAAATTAAAGATGCAAATGTAAGAGGATATCTTACATTAAATCAAGCTCTGTTATAGAGGAAGTAGGCAAACTACAAATTTGAAAGCACACTCAATTGCACAAAACACGCTCTTAAAGTTGCAATGCCCCTTAGTAAGATCCTTCAACCTTTATATAGGTGAGCGGGACTTACTTTACAACTAAAAAGGGACTCATTATTGTTGACATAATTACTACAAACAGTATAAGTAAACAGTATCACACAATGACAAGAGGATAAAACAGGATTTTGTTTAGAGATTATAAGACATGCGTCCTGAATTCATTTTGGAGTCGATTCGTCTTACATACACCGCTTATGAGGTCTCATTTTTTGTGATTATAAGGCCTCTTTTTATCTGCATACAACCTTCAAATCCTGCAAACAACACGGAAAAAAGGTCTTGGGTTTTACAAGGTGGATGGATACCCAGATTAAAATATTTAAGTGATATTCTTTTCATCAACTCTCAATTTCAAGTTCGAAAAGGAAAAAGAAACGTAATTAAATAATTTTCTAACCAATAGCTTTAAACTGAAAAACCCTTGAAATAATGCTTGTGGAAAACTGGTGCTTTATAAAACAAACGTTGTTAAAGTGCTGATTACTTATTGTACAAAAACACACGTACACACGTTTTAATATGCAATAGAAATTTCATATTAAAACTACAACAAAAAAGGTTTCAAGGGTAAATGATGTCACCAATGAATAATAATAAATGGTTTCAAAGCCATCCGATAAAACATAAACTAATTCTCAAAATATCAAGTCTGCAGGTAGGCTTACCTGTCATATTGAATTTTAATATTGCCGGCATCAAGATCAGCAATCTTAGCAAAAGCACTTCGATGAAGATTAAAATCTCCATTGCATGGCGGTCTACAATAATCGACAACCGTAACATCGACAGTGGGATTAGAATGGCAAGCATTTTTATATTCGTTGTTGGCTCTTATGCACTTTATTCTGTATCTTCTTCCGCATGCAGCTCCATTGTTCCATAACTTGTCGCTCACTCCAGTTACCATTTGCCCTCTTGCTGGATTCCGACACGCCGGGGCTGTCAAGTACATAAAATTTAATAGAGTCACTTAAACGAAGCAAAACATGTATTCTCTCAAACACACTGTAGATTTTGGATTCATAAAAATTGGTGTAACTAGTGTTTTCGGGATATCTAAACGCAAGACTATTTAAATGACTTACAACTTAAAAGCCTCAAATACCTAAGCAGATAACACGACACAAACATTAGTGTTCATGGGAGATAAATATAATTTAATCAAACTTACATACCTATGCTTGAGGGATTGTAGTATACAGCATTTCCATTATCGCCATGAACTGCTGAAGTGAGGCAGAGCACCATGCTAACAACCATCAATATTCGAATCTCAGTCCCCATTTCTTGTTCGTGTAAACAAGAAATAAACCTTTTGAAAGGAACAGGACACGAACTTGAATTAAATTATTACAACTTCTTTTTGTAGTGGAAAAGAGTATGGTTCTCCCCCATTTTATAGAAGAAAAGACCCAACACAAGCAAGACATTGATTACGCACAGTTCTCCACCTGCAATGACTTAGCGTTTGCAATCTTTCTCCTTTTTATTTTATTATTTTCCGTGTAATAATTGGCTTGACGAATTGGGCTGTACACACTTCCACAAAGTCAGCCTAGGAATCATCGAAGTCATTTCCAAGAAATTTTTCTTTCCTTTGTTCAATAATGGACCTTTTTTTTTTTTTTGCGATAAATGTTTAATAATTGACTTAATGTATTGGTTTGTGTTAAATTTCTATAATTAATTAAACTCATGATATTTGTAAATAATTGGTTTATATATTAGTGAATAACCTCTCAACTTAATTTCCGTTTCTTTAACTTTATATGTTGATGCATAGAATCCCCGAAAACATATGGTTGTGTGCCTCTCATTCTTCAAGTGATTGGGGTTTCAATTTTCATCAAAGGTATATTACAGTTTGTATGGATAATTTTCTCCTCTTATTATGAAAGTGGTTGTCCCTCATTTGTGTGTAAATATCTAGACCATGTAACATTTATGAGAGAAAATATTCAAATCATGTAAATAATATTTTATTATAAAAGATTTTGATAGATTTCTAAACCTTTCGGTGTAGCTTTTGAGAAAAAAAGAAAAAAAAAAAAAAAAAAAAAAAAAAAAAACCTCACGCGTTGATTAGCTAATGCTCCCTCTCACAAGTTGGCCGAGGTGGGCATTTAAAAAAAAAAAAAAAAAGTTGGCGAGGTGGGTGTTGATTGGCTTCCTTTTATTTATTTTGACTTGTCCTTTGGCAGTAGTTAACCCCAAGCTTCAGCATCTGTTGAAAGACTTAGCCCATCTCAAATTTTTATATTGAGCAAACTACAATTTAACCTATTAGTTTGAAAATAATTATAAATGGAGTCAACTTTTGATGTTTATTATAATAAACCCCCTACCGTTAAGAAATTCCATTACAATTAGCCGTGTATTGACAAAAAGACCAAAATACCTTCACATTTTAATTATTTTTCAAAATGAAATTAAAAAAATTAAGTAAAAACAAAAATTAAATAAAAAAATTTTCATCAAATATATTAATTCGAAAAAAAATCAAAAAATTAAATAAAAAGAAATAAAATTTAAAAAAATAAAAAAAAATTATTCGAGGTTAATTTAAAAAAAAAAAACTGTTATAAATAAAAAAATAAAATAAAGATCAAATCTATTAACTATCTGTCGACGTTGATTTCTGGTCGACGAGAGTTCAAAGCGCAATACCTGTAATCAATGTGAGACAAAGCAAAAAAGCAAGAAAAAAGTAGAAAGCAGAGAACAAAACAACACACAAGAAGATTTTTAATGTGGTTCAGCAAGTAAGTCTACGTCCACGACTATTCATCTCAATAATTTTGCAGAGTAACAGTATAATATTGCTTATCTCTTTGTGTTACAATGAATTTTGGCCTCTATATATAGAGAAAGAGACGTTACAATTTGAATAAAAATAAAATAGGAAAAGAATCTCGCATTAACTATACTTCCCAATTGGTTAGCACCGAATCAGAAAACTGTTCCGCAAAATCAGGGATCGCGTTTACCGAGTTTGAATTTGAATTTATTTCCAATTCTGATAGAAGAATCATGATCAATTTGAGTTACTGCATTTTCTAGAAGATTTCCTTGTCTAATTGATCATTGGGCGAGCTGTAAACTGCATTAGACGATCTCGAACTATACCTCGTTCTGAGTAACGAGCTGTGTATGGTGCGAACTGTGTCATGCTAGCTACGATCTGTAACACTACCATGATGCGTGTTCACTAGCGCGAGTTGTAGAGCTCGCATGGGTTGGATGTTGATAACTTGGACCTTCTCTAATGGGCCACTTCATTGGATTGACTTATTGGGCTTCTATCAAACTTTTACTAGCCTATTTGATGAATCCAAAAAAATACCTATAACATCAACCCCCTAACTCTCAGTTCGTTCTGCAAATTGGAAGCTGGAGTTCGCTGGTAAAAGCTAACTGGTCTTGAATTATCGTTTCGTGCTCTTTCAAATTTTATCCCATCAGTTCTGACACGTGGCGACTATTTAGACGATTACTGAATCGGCACTAGCATGTCTTGTGCCACGCGCATTTAATGCGTACGTCTTTCAATTGATGATTGTATGATTACAAAGTCGTAACTCGCGTTGCACCATTGGATCTATGACGGTTATATGACACCCAGATCGGACAGCTAAGGCGGGAGCTCTGTCGTCCATATAAATAGGTGGAGCCTTTCAGTTCTTTTTTCACTTACTGTTTTCTTCTCCAGCCACCAAGTTTCTCTTACTGCACTTTTGTCACCGATTCTTCACAAATTCTTCACAAACTCTTCACTTTCAGTCGTCGTTTTTCTCATCTTTGACGAAGATTCACGGTAAGTTCCTTCTTTAACTTCAAGCTTTCGGTTTCTAGTCTGTTTTTGTTTTGTTGATGTTGCGTTGTGCTTACATTAAATTCTCTGATTTTGTTGTCGCTATCATTATAAATGCTTCATATTCTCAATATTGAATCTTTATGATTCTACGTTTCTTGTTGATCACGACTCTTCATTTCCTGTTAGTTTGATCTTGTTGCTTACCTATTTGCGATTTGTTTACTGTTTATGGCTTGCCATGTATACGAACTGTTAGATTAGGTACCTATTGATTTATAGCTCGTAGGTTGTTCTCTCATAGGTCGAGCCCCCCATTATATTAGCAATTTGTGTGGCATATGCGATCTGTAAAATAGGGAATTTCCTTAGCAAACTTAAGACATTCAGGCATGATTTGCTTACTACGACCTAACTGTACCTTTTTCATGTGTAGATAGCTTCAGGTCGCGATCGTCGAGCACACAGAGTAGGGGATAATGAACCATTCAGCTCGGAAGAGCTCGCTTCTGAAGGAGTTCATAATGTTGGTGAGGCAACTCAAAGCGGGGAGGTTATAGAGCGATTCGTAGCTCGGGCTGATCCGGAAACGATTCGACTAGAGGAGGAACTACGAGCTCGTGAGGAGAGGCGAGCTCGCGAGGTGTTCATTCATCATTCCTCTAACATAGACTACATTGAGACGGGAGGAATTGTTATGCAATACCGTATTCCCAAAGGTCGTTGTGTGATGTCCCCTACTGCTGATGACCATGCGTGCTATCTTCATAAAGGGTATATTGTCATCAGTACCCAACATATGAGGCACGGACTCAGGTTTCCAATTCTCGTCTACCTCATAGAATTTTTGAACAGGCTCAAACTCTCTCCATTCTAACTAACTCTGAATTCGTATTTGCAGTTGACGTTCTTGGCCTTGGTTTTCCTTAGGAATAATCTTCTCCCCCCCTCCCCCCCGTCCCAACTCCAAAAATTCTTAGCTATCTTTTCAATATCAAAGGTTTTGGTGCCGTAAAAGATGGAATGCGAGAAGGGATCTATTACTTCGTAGCTCGTCAATCAGATTACAAGGACCTCCTGTCCTGAGGTGAGGCAAAGGGCAAATCAAAGTTGGGGCCTACAAGGCGAGCTGGTTTTGGTTTTCCTGCCCTTCCCTCAGAAATCTCCACAATCTTTCTTTCGTTTTAAGTCCAGGTAGATAGAAGAGGAAACAACTACGAGCTAAGGATTTTTTTTTTGTTATTGACATTCTCTGTTTTGCAGACATTAAAGGGGACAAGCCCGTCCTTAACAATCAGGAGAAAGAAGTCCTCAAGGTGCTTGTCGATTCAAACGAAGCAGTTTTTAGCAACGCGCTTGATGAAGACCTCCTTAGTACTTATGGGCTAGCTCCTCCTCGCAACTGCGTGCTGTTAGATAACAAAAGAGACATAGGAAGCAAGGGAGATAGAGATCTTCCTTCTGTGTTTGAAGCTGACAATAAGGAAGAGTCCGTTCCCTCCTCACCATCAGATCAAGCTGCTCCTGCTCCTCTAGAAATTCCAGCTTCAGCTCCAGCTTAGGCAGCTCCAGCAATTTCTACTCAAGCAGAACCATCAATTGCTTAAACAACTTCAATTCCAGCTCCTGACTAAGAGGCTTCGGCTCCGGCTCGTACCTCGCCCATAGATTCATCTCAACCAACTCCTGCACCAGCTTCAGCCTCTGAACGAGCTCCAACTATGGAAAAGCTCACTCTTCTGAAGTATCCTCAGAAGCGACCTGTTGAGACTGAAACTCTTTCAACTGCCCCCTCTAAGCGACTTGCTAAAACCAAAACTCCTTCGGTCGCTGTTCCCAGTAAGGTGCTGCCTTCGGCACTAACAACAAGTCCTCAACAAGCTCCAGCCCCTAGTTTGCAGCTTAAGGTGGGGGAAGTTCAATCCGAGGCCCTACCTCAAAAAACCCAAACTGGTGCTACCAGGCATGGAAGGAAAAAGACACAAGGTGGTCCTACCTCAACTATACGACATCGCGCAGAGATAAAGGTAAGAAACATGAGGTCGCACAAGCTGAGAAGACTGCTTCACCGACTAGGTCACATCCTGAAAATGGACTAAGGAGTAGATATCTAAGGTTCTTCCTTGACAACTGGTCAGACATCATGATGACCCATACGAGGAGCTTAGAAAATAGATCCCTTAGCGGTCTGGACTTGACCAAATACCTAGGTCGGCATAGGATGTTGGTACCTTGCTTCCCTTTAACCTCTCGTTTCCTTGCTTTATTAAATACTAACTTGTAGAATTTTAGGTCGCTTTGGCAGCAATAAAGCAGAGGTAGGAAACTAGAACCTTTGATCATCGAATAATAAAATTAGAGATTTAGCTGGAGAAAGCAAAGGAAGAAATCAAATCCTTGAGCGAGGAGGCTCAGAACACTAGAAGGCACGAGGAGTTTCTTGAGACTAAGCTGACGAATGCTAACATAGCTAGACAGAAAGATGAAGAGGCTCTGACTCATATAGAAGGTTGCTATGAAACTTCAAGATCGCATCTCACCGCCTTGCTTCGTAACTGTGAAGATGAATTAAGCAAGGCAAAGGATGAGTTGAAGCAATCCAAATAGCGAGCAGAGTCTATAGAGAAACAGGCTGAGCAAGTAGAGGCTACAGTGAAGCAAACTGAGGAACCCGAACAGTAAGCGAAAATCGCAGCGAAGCGAGCTAAGGCGGTCGAGTAGCAAGTAGAGGCTACACTTCGACGAGCTGAGGCTACTAATCGCTGTGCAGATGACGCTTGTTTAAAGGTCATGGTTTTGAAAGAGAGATCTGCCAAGGAAATGGAATCGCAAGTCGTTAGCGCCAAAGATGAGGTTGAAGTAGAAACGAGTATTAACTTCCTCTTCACCCTGTGGACGTCCCATCCTGAACTGGATTTTTCTATCTTTGGCAACGCATGACTCCGGGTTGTGGAGAGATTTAAAGCTGAAACTACGTCATCTCCAGTTGTATCAGATGCGCTTCCCTTGGCAATGGAATTGCCCGGAATGACCTCTCAAGCCGAGCCCACTCAAGTTACCAAACTTTCTAATACATCTTCTAGGGATGACTCTCTTTTGGAATCAGCTCCTCATGACCAAGGCAACCAATAGCTCGCCTCGTTCCTTGCCTTATGAGTTTATGTTCTAAGTCTTGTACTCCATTTATCTCGACTTGTAATGAACTTTTTTGAATTTTAATTGAATCTCTTTATTTTGACTTGCCTGTTGAACGTGCTAGAATATCTTCACTTGCTATTATATATTACATTTTTTTTTCTAAGCTGTGGGACTTCTTGCGAGCTAATCATTTCAACGATGTGTAACATAAACTGACTTTAAATCGCAAAGCTGATGTAATAGCTCAAGTTATTGCTTGATTCAACAAAGTTAATATAATAAAACCTTCTAAGCAGGGCAGCAGGTCGGAACCTTGACTACCATATTGAAACGTTGACAAGCTATGCAGGGGGTTGTAACCTCGTCTGCTATGACTTTATTTTTATGAGCTGTGCAGGGGATCGTAACCTCGCCTGCTTTGGCTTTATTTTTATGAGTTGTGTAGGGGGTCGTAATCTCGCATGCTATGACTTTATTTTTATGAATTGTACAAGAGGTCGTAACCTCGCCTGCTATGGCTTTATTTTTATGAGCTGTGCAACAAGTAATAACTTCGCCTGCTATGACTTTATTTTTATGAGCTGTGCAAGGGGTCGTAACCTCGCCTGCTATGACTTTATTTTTATGAGCTGTGCAGGGGGTTGTAACCTCGCCTGCTATAGCTTTAATTTTTTAAGAATTATACAGAGGTCGTAACCTCACCTGCCATAGCTTTATTTTTCCACGTTGTGGGCATAACAACGAGCTAATAGGATTGAACTTGCTAGGTTAATAACTCGTAAAATTTTGGAGAACATATAAATTATTAGAGCAATCACTTAAAACAATATGAGGAGCTTGGAGCTTTTGTTGACTTTTGAAATAATCGAATTACAAATTGAATATATGTAATCAAAAGGTTACCAATAATATGGATGAAGATGCTCAGCGTTCCAAGTTCGAGGGACTACAGCTCCATTCACATTTGCTAAATGATAAACTCCATTTCCCAAGTTCTCTTTGATTATATAGAGACCTTCCCAATTTGGATCTAAGGATCCATCACTAGCTTTGCGGGTTTCAGACAAAATAAGACATAGTACTAGATCTTCCACATTGAAACTTCGAACTCAAGCTTTTCTGTTGTAATACCTCGCAATCCTTTGTTGATAGACTATTACCCTCAATCGTGCTATTTCTTTGGCTTTTTCGAGTAGGTCCAGGTTTGTAGCAAGTAGCTGGTCATTGTCTTTTGGATTGAAAGTTGCTCTACGTTGCAAGGTTACTTTCGGCTCTGTTGGGATCATAGCTTTGGATCCGTAAACCATTGAAAAAGGAGTTTCACCCGTTGTACTATGAGCTACTGTTCTATAAGCCCACAACACCTTTTATAGCTCGTTCACCGATGCTTCTTTCTTTGCTTCCAGCTTCATCTTCAAAGTCTGCTTTATTATCTTATTTACAGCTTCAACCTGACCATTGGCTTACGGATGGTCAACTGCTGAGAAGCTCTTGATGATCTTGAGGTCGTTACAAAATTTGAGAAACTAGTCGCTGCTGAATTGGATCCCATTATCTATCATGATCTGCTATGGAACCCCAAATCTGCAAATGATATTATTCCACACGAACTTTTCTATCTTCGTCGTGGAGCTAACTCCTTGATTTATGCCCACTTGGTGAAATAGTCCACAGCGACTACAGCATGCTTGCATCTTCCGTGAGCTATTGGTAGAGGCCCAATTAGGTCCATTCCCCAAATCGCAAAGGGCCATGAACTTACCATTTGTTGGAGGTAGGCTGGTGGAGCTTGTGGAACCTGAGCAAACCTTTGGCACTTGTCACATTTCTTGACCAGGTTGATAGCGTCTTGCTTTATAGTAGGCCAGTAGAATCCTTGTGGAGTGCTTTATGAGCTAGAGATAGCCCCCCAGCATGATTTCCACAATAACCTTCATGTATCTGTTTCATCACGATCTTGCAATCCTAACCATCAATGCACCTCAAAAGTGGGGCTAAAAACCCTTTTTAGTACAATACGTCATAGATGCAATATCTGGCTGTCCTAGCTCTCAAGCGTCGTGCTTCTAACCTATCACTTGGCAACTTTCCATCCTGCAAATAACTCAAAATTGAGCTCATCCAGGAGTTTGACTGTATAGCTATGGCCATCACTGAATCTTTCTCTTCTGTACTTGGAGCTGGCAGGAACTCCACTGGGATTGTCCCAAGAAAGTCTGCACCTCGGGTGGTTGCGAAGCGAGCTAGCGCGTCTGTATACGAATTTTGAGTTCGTGGAATTTGTTTCACCTCGTACTTCTGAAAAGTACTTAGCATTTTATGAACTTTCTGGAGGTAGATAGTCATCTTAGGTCCCTTGGTCTGATACTCCCCCGTATATGGCAAACCACGAGTTGAGAATCGCTGAAAACCCTTAACCGTTCAGCTCGCATCTCTCTAACCAGGGGCAGACCTACGAGCAGTGCCTCATACTCAGCTTCATTGTTGGTGGCCTGGAAACCAAACCTCAAAGCACAAAGGATTTTATGGTCCTCAAGATTGATTAACAAAATTCCAGCTCCGACCTTCTGCTCACTAGATGACCCATCAACATATAATTCCCAGGTCGGACCTTCGGAGGACTCGACCTCTTTATCTATTGGCCCCGTAAATTGCGTAATGAAATTTGTTAGAGCTTGAGCTTTAATGGCCATTTTCGGCTTAAACTAGATGTCAAACTGTGTAAGCTCTACTGCCTATTTGAGCAAACAACCCGAGGCATCTGCTTTCTGGAGGACCTGCTTTCTAGAGGACCTACTTCAGCGGATACTGGGTGAGGACTTCAATTGTGTGGGTTTGAAAATAAAGTCGTAGCTTCCTCGATGCGACTACTAGGCAATAAGCGAGCTTTTCCATTTGCAAGTACTTGGTTTCAACATCCTGTAGCCTTTTACTTACATAATACACAAGAAGCTATGTCTTCTCTTCTTCTCTCACCAAAGCAGTACTCAAAGCCTACTGAGATACTCTAAAGTATAGAATAAGCTTTTCTCCTTCCTTCCGTTTGGAAAGGAGTAGAGCTCGTCCCATATACTCCTTTGAATTGCTGGAAAGCTATCTCACATTATTCAGTCCATTCGAAGTTCTTTGCCTTATTCAAAACATCAAAGAACATGATGCACTTGTCTGTTACCTTCGAGATGAACCTGCTAAGTGCAACGACCTGGCCATTAAGGCTTTGCATGTCCTTAACCCGAGTAAGAGACCTCATATCAAACAATTCTCTGATCTTCTCTAGATTGGCCTCGATACCTCTACTATTCACCATGAAGCCAAGAAATTTCTCAGAGGCTACCCCAAATGCACACTTATGCGGGTTCAGCTTCATCTGGTAGCTTCTCAAGATCTAGAACATTTCCTCCAAGTCGCGCACATGATCACTCATTTGCTTGGATTTCACCAACATATCATCTATGTAGACCTCCATGGTCTTCCCAATCTACTTTTCAAATATCATATTCACCAAGCGCTGGTAGGTCGCTCCTGCATTCTTTAGCCCGAAGGGCATCACCTTGTAACAGTATAGGTCGCGGTTGGTTACAAACGAGGTGTGCTTTTCTTCTTCAATATTCATTGGAATTTGGTTATAACTCGAGTATGCATCCATGAAGCTCAGGAGTTGGTGGCCAACTGTTGCATCCACAAGCTAGTCTATTCTAGGTAAGGGGAAACTGTCCTTTGGGCATGTCTTGTTTAAATTCGTGAAGTCGATACAAATTCTCCACTTCCCATTCTTTTATTTTACTAGTACAGGATTGGCAACCCAAGTTGGGTATTAAGTTTCGCGGATAAACTTGTTCACCAGTAGCTTATCTACCTCTTTCTTCAGTGTTAAGTAGCATTTCTCCGTCATTGGTTTCCTTTTCTGGCGAACTAGCCTATGGTGAGGGTCGATGTTTAATCTGTGCGACATGACTTTAGGGTCTATCCCCACCATATCTTCATGATTTTAAGCAAAAACATCCAAGTTCGCCTTTAGAAAATTAGCGATCTGAGCTTTTACTTCTGGAGTTAAACCTCCTCCCAACTTCAGGCACCTCTCAGGATCCACTTTGCTGACTTAAACATCCTCCAACTCTTCAACTGACCCAGTGGCTCGGTCAGTATCTACCTCGCGAGGGTCAAGATCATGACTAACCCCTTTTTCACTCAAAGCTCGTGGCTCGCCCCCCGAAACCACATTCACTTTCTTTCCTCTAACACCCATCTTCACAGCATCTTCATAGTAGCATCTAACTAAGTGCTGCTCTCCCCGAACACATCCAACGCCATTGGGGGTTGGAAACTTGATTGTGAGGATCCTGGTCGAAGTGACTATATCCAGGTCGTTTATTGCAGGTCTTCCCAAGACCACATTGTAGACTGATGGGCAATCAATGATCAAAAAATCTGCCAATACAGTAGCTTGACGACCTGCTTTCCCGAGTGTGAGTGGCAGCTTAATCTGGCCTACTAGTGTGACGACATCTCCAGTGAAGCCATAAAGAGACTTTGGGGAAGGCTTCAATTGCTCTGCTCCTAGTCCCATCTGGTCGAAGCAACTCTTATACATTACATTGACCGAGCTCCTACTGTCAATCATGATACATCATACCTCCATATTGCTGATCTTGGCTCGGAAGACAAGTGCATCATTATGAGGCCAGACCACGCCTCTAGCATCTTCCTGGGTGAACACAATATCATTCGAGGTCATCCTCGCCTTCTTTGCAGGTCCCTCCGACCTACTAACTTGCAAGACATGATTTGCTTCCCGAACATACCTCTCATATGACCTATTTGATGCACCTACGATATGGGGGCCACTATAAATAGTAAAAATTGTCCTTACTGTAGGTTAGTGCTCTGGCTCAGGAGCTCGTTGGGGTTATTGCTGTGTTGGCTATTGTTGCTGCAGAGGTCGTTGTCTCGGAGGTTGCAAATCTGCTGGTCTCATCACGTAATCTCTCAAGCGACCTTTTTTATCAATTTTTTAATGACGTCCTTCAACGCCCAATAATCAAAAATATTGTGTCCGACCTCGTTATGATAAACAGAAAACTTACTCCTATCATTGTGCTCAACAGAGACTCTCAAAGGATTAGACTTTCTAAAATCTTCCCTGTTCCTTTCCACTGTAAAAATTCTATCCTGTGAATTTGACAGGATGCTATAACTATCATAGCTACCTTAACGCTGAGGCCACTCATTATTGGGCTCTCTCCGAGCCTTTTTAGTTGCTTGATTCACTGCCTCGACTTTCAAATTCATTCTTGCCATTATGTCTCTTTTTTGATTGGTTAATTGCCCGCTTCATTCTTCTAATGGACTTCTTCAGGTCAAAGGTTTCTCCCATCTAATCTCACTCGCAGCTCGCTCATAGAATTCTCCTAGGTCCTTTACCGAGGACTTGTAAATACTCTCATACAATTTTCCATCCTTGTACAGCTCGGTTGAGATCGCAGTCAAAATACTTTCGTCCGATGGGCTCTCCACATTAGCGACCTCACGTCTGAATCTAGTGATGTAGTTTCTCAATGATTCGTTTTAACGTTGAAAGATAGTGGCCAGATGACATGATGGTGTGAGTTGCCTCTTCAAAGCCCTGTACTGGCTAATGAACTTCTCTTGGTAATCTTCCAAACTTCTTATGTTGCGAGCCGGAAGATTCTTAAACTAAGTCCGCTAAATGTCCCCCAAGGTGGCTGGAAAGATGCATCACTTCACTAGTGGGTTGTCTGTCTGCAGATTCATCTGGACATTAAATGCGTCAAGGTGATCAGAGGGGTCGTTGTCCCTATTGTACTGCTGGATACTTGGGACTTTGAACCTATGAGGGAGAAGCTGAGTCTCGATCTCTTTAGTAAATGAAGTCCTTTCTCCATAATGCTCACGCTGATCCGGGGCACTAGGTCGCGCTTCAAGTTGCTGGACCTTCTGAAAAAGTTCCTTTACTTGTGGGTCTCGGGGCTTGTGTCTTCTTTTGTGATCACGACCTGGAGAACGGCGTTCTGGTTTATACCTCTGGCTCTCTTTGAGCGAGCTGTCAGCTTGATGCAACCTTAAATGTCACTGATTATCTACCTCCTCCTCCTCATGCCGAGATGCAACTCGGACTCTATCATGGCCAGCTTCCATCCGACAGCTTCTATCTTAACTTACCCTTATCATCAAACTTGCAGGACGCGTAACCTCTCATTCCTCACAAACTTGTCGGCCTCTAACTTTGAAGCGCGAATTGGAAGAGCGAGCTGAACCGATAGGTCGTGGCACCTCCCTCATTAGCCTTTCTTGCACCTGCACTCCTTGATGTTGTGGATATGCTTGCTTGGGTGCAACAGCCTCAACCCTGGGCGCATTCTACGCTTGAGTTTGTACCAACGCATTAATCGCATCTGTAAGTTGTCGAACCGTAAGCTCCAACGCCTTCTGCCTCTTATGCCATGCTTGCAACCCCTTGGCTTGGGCGATTAGAGTTGTTTGACGAGGGGGCAGGGAAGGCATGCTTGTTGTAGCACCAACTGCCTGGCTATAAGACGTGCTTGCTGCGGGCATGGACGCGTCTTCCATTTGCTGCGTATCATGTTGGTGTTGACTAGTCTGACTCTCTGCTTGGTTAGCCTGTGAGCCAACATATCTAGTTATATTTGTTCTCACCATGCCTGTCGAAAATTAAAGAATTGTAGCAAGACAGATTGCAGTCTAGGCCCTCCTTCTAACGCCAAAATGTCGACGTTGATTTCTGGTCGACAAGAGTTCAAAACCCAATACCTACAATTAATGTGAGACAAAGCAAAAAAGCAAGAAAAACAGTAGAAGGCAGAGAACAAAAACAGCACACAAGAAGATTTTTAATGTGGTTCAGCAAGTAAGCCTACGTCCACAATTATTGCTCTCAATAATTCTGCAGAGTAACAGTATAATTTTGCTTATCTCTCTGTGTTACAATGAATTTTGTCCTCTGTTTATAGAGAAAGAGGCATCACAATTTGAGTCAAAATAAAATAGGAAAAGAATCTCGCATTAACTACACTTCCTAATCGGTTAACACCGAATCAGGAAACTGTTCCGCAAAATCAGGGATCGCATTTATTGAGTTTGAATTTGAATTTATTTCCAATTCTAATAAAAGAATCACGATCAATTTGGGTTACTGCATTTTCTAGAAGATTTCCTTGTCTAACTGATTATTGGGCGAGTTGTAAACTGCATTAGACGATCTCGAGCTAGACCTCGTTCTGAGTAATGAGTTGTGTATGGTGCAAACTGTGTCATGCTAGCTACAATCTGTAACATTGCCGTGATGCGTGTTCGTTGGCACAAGTTGTAGAGCTCGCATGGGTTGGATGTTGATAACTTGGGCCTTGTCTGATGAGCCACTTCATTAGGTTGACTTATTGGGCTTCTATCAGGCTTTTACCAGCTCATTTGATGAATCCAAAAAATACCCATAACACTATCCATCTCATCAGATGGATGAATCTAGGGATGAACATTTTTGGGTTCGAGTTGGGTTAGGTTAAAAATCTCTCAACCCAATGCGGCTTGGGTTGAATTTTTTTCAACTCAACCCAACCCAACCCAATAATAGTCGAGTTGGGTTGGGTTAAATTGATCGGGTTAGTAATTTATTGAAATACAAAACATTCTTATACAAAACTATTTCAATTATTGACCATCCAACTTGTCAAAAGAAGATGATTAGTAATTTAGATTCAAAAGAAGTAAAATTTGGTACACAGAATCAATCAAATGATGCAAATTCTCGTTTTACAATTCCACACCATTATGTTATGTTATATTGGATAACAATCATAATCCTATAGAAGATTAACATTCTGATGCAATGCCCTAAACAGAAGATACGAAAGAAAACATAAAAATGGTCAATAGAAAAGATGATACAAAATCTACCAAATTACTTTGTTTGGTTTGCCTTAATGCCCTAAACAAAAGAACATCAGAAAATTCTATGAAATGCTATTGTGAACTAGCTGGATAGAAAAGAACAAAAATTATTGGCACACACATTTCCTAAATGAATGACCAATTCAATGTTCAACTATCTGTTTTAGTATATCTATGCTAAATAGATAATCTTCCAAAAAAATTGTTCAACCTTGAATTAGGATTGATCTCTTGAGACTTGTATTGGAACCATTTTGTTTGGGCAATAGATATTACTTCAGGGTAGGAGCCCCTACCAGAATCCAAAACTATTTCATGTTTTAAAATTTCTTTCTTATAAGCAAGTATTTACATATTTTATCCACCATGACTTGGGCTTTATTTCCATATCTCCAATTAAAAAAATAATTAATTAATCCAACAAAACAAGCTAAAGATATCTAAACCAAATATAACTGACAATAGCAACATAGGAGAAAAAAATACAAAATCTCCATATCAAAAGAACAGATAACTGAAGACCTTTAAGCAAAACACTACAAACAACCAAAATCAAACTACAAACAACACCACAAACAAACCTAAATTACTACCACAATCAATACATACAAATTAATTAATAGAGATTAAAGTTATAAATATACAAAATCAACAAATTTCTTACTTTGTTTGAGAAGCAACAACCAAAATCAATCAAGGAGAAGCACGATGAGGGGAGAGTGAGAGGGAGAGAGTATGTCTCAATGAGGGATTGACGACTAGAGGCTATGGAGACCGAAAACTGAATGACCACTGTGAAGGAGAACAGTTGTAAAAGAGGCCATGGAGTAGCGTGGATGACCGGTGTGGATAGTGGATGGAGGAAAAATGAGAGAAGATATGAGTGAAATAGAGAGGGCGACTAGGGCACAATTTTTTTTTTTTTTGCTTATGTAATCTTAGGTTCGAGTTGGGTTATCTAGTTACCTATCTAACTTGACCCAACCCAAGAACAGCTCGGGTTGTGAAAATCCAACCCGAGCCAAGTTTTTAAAAGTGAGAAACTTGATCCAACCCGACAAAAAATGATCTAATTGGGTTAGGTTCAAAATACCCACCTCTAGATGAATCTCTATAACCCACAAAAAAGGAAAAGGAAATAAAACTCCACCTCTTCAATATGGCCGATTCATTATCTTTTTTTTCCTCATCTAGTAAATCATCAACAAATCATTAACATTATCAACAATAAACATCATCAACAATCAATCACCAAAAATCTCCTAAATTGTGTATAAAAAAAAAAAAAAAAAAAAAAAAAAAAAAAAAAAAACCCTAAATTGAAGATTGGCTTCATCATCTGAAAACCACATTTTCAACCACAATCTTATAAAATGCAAAAAAATCCATCTGAAACCCATCATCAACTCGACTCCTCTCCTCAATCACCACCTTCGTATTCCTCTCCCATTTCAACCGCTCCAACAACTCCATCGCCAGCCAAATCAACTTTACCACCAACCTATCTCTTCTTCCCCACATCTTCGCCGCTATCTTTGATTTGGAATGGAGTCTCGATAATCTCTTCTCTCAATTGATCCTTAAGAACAAATTCTCCTTTAAAAACAAACCAACCAAAACCCACAACACCTCATTCCCCTAACTCAACACCAAAAAGCTGACTCCAACTTACTTGATTCGAGGTTAAGAGGTTGCAAACTAGTGAACTTAAGGGGTTGAAAGGGTTGCAATTTTAGAACTAACCTCGATTCATCTGGGTTTGAAGAATGAAGAAGAGAAGAAGAATAAGAAGAAGAAGAGAAAAAGAAAAAGAAAAGAGAGAGAGAGAGAGAGACGATGACTGGGTGTGTTTGATGATTTTGGGATGACTAGGTTTCAAGCTGATCTTGGTGTGTTTGATGATTTTCTGGGCTCATATGATGATGTTAGGATGATTATGGAACGATAGTTGGATTAATATTTTAACTGTAATTTAATTTTTAAATTTTTTTTATTAAATTAATCTCTATTTTAAGATGGATGGTGGAGATTTAATTAAAAATTTTTATTTAATTTATTTTAAAGTTTTTATAATTTATTTTTAAAAAAGAAATTAAAAATAAGATCAAAAGACAGTTTTATCCATGCCTCAATTAATTTTAACAGAGATGATGTAACGGCAGGGGGGATTTATTGTAATAAATACAAAAAGCTGACTCCGTCTATAATTATTTTCAAATCGATAAGTTACATTGTAATTTACTCTTTTATATCTGTTGAATTGTTTACGTTAATGTATAGTCTTATAATTCACAAAAGCTAGCTAGTATATTAAGTTGTGACATTACTCCTCACACTATAAGATGTGGCTTTGATTAACCAATATATATATATATATATATATATTTCATTCTAGGAATACACTAATGGTGAGTTCTAATGATTATGCATGTTGTGAGATGGAATAAAATAACACTGGAAGATATAACTCCTTACAAATCCTATATATATATATTTAAACCTTTATCATGCATATGAAATGGAACATCATTAACTATTTTAGTTGTAGGTTGATGTATTACGATAAGTTGGTTTTTGAGGCCAATAAAAATTTGAGTTATTATTATTTTATCTCTTGAAATTGAAAATAATATCAAATCATCCTGGTATTGAAAATAATAACTAAAATAATCCAATCGTTAAATATTATAATAAATCTATTAATGAACTAATGGATCCATTAATTTTGAGGGTATAATTGTCAATTCAATGTCTTTACATTTTTGAATTGGCGATAGCTGGATTGTATTAAAAAAGTTTGAAAAAAAAAAAATTAAAGCATGTTATGAAAATATGGTATTATCAACACTTCCATTTTGATAATATTATTTAATTATAGTGTTATCATCACTTCCTTGTGATAATATTATTTACTTTATTAGTTGTTATTCCATTATAAAAATAACTTATTTTATTGTTATTTTATTATGAAAATATTCTACTAATTTGCATATAAATAGGTCTATATTGTAATCATGAAGATAAATACATCAATTGAATCTATTCATTATTTTCTTCTCTCATTTATCTCTTCATCTATTATTGTGGTTAGTATTCCAAATTTATTGTTTTGTAATTTATTTCACAACACATTATCAACACGATCCAGATAAGTAAACAAATTCTCATTATGAATTATTTACTTATTGCTCATATTTATTTATATATTATTATTCTTGTATCTTTGACTAAGTTAACTCAATAAATGTATGGTCATGCCGACTCAATATACTAACATTATTTATTGTTTTGTAGTATATGTATAGCTCTGCTGACTATATATGTGATTACACTAACATTATTTATTGTTATATATTATATATGTAACTCTACAAATTTTATTCATTATTAGAATCTAAAGTTCTGAATAAATTCAATTAGAACCTGAAGTTCTAGATTTCAATTTGTAAAACTTGAAATTCTAGAGTTTAATTTATTAAACTTGAAGTTATAATTTTAGACTTGAAGTTCTAAGAGTAAGAAATTTTTGGCAACCTGAAGTTTTAGATATATTCATAAAGAAATTTATTATGTAGAAATTTTCTTTAAATACAATGTTAGTGATTATGAGGCGAAAAATAATTTATCTCGCATGACTAGATTAATTAATAGTACTCCCAGAAAAGAATGTTAATTCATGTAATAGTCGTGACAATGATTATGGTCAATAAACCCTTAGCGATCATAATAAATTTTAGCTACTAGAAGTGAAATTCACATCAAAGCAGAGAAAAGTGCTTGCTATTGGTAAAATATGAAATTACAACAGTTGTATACAAGAAATATACATAAATATCATATTAATATTTTGCCAATTATGTTTAAAGATTGTAGAAGGGTAAATTGTATATTACAAAATGAAAAACAATAATATTGTATAAATGACAAGTTTAATAGATCCTAAAAGGATCTATATATATGAAGAAAATTATATTATATTATTTATATTGTCATATATCAAAAGTATATTTCATTATTGAAATTATCATATGATTATAAGTATAATATGAAAAAAAATTACTGGAAATAATATGAATGTGTTGTAAATCAATTAAATGCCACTCTTTAGTATTACATAACCTTCATATTAAATATCATTATTACTCAAATAATGAACATCATAATAGTGTCTTAATATTATGTATAACTTGTGTCTTTTTTATTTCCTATATTTATAATTCTTAGTCTATAAATAGAAGGTATATAAGTTTGTATGATTTATCCTTTGCATAAGAAATGAAAGAATAAAACAGTAACTCTCTTCAAAATTCTTTTTATGTTTATTTTTAGTTCTTGTTTTTATTCTGCAATATTTTAATATTGTATTTGTTTTATAACACATTACCAACACAAGTTCTAACTGTTTATTTTCCATCAAGGTAGAATTTTAGTCAAATATATATTTTTTTCATAATATTTATTTAGTTTTTTATTATATTATTGGCATGTAGTGCTTTGACATGATTTATTAAACATTCTTTCTCTCTACTATATTTTATGTATTTATTTGTTTATGAATTATGTTCTTTCTATTTGTCTATATAAATTTTTATTATTATTCCCATGATTATTTACATATTTGGTTACCAATTAATATATTTTATATTCTTGGATGGGTTATGTTTTCAATTCTTTACTTTGTTAATCAATTGTTATTAACTTTGTTTTATTATAAAGTTTCTTATATCGATTATAACTTGATTATCAATTATTTTATAATGATGAACTTTATTATTGTCGACGTTGAAATTCAGTCGACGAGTATTCAATGTCCAATACTTGCAATCAATGTGAGAAAACATAGAAAACAAGGAGAAAATAATAAAGAACCAAAAACCAAACAGGAATGCACAGGATTTTTAACGTGGTTCAGCGAATGTGCCTACGTCCACGACTGTCTCTCTAAAATTCTGCAGAGTGACAATATGATATTCAATGTGTCATTTACAATGATTTTAGCCCCTATTTATAGGGAAAAAGCTGTTACAGATTAGGAAGCAATAAAATAGGAAAAGAATTTCACAATGAATACACTTCCTAATCAGTTGAAATAAATCAGGAAACTATTCCATAAAATCCGAGATAAGGTTGACTGAATTTGAATTTGAATTAACTTCCGTTTCTGGAGAGAGAATATGATCAAATTGGGTAATTGCATGTTCTAAAAGATATCGCATTAATTGCATCAAACAGCGAGCTGTGCTTATAGTGAATGGTGGAACGAGCTGCAATCTTGCTGTGAGACGAGCTCGTGGTTGCGAGCTGAGAAGGTTGCTGGGACGAGTTGTAGAGCTCGCTGGGCTTGGAGTTGAACTATAGGCCTTGTCTGATGGGCGTTGATTGGGTTGGCTTTATTGGGCCTATTATGGGCCTTAGTTAGGCTTTTACTAGCCCATTTAATGAATCCGGAAAATACACATAACATAAGCCTCCCAGCTCTCGGTTCGTTCTACGAATTGGGAGCTCGAGCTCGCTTGTAAAAGCTAGTTTCTCTAGTAAGCCAACTTAGATTACCGTTTTCCCGCCCATTCAAATTCTGTCTTTTCAACTTTGACACGTGATGGTCATGCAAGAGGCGACTTGAACCGACGTTGGCACGTCCCTTGCACGCGCATTTAATGCGCACGTCTTTCAACTGACGGCTCCATGATTACAAAACCGTACCTCACACTGTACCGTTGGATTTTTAACGGTTACACAACACAAAGATCTGACGGTTGGGGTTTGAGCTCGTTTGTCTATATAAACTTATGGAACCCTTTCATTTTCTTCTTTCATCTGTCATTTTCTCTCAAAGCAACCAAGCAACCAAGTTCATAAAAATCACTAGTTTTTCACGAAATCAGCATTTCCAGTCACTATTCTTACATTCTCATCAGTGATTCACGGTAAACCTCTGATCTCTTTCTTCAAACTTTCAGTTTTTGGTTTATTTTTGTTGAGTTCATGTTGCGTTGTTTTCTGCCTGAACGATTCGAATGCACTGTGTTGTTGCTGTCAAAACTTTCCCATTACTGTGTCCAAATGGTTTGAATATGCTATGTTGTTGTTGAATCTTCATTGTTCTGGGTTTCTTGTTGAACACGACTTTTCAAATTCTGTTGATTTGATCTTGTAGTATATTTATCTGCGACCTGATTACTGTTTGTGGCCTATTATGCATGCTAACTGTCAGATTAGGCACTTATAACTACTAGCTCGCAAATTGTTTCTCCATAGGTCGAACCCCTATTATATGAATGATCTGAAAAATAGGAAACTTAGAAAGATTTTTAGTATTTTAATAATCTGCTTGTTGAGACCTGAACATATTTCCTTTACACAGATGTCTTCAAGTGGAACTCGCCAGGTTAGCGGAGCCATTCAAAGAGAAGGATCAGCTGAAGCTCAAGTTGCTTCTAAAGCAAAACGTCAAGCCAAAGAGAAGCAGCGAGCTGAAGAAAAGAGGGAAGTTCACAAAACGTTTGCTCATCACCCATCTTCCATACAAGTCTCCGAACTAGAAGGGATAGCTCTTTAATTCCATATCCCCAGAGGTTGTCGCGCGATGTCACCCACTCCAAAGAAACATGCAGCTTATCCTCCACAGGGATATATTGTTGTCAGCACTCAGCACTTGGAACACGGGCTGAGGTTCCTAGTTCCTTCCTACTTAATCAGGTTTTTAAAAGGTGTCAAGCTCACTCCATTCCAGTTAACACCGAACTCATATGCGCAGTTGACCTTGTTGGCTCGGCCTTCCTCAAGAACGGCATTCGTCCTCCAACTCCCAAAATAATCCAAAATTTCTACAGTATCAAGGCTTTGAGTACAAAGGCAGGAGAAAAACCCGATGGCATCTATTACCTCACAGTTTGTTCGTCGGAATACAAGGACCTCTTGCCCCAGGAGGAAGCAAAGGGCAAGTCCAATGTTGGGAAATATAAGGAGAGCTGGTTCTATGTCTCCTGCCCTTCTCTTGCACGTCTCAAAAACTTCAGTTTCGTTCTGGAACCAGGTATGCAGAGGAGAAACTTAAGCGAGATAAGCAAAAAAATTTTATTTTTTATTTTTTATTTGACGATTTGCTTTGCAAAACAAAAAATGGATAAGTCTCCCCTCAGCAGCGAGGAGAAAAAGGCTCTCGATACGCTCGCGAGCTCGGGCGAAGCCAGCATTAGCAGCAAGTTTAATAATGCTCTTCTTCAAGCTCATGGCCTCGCTCATTTTGATGATTCTCCACTGATTGATGCTAAGAATGATATATCGAGCATTGGGTAGTGCGAGCTTCCTTCCGTCTTCAAAGTTCCTGTTAAGGAAAAGGATACACTTGATTCCCAATTGGCTCCAGCTCGCACCTCCTCTTCGCGAGCAGAGAGAGCATCAGCTCCTACTCCAGTCCGGGCAGAAAAAGTTCAAGCTCGCGCAGCTCCCATTGTACAAGTAAATTCATCTCCCTCCCCACATCATACAATTGTCTCAGAGGCTTCATTTCTTGTTCCAGCTCGCACTCCACCAGCGGATGCATCTAAAAAATCTGCTTCTTCAACTCCTGCTCCTTCCACTGGATGAGCTCCAACTAAAAGGAAGAAACTTGCTCTGCTGGAGTTCCTTTCTGATCAACCTGCTGAGACTCCAGCCTCTTCAGCTACTCCTTCAAAGCGACCTACTGAGGTTTTAGCCTCTCCAGCTGTACCTTCAAAGCGTTCCAAACTTCCTGCTGAAGTAGAAATTTCCACGGTCGCCGTCCCAAGCGAGGTAACGCTTCCAGAAACAACAGCAGATCTTCAGCTGGTTCCAGCTTCCAACTCGTAACCTGGAAAAGGGGATGTTCCTCCTAAGGTTGCTCCTCAAGCAACTCGAGCTGGTACCAGCAAGCGAAAAACTAGGTGTACCTTTGTTATACAACGTAATGTTTATTAGACTGAGGAGCTTGATGTCCCGGAGCTTGAGAGGACTCCTTCGCCCACAAGACCAGAAACCGAGCTTGGACCTGGGGGGAGATATTTAACTTCCTTCGTTGACAACTGGACACCAATTATGTTCAGTCATGCAAGGGTCTTAGAGAATAGATCCATTAGGGGCACGAACCTAGACGAGTTCGCAGCCCGTCATTCCATGCTGGTAAGTCATTTTTCTTTACCTTCTAGCCTCTTTACTTTATGGCATATTAACTTGCAGAATTTTCAGGGCGCCTTTGCTACAATGAAGCGATGGAGGGAGACAAAGGCCACCAATGAACGAATAATGAAGCTCGAAAACGAGCTCGAGGTTGCTAATGAGGAGATAGCACACGTGGCTGAGCAAACCACAGAGAGCCTCAAGGCACAGATGGTTGCGGCGAATAATGTTAGACAGGCTGCTGAGGAAGCTCTGCTGAAAATGAAAAATAAACGTGACATGCTAAGGGAAGTGCTGAAGCAATCTGATCAGCGGGCCGAGCTGGCCACAAAACAAGCTGAGAAAACTACTGATGACCAGGAGGCACAGTTAGCTGCAGCAAATAATGCTAGACAGGCTACCGAGGAAGCTCTGCGAAGAATGGGAAATGAACGCGACATGTTTAGGAATGAGCTACACCAACTGAGAGAAGAGCTGAGGCAGTCTGAGCAGCGGGCCGAACTAGCTCAAAAACAAGTTGAGAGAATGGAGGCTGCAACACAGCGGGCCGAAGAGGCCGAAAATCGGGCTGGGATGCAGAAAGCCAGATCGAGGTCCTCAGGCAACAAATTCAGGCCGCGGTATAGCGAGCTGAGACGGCCGAAAAGCGGGCTGAAGAAATGGGAGCTGCTGCTCAACGAGCTGAAGCGACCGAAAATCGAGCTGAAGTACTTAGGCAGCAGGTGGGGGAGGTGATTCAGCGAGCCGATGCTGCAGAGTAGCAAATTGAAGCTATGAAAGGAGAAGTCGAGGTCATCAATCGCCATGCAGACAACGCCTTCAAAGAACTGATGGCTTTCAGAGAAAAAGCTGCTCAGGAACTGGAGATACAGGTTGCTGAAGCAAAGGATGCAGCTGAGGAAAAAACAGGCCTCAACTTTCTCTACACATTGTGGATGTCCCATCCAGAGATGAATTTTTCTATCTTTGGGGATGTGGGACTTGAAGCTGTGGAAAAGTTTAAGGCAAGGGCTGCCTCATCCTTAGTTGATGCAGTTCCTTCGACAACAGAGGTGCCTGATGCGACCTCTCAAATCGAGCCCGCTGGCGACCCCAAACCTTCTGGCGTGTCTCCTTCCCATGAAGACCCTTTATTAAGCTCAGATCCTCCAACTTAGAGCTAGCAATTTATTTTTTTACACTTTTACACCTGTATTCTTTACATTTGTACTTATTCAATTTGTAAAGAATTTTTGAACTTTAATAAATTTTCTTTCATCATATTTTCTGTGTCGAATGCATTTGAGCTATTACATTTGTTATAACATACTTTTATGATCAACTTACAAGTTATCAAACTTCTTACGAACTGATTGTTAACGAGCTCGAAATCTAATAACTTAAGCAATCGCTTAATTCAACAGTTAATAGAATCTTGTAAATATAAACAGTTGATCAGTTGGAATGCTGACGAACTATGCAGGGGTACTTAGCTTCACCTTCTTTTTTGGGCTCTTTTATTATTAGCGAGCTATGCAGGGGCACTTAGCCACACCTGCTTTTTAGACTCTTCATTTTAGCGAGCTATGCAAGGACACTTAGCCACACTTGCTTTTTGGGCTCTTTTATTTTTAGCGAGCTATGTAAGGGCACTTAGCCACACCTGCTTTTTGGGCTCTTTTATTATTAGCGAGCTATACAGGAGTACTTAGCCACAACTGCTTTTTTTGGCTCTTTCATTATTTGCGAGCTATGCAGGGGCACTTAGCCACACCTGCTTTTTGGGCTTTTTTATTATTAGCGAGCTATGCAGGGGCACTTAGCCACACCTGCTTTTTAGGCTCTTCATTTTAGTGAGCTATGCAGGGGCACTTAGCCATACCTGCTTTTTGGGCTCTTTATTATTAGCGAGCTATGCAGGAGCACTTAACCATACCTACTTTTTAGGCTCTTTCATTATTGAGGGAGTTACGAGCTAATCAGCACAGAGCCTGTTAACTTAGAGAAATAATGCACATCATGAGGGGAAATAGAGCTTTCATTTCTTATTACAACGTCGAATCATGGGTAACAAATAAAGTTACTGATAATATGGTCGAAGATGCTCGGCACTCCAAGCTCGAGGGACCTCCGTTCCATTCATGTTGGTCAAATGATAAGCTCCATTTCCCAAGTTTGCCTTGATGATATAGGGTCCTTCCCAATTTGGGCCTAAGGACCCATCACTGGGTTTGCGAGCTCCAGGCAGAATAATACGTAGTACTAGGTCTCCCACGTTGAATCTGCAAATCCGAGCATTCTTGTTATAGTACCTCGCTATTCTTTGTTGGTAGACAGCTACTCTCAGCCTGGCTATCTCCCTAGCTTCTTCAAGCAAATCCAAATTTGCATTAAGTAATTGATCATTGTCATTTGGATCGAAGGTCGCTCTTCGCTGCGAGGTGACTTCTAACTCTGCTGGAATCATGGCTTCAGACCCATACACCATTGAGAATGGAGTCTCGCCTGTGGAACTGCGAGCTGTGGTCCTGTAAACCCATAATACTTTCTGAAACTCGTCTACCCATTCTTTCGCTTCCAGTTTCATCTTTAAGGTCTGCTTTATAATTTTATTCACAGCTTCAACTTGGTTATTGGCTTGTGGATGGTCCACTGCTGAGAAGCTTTTGACTATCTTCATATCGCTGCAGAACTTGAGAAACTGGGTACTGCTAAAATGGGTCCCATTGTCTGTCACGATCTGCTATGGAACCCTAAACCTGCAAATGATATTACTCCACACGAACTTCTCAATCTTCGTTGTGGAGATTTCTGCCAGCTTCTTTGCTTCTGCCCACTTAGTGAAATAGTCAACTGCGACCACGATGTGTTTACACCTTCCACGAGCCATTGGCAGAGGTCCGATCAAATCCATCCCCTAGATTGCAAAGGGCCATGGGCTCACCATCTATTGAAGATAAGCTGGTGGAGCTCATGGAATTTGGGCAAACCTTTAACACTTATCACACCTTTTTACTAAGTCGATAGCGTCCTACCTCATGGTGGGCCAATAAAAACCCTGACAAAGTGCCTTTTGAGCTAAGGAAAGCCCCCCAGCGTGATTTCCACAATGACCTTTGTGTATCTGCCTCATCACTGTTTCATACTCTAGGTCATCAATGCATCGTAAAAGTGGAGCTGAGAACCCTTTCTTGTATAACACATCATCGTAGATGCAATATCTGACTGTTCTAGCTCGCAGACGCTGTGCTTCTAGGTTGTTACTTGGTAGCTTCCCATCTTGCAAATAGCTCAAAATCGGACCCATTCAAGAATTGGGCTGCACAATTATTGCCATCATCGCACTCTTCTCTTCTGTACTTGGGGCTGGCAAGAACTCCACTGGGATCGCCCCCAAAAAGTCTGCATCTCGTGTGGTCACGAGGCGAGCTAATGCATCTGCATGCGAGTTCTGAGCTCGTGGGATCTGCTTCACCTCGTACTTTTGAAACGCATCTAGCAACTCATGGACTTTCTGGAGGTAAAGGGCCATCTTTGGTCCCTTGGTCTGATACTCCCCCAATATATGGCAAACCACGAGTTGCGAGTCACTAAAGATTTTCAACCTCTCAGCTCGCATTTCCTTGGTCAAACGCAAACCTGCGAGCAGTGCTTCGTATTCAGCTTCATTGTTTGTTGCCTGGAAACCAAACCTTAAAGCACAAAGGATCTTGTGGCCTTCAGGGCTTATCAACAATATTTTAACTCCGACCCTTTGCTCGCTGGATGATCCGTCAACATATAGCTCCCAAGTTGGGCCTTCAAAAGATTCAGCTTCATCATCCATAGGCTCTATAAACTCCGCAATGAAATCTGCCAGAGCTTGAGCTTTAATAGTCGTCCTTGGCTTAAACTGGATATCGAACTGTGCGAGCTCAACTGCCCATTTCAACAAATGACTTGAGATGTCCGCTTTCTGCAGAACCTGCTTTAACGGATACTGGGTAAGGACTTCGATTGTATGAGCTTGAAAGTAAGGCCGCAGCTTCCTTGATGCGACCACCAGGCAATAAGCGAGCTTTTCCATCTACGAGTACCTGGTTTCAGCATCTTGCAGCCTTTTACTTACATAATATACAGGAAGTTGCGTCTTTTCTTCTTCTCTCACCAGTGCAGCACTCAAAGCTTGTTGAGACACTCCCAAGTACAGAATTAACTTTTCCACTTCTTTGGGCTTAGAAAGGAGTGGAGCTCGCCCTATGTACTCCTTTAACTGCTGGAAGGCAACTTTACACTGCACAGTCCACTCGAAGCTTTTTGCCTTCTTCAAAATGTCAAAAAATGGGATGCATTTATCCATAGCCTTCGAGATGAACCTGCTTAGAGCTGCAACCTGACCATTTAGGCTCTGCACATCTTTCACCCTAGTAGGCGACCTCATATTAATCAGTGTCTTGATCTTCTTTGGGTTGGCCTCAATGCCTCTGTTGTTGACCATGAAGCCTAGAAACTTCCCAGAAGCTACTTTAAACACACATTGTGTGGATTTAACTTCATTTGATAGCTCCTCATAATCTGAAACATCTCCCCCAGGTCGCACACATGATCATCCATCTGGTTGGATTTTACTAGTATGTCATCAACATAGACCTTCATGGTCTTTCCGATCTGCTCTTCAAACATCATGTTCACCAAGCGTTGGTAGGTCGCTCCAGCATTCTTCAAACCGAAGGACATCACCTTGTAGCAGTATAGGCCGCGATCAGTCATGAACGAGGTGTGCTCTTCGTTCTCGAGATTCATGGGAATTTGATTGTAACTCAAGTATGCAACCATAAAACTCAAGAGCTCGTGGCCAACAGTGGCATCCACGAGCTGGTCTATCTTTGGCAAGAAGAAACTATCCTTTGGGCACGCCTTGTTTAAGTCAGTGAAGTCGATACAAGTCCTCCACTTCCCATTTTTCTTCTTTACAAGAACTAGATTAGCAACCCAAGTTGGGTAGTAAGCTATTCGGATAAATTTATTCGCCAACAGCTTGTCTACCTCTTCCTTCAACGCAAATAGCGTTCCCCCGTCATTGCTCTTCTCTTCTAGCGAACTGGTTTGTGGTGAGGATCAATATTCAGTTTGTGTGACATCACCTTGGGATCTATCCCCACCATGTCCTCGTGATTCCATGCAAATACATTCAAGTTCGCCTTCAGGAAGTCAGCGAGCTGGGCTTTCAATTCTGGAGCTAAACCTCTTCCCAACTTCAGGCATCTTTCTGGATCCACCTCGCTGACTTGAATATCTTCCAATTCTTCAACTGGCCCAGTAGCTCGGTCTGCATCTACCTCGCGAGGGTTCAGGTCGTGACTGACTCCTTTCTCAGTCATAGCTCGTGGCTCGCCCCCTGAGACCACGTTCACCTTCTTTCCTCTTACGCCCATCTTAACAGCATCTTCATAGTCTAGCCAAGTGCTGCTCCCCCCGAACACATCTGATGCCATTAGGGGTTGAAAATTTTACCGTGAGGGTCCTGGTTGAAGTAACTACAACCAACTCATTCATAGCAGGTCTTCCCAGGACCACGTTGTATGCTGATGGGCAGTCAATTATCAAAAAATATGTCAACACTATAGCTTGACGACCTGCTTCCCCCAGAGTAAGTGGTAGCTTAATCTGGCCCATTGGTATAACGGTATCTCCAGTGAAACCATATAGAGGCTCTGGGGATGGTCTCAACTGCTCCGCTCCTAGCCCCATTTGCTCAAAACAGTTCTTGTACATTACATTTACCGAGCTCCCAGTATCTATCATGATGCGTCGCACTTCTATGTTACTGATCTTGGCTCGAATAACCAGTGCATCATTATGAGGTAAGATCACACCTCTAGCATCTTCATCAGTGAATACAATCTCGTCCGAGGTCGTCTTCGCCCTCTTTACAGGTCCTTCCGATCCACTGACCTGAAAAGTATGATTCGCCTCTTTGACGTAACTCTCATGCAACCTGTTAGAAGCACCTGCGATGTGGGGGCCACCATGAATGGTAAAAATGGTTCTTATCGTAGGCTCATGTTCTAGCTCGGGAGCTCGCTGGGGCTGTTGCTGTGCTGGCTGCTGATGAGATCGTTCTTGATTGGGTCGCGAGTTAGCAGGTCTTGCCACATAGTCTCTCAAGCGACCTCTCCTGATCAATTTCTCAATGGCGTTCTTCAACGCCCAGCAATCTGAAGTATTGTGCTCGACCTCATTATGATAAACACAAAACTTGCTTTGATCCCTTTGCTGAACAGGAGCCCTTAAAGGATTGGGCCTCCCAAAATCTTCTCTGTTCCTCTCTATAGCATAAATCCTGTCTAGTGAAGCCGTCAGGACGTTGTATCCTTCATAACGACCTTGACGTTGAGGTCGCTCGTACCTTAGCTCTCTCCTCGCCCTTTTAGCAATTTGATTGTTTGAGCTGTTGTTTTTACCTTCTTCGTTCCTGCCATTGTTTCTTCTCTTTGGATGGCTGGAACTGCTCGCTTCATTCTTCTGATTTTGCTTCTTTAGGCCGAAGGTCTTTTCCCACCTGATTTCTTTCGCAGCTCGCTCATAAAACTCTCCCAGATCCTTCACTGGAGACTTGTAGATGATTTCATACAACTTCTCATCCTTACGCAGCTCAGTTGAGATCGTTGTCAAAATACTCTCGTCTGATGGCTTTTCAACATTTGCGACCTTGCGTCCAAATCTGGTGATATACTCTTTCAACGACTCACCCTGACGTTAGAAGATGGTGGCTAGGTGGCAGGATGGAGCAACCTGCCTTCTCAATGCTTAGTACTGACCAACGAACTTCTGCTGGCATTGCTCCCAACTACCTATGCTGCGAGTTGAGAGATTCTTGAACTACGTCCTTGGAATGTCCCCCAAAGTGGCTGGGAATACATGACATTTCACCATAGGGTTATCTGTCTGTAGATCCATCTGAACGTTGAAGGCATCGAGATGGTCACAGGGGTCACTATCCCCATTGTACTGCTGGATGTTTGGCATCTTGAACCTCAGGGGAAGAGGCTACGTCTCAATTTCCCTTGTGAATGGGGTCCTCTCCTCGTAGCGCCCACACTGCTCCGAGGCTCCAAGTCGCGCTTCCAACTGCTGGACCCTCTAAAGGAGCTCCTCTACTTGTGGATCTTGAAGCTCGTATCTCCTCCTGTGGTCACGACTTGGAGTCGGGTGCTCCAGGTTATACCTCTCGTCCTCTCCGAACAGACCCTCAGGCTGATGGGATCTTGCTTGTCGCCCATTCACCTCATCAACATACCGAGCTGCGGCTCAGACTCTATCGTGCCCAACCTCTACTTGCTGGTGTCCATCTTGGCTCACCCTTACTACCAAGCTTGTTGGGCGCGCGACTTCTCTTTCCACATGGACAAGGTGGCCATCAGCTCTAGGGTGCGCATTAGAAGAACGAAATGAGTCAGCTGGCCACTGGATTTCCCTTGCTGGCCTTTCAGGTGCTTGTATTGCTTCATGCTGCTAGGGCTCATGCCTTGGTGCTTGAATCTCAACCCTAGGTACGTTCTATGCTTGAGCCTACACCAACATATTGACTGCCTCTGTAAGCTATCTAACCGTGTTTTCCAAAGCTTCTTGCCTCTGCAGCAACACATTCTACCCTTCAGCTATTGGGGCAATTGGAACCGATTGACGATGAGGCAGAGGAGGGATGCTTGTTGCGGCGCCGATTGCCTGTCCATAGGACGTACCTACTGCATGCATGGGTGCGTCCTACACAGGTTGTATGTTCTGCTGAGGTTGGTTCATATGGCTCTCCGCCTGGTCATCATCTCTAAGATACTTGTTTGATCTTGTTCTTGGCATGTTGTCAGAAATCAATGAACTGAAACAAAAAAATATCGCAGTTTAGGCCCTTCTTCTAGCGCCAAAATGTCGACATTGAAATTCAGTTGACGAGTATTCAATGCCCAATACCGCAATCAATGTGAGAAACACAGAAAACAAGGAGAAAATAATAAAGAACTAAGAACCAAACAGAAATGCATAGGATTTTTAACGTGTTTCAGCGAGTGCGCCTACGTCCAGGCTGTCTCTCTAAAATTCTGCAAAGTGACAGTATGATATTCAATGTGTCATTTACAATGATTTTAGCCCCTATTTATAGGGGAAAAACTGTTACAGATTAGGAAGCAATAAAAAAGGAAAAGAATTTCACAATGAATACGCTTTCTAATCAGTTGAAATAAATTAGGAAACTGTTTCATAAAATCCGAGATAAGGTTGACTGAATGTGAATTTGAATTAACTTCCGTTTCTGGAGAGAGAATCATGATCAAATTAGGTAATTGCTTGTTCTAAAAGATATCGCATTAATTGCAGTAAACAGCGAGCTGTGCTTATGATGAATGGTGGAACGAGCTGCAATCTTGTTGTGAGACGAGCTCGTGGCTGCGAGCTGAGAAGGTTGCTGGGACGAGTTGTAGAGCTCGCTGGGCTTGGAGTTGAACTATAGGCCTTGTCTGATGGGCCTTGATTGGGTTGACTTTATTGGGCCTATGCTGGGCCTTAGTTAGGCTTTTACCAGCCCATTTAATGAATCCAAAAAATACACATAACAATTATATATTTATTTTATTTTACTGCTAATCAATAAATTGATTATACGTTGAAGTATAGTTATAGCACCATTGTTAATATATCTTTTATAATTCCTCTATACCCTTTTAGTCAATTAGAATTCGTGTCATTAAGCAGGTAAATATAATTTTCTTGTTTGATGCAAAGTTAATATATATACATCTATTAGAATAATTATTAATTGTATGTTGTATATATGAATGTTTTTCTTTTAAGCATCTAGTATATTATAATATTATTGATTATTATACTTGAATTATATTATGTATGGAGAAATTATTTATTATATACTTCACCCTTTTATACAGTTTTATTAATTTTATTATATGTTGTTAGTTAGTAGTTTTCAACATGTCAAATTTGAAAAAGTTGAAGTTCACTGTGTAACACCCTCTCTCAAGTTTGTAATAAATTCATGTAGGAATGAGATAATTTTTGTTTATAAATAATAAAAAAAAGGAATTTTAAGGTGTTCTATGACAAAATTAAATTTTTCATAGAGTTTTCGGAAGAAGCGGGAATAAAATTTAATATTAAAAGTTGAGAGGTAAATTGGTAAAAATAAAAGATTTTGTAAAGAATGACAAAATTATAAATATGAGGAAAGGATAAGGACATTAGGGAAAAGTAAAGAATTCTCTAGAATCTAGTAAAGTCGTAATTTTGAGGAAATTTAAAAGTGAAAAACGAGTTTGACCCACGCCTATAAATATAGGTGTGTGGTGAGTAGTGTTAGCAAAAGAGAAAATTGATTTCTGCCATTTTTGAGGAGAATCAAGCTATTAGAATGTGAGAAACTAAATCTGGTAAGATTTAAGTTATAAGAATAAGTTTTTATAATTTTGTGTTGGTGAAAAGCTGTCGAGAATAGCTTCTGAGTTGTAAGTGATTAACGAGAATTTTGATATGTAGATCTGGTGAGTTGAAGCTAAAAGCGAGTGAGAAAGCAAGGCAAGGGCTGAGCAAGAGTCTAGTAAGTGAAATAGCTGAGAATGATGTTGATTTGTAGTGGTTTATTTATGATTTGAGATGATTTAGTTTCTGTCGCTGAACCTGATGAGGTCGCGACCTGAGAGCTTAGTGAAGAACTAAGGATATGTTATTGAGTGTGTGAAATGTGAAACCTGGAAAGTGAGGTGTTAGAGATGAGTTGCGTAAGTTAGGGCAGAAGCTCGGGAGGTGTGAGTTGAAGGAGACCCTTAGCGCATTTCAGCTAGTTAAAATGGTCGACTTGGGAGCGAGCTGGGCTATGCCTGTTGCTCTCCATCTCGCTTGCCTGGACTGGGCTAGAGTGCGAGCTCATAGAAGGAGTTGAGTGAAGTTGCAACCCATTAGGGGTGCCTAGCAAAGTTGGCCTAAGACAATAGCTCGCAAGGGCGAGTTAAGAGGGGTTAAGGAACGACCTGAGCTAGAATGAGGTGATAACTTGCTGAGAGAGTGAGCTTAGCGAGCTCGCTAAGATGAATGCCCTCAGCTTAGGCTGAGCTGTACAAGTAGGAGCTCGTTGAAGGCGCGAGCTGGGGATGTGAGCTCGCAGCTCAAGCTGTTTTGGCAATGCTGCAGTCCCCAATAGCTCATATGAAATTAGAAGTCAAAGAAAATAGTTCAGCTAGCTAAGTGAATATTTCATTTGTGATTAAACATAGGTGATCAGACAAGCTGAGGAGATCGCTGAAGCAGTGGTGCAAGTGAATAGGACAACAAGCGGTGAGTGCTAAAAGATTTTCTTTATATCAAATATTTTCCAGATTTTTCTACAAGTATTATATAGATTCTCATAAATTATTTTTAACTCATCAATAGTTTATGTTTAGCATGAAAGATTAACTTATTTGAAATATAAAAAGAGTTAAAAAAAAAAAAAAAAAAGAGCAAAGATTTTCAAAAACTAGTAGAATGGCTCAAGCTTATTGATAGACAGACTTTTTAGTATTAGACCCGATCGGTATACCCTACAGTGTAGGGAAAATATTGGGAGGGTTAGTCTTGTTAACATCGGGGGATAGAGTTTGTCATGTCTGTTGAGTCGCCCTCTACACTCGTGGGGTATTATCTCGCTTGCGATGTGTGATGATAGTTCCGCCACGCAGTAGTGGGATGTCTTTGTAGTTTTGTCATGGTGTGCGATAATAGCTATTCCGCTACATAACCTCCCACACTGAGCAGAGCTAGTCTACTCGTTCATGTGGTTGTAGCTCTCCTTGGGTTCCCCATTAATACAGATTTTAGAAAGAGACATATACCTTGAAAAATGAATTTTAGAAAGAAAAGATTTTAGAAAGTATTTTAAAAAAAGCTTTCGAAATCCTAAAGATAATTCATAAAACCCAAGTTTTTCGAAGATAAAACGTCTTAAAGAAAAATATTTTCGAAAATGTTTTCGGGAGATATTTTATATGACTTAATTTAAACAAAACTCTCGCACTCATTAGGCTTTACAACTTACAAATGTTTAGTTTTATGTTACAAAACCCTCCGAGGTGCAGGAACAAAGAATCAAGGTACCAGTCCACCGCGATCAGACTAGGTGGGTCAAACGACTGATGACACTGCATTGTTCTTTTGTAAACATTGTGTTTTTAATGTTATTATTAATTACGTTATTATGCTCATTTCGAATTTTGAACAAGATTTTGTAGAACTTTTATGTAGATATGATGACATGCCTATTTTAGATAACGTTTTTAGTAATGTTTATGATGATGTTTTTAAATATATTTTACTTAGAAATTGTAATGAAATTTTAAAGTAGATGGTTTTCTTGTTTAGCAAAGTTATTTATAGATACGAGTTTGTTCCACGATGTCCTTTTGAGTCTTATTAGTTGGACTTCAGAAAGGTCTCATGGGGTGCCCAACAGGATCGCCGGGTTCATTAGAAGGAATCCGGGTCGGGTCCTGGCACACTGCCATTCATATTTCTGGTAGTAATAATTTGACATGGACTCTTGATGTTGAAATTTACTTGGGTGTCAAGAATCTTGATGATACAATAAAAGAGAAGAATGAGGCATCCTCGTAAGATCATTCGAAGGCAATAATATTTCTTTGTCATCATCTCCATGGAGGTTTAAAAACTGAATATTTAACAGTAAAAGATCCATATGTCATTTGGAATAGTTTAAAAGAAAGGTATGACCACCAAAGGACAATAATACTTTCGAAAGCTAATTATAATTGGATGCAGTTGTAATTACAAGATTTTCAAAGTGTAAACAAGTATAATTCCATAATATTTAAAATTACTTCTCAATTAAAATTATGTGGAGAAAGTGTTACTAATGCAGATATATTAGAAAAAATATATTATACTTTTCGTGCCTTTAATATGCTATTACAACAATAGTATTGAGAAAGAGGTTTTAAAAAATATTCTGAGTTGATAATACGTCTTCTAGTGGCTGAACAAAATAATGAATTATTGATTAAAAATCATCAATCTCAACCAACTGGATTAATAACATTCCCTAAAATGAATGTTGGATTCGTTAATGATCCTAGGTGTGGGCATGGTCGTGGTCATGGTCATGGTAATTATAACCAAAACTCTTCAAATTTCAAGAAAACTATACCTCATCACCAGATGTAGCATCCCTTCCCAATTTTACTACTGTACATCTGTACGGAATAAGGTATTGTGCTGACATATAATTATTTGGGATATAATAAAAGAGATTTTTAAGTGTTCGGAGTTGAAATTAAATTTTATAAAATTTAATGAAAGGATCGGAAATAAATTTGAATTATAAAAAGTTGAAGGGTATTGTTGGAATAAAGAATTTTTCTAATTGATGACAAAATGGTAAATAAAGTAAAAGGACAAGGACATTGGGGAAAAGTGAATAATTCTCTAGAATATGACAGAATCGTAAATTTAAAGAAGTTTAAGAATAATGGTGGAGCTTGGCCCACATTTATAAATTTGAGTGTGTGGTGTGTGTTACTGTGAAAGTGAAAGAGAGAGAGAGAGTTGGAGAAAAATCTAAAGAGAAAGAAGAGGAAGCTATCGGTAGACAAGAGCAGATGCCGACCCAAGCTGTTCTCTGTCGTTTTTTAGGAAGATCAAGTTGTAAGAATGTGAAGAATGAGTCTAAAAGTATTATCTAACCAGATCTGGTAAGAGTTAAGCGATAAGATCAAGATTTCATGGTTTTATGTTAGTAAGAAGTCTATCGAAGCAGTCCATGAATTGCATCTGATATTATTGAGATTTTGGTGCATAGATATGGTTATTTGAGGCAGCTGACAACTGAAGAAGTAAGGTAAAAGACTGAAGAGGAAATCTAATAAGTGAAGTAGCTGAGAAATAATGTTAATCTATAGAAGTTTGATTATCATTTGGGATGTTTAAGTGCTCGTCGCACAACATGTTGTGTTTGCGATCTGGGTTGATAGGTAGAAGCTGATGAATGTTGTTGAATATATGTATGTGTAATGAATTGAGGTCGGGATGTGTTGATAACTGTAAGAATGTAAAACCTGGAAAGGATGTGTTAGGTGAGCTCGCGTAAGTTAGGGCAAGAGCTTGCTGAGTGCGAGCTAGAAGATACCCGTAACCCTTTTTTCAACCCTACTCGGGTTAGATTGGAGTGCAAGCTCACCAGAGTGAGCTAAGTGAGACTTTGCCCATTATGATGTCTGGCTGAGCTGGCTTAGAGCAGCAGCTCGTAAAGGGGCGAGCTGAGAGGTGCATGTGAATAGGGCTGAGCTAGAAAGTAGCAGCTCGCTGAAAGGATGAGTTGAGTGAGTTAGTTGTGATGGTTAATACCCGCAAATCGGGCTAAGTTGGTCGAAGTAAGAGCTCGCTAAAAGGACAAGCTGGGGTGTGAGCTCACAACTCGAGCTGGATTGGTAGCACTACAGTCCGTTATAACTAAGATGAATCAATAGCTAGTAGTGGTAATAAAAAGGATTAGGACTTAAAGTGTGTTCCTTAGGCATATTCTAAGAAAGGTCGCTGTTACATATAAATGTAGGTGACCAGCGAGCTAACGAAGCAGCTGAAAGAGCAGCTGTTGGTGAGCTGGGCAGCAAACAGTGAGTGTGAAAATATTTTTATAAATGTTAATTTCTTTTCAGTTTATTATGCAAGTGTTTTTATAAACTTTTATTCTTGTTTAGCTTGTAAAAATTTTCATATTTTAGCATAAAAAGAAGTAGTTTATTTATGAATTAGTATGCTAGTACTTTAAAAAAGTTGATTTTAATAATAGAAAGAGAAAGAGTTTTCAAAGACTAGTGGAACGACCCAAGTTTATAGATAGATAGACCCTGTAGCTTTAGACCCGGCTGGTATACCTCGCAATGTAAAGCAAGTGTTGGGAGGGCTAGTCCCTACTAACATCAAAGGGGTCGAGTCTGTCATGTTTCTCGTATCGACCTTTACACTTATAAGTCGTTATACAGTGTGCGATGGTAGTTCTGCCATGTAGTAGCGGGATATCTTTGTAGCTTTGTCATGATGCACGATGCTAGCTTTTACGCCACGTGACCCCCACCATTGAGCGAAATTGGTCTGGCTGCTCATGTGGTTGTAGCTTCCCTTAGGTTCTCCATTAGTGCAGTTTTTAGAAAGAGAAGCATACCATTAAAGAAAAATTTTAGAAAGAAAATGTTTTAGAAATAAGATGTTTTTTGTTTTAGCACCTTATGAAAGTTTTTAGAACTTTAAAATAAATTTCTAAAACCCAAGTTTTTATAAATAAATTGTTTTAAAGAAAAATGTTTTCAAAGATGTTTTCGAGAGGTCAATTTTATAAAAGATAAAATTTAAATAGAAACACTTACGCATTCACTGAGCTTTGTAGCTCATAACATTTTTTGTTTTATATTACCAAAAACCTCCCAAGTGCAGGAATAACAAACTAGGGTATCAGATTGCCTCGTTCTGATCTGGTGGGCCAAGACGATCGATGACGCTGCATAATTTCATTTATTAGTATTGTGATTTGGATATTAATTATATGTTGTGCGAATTTTTGATTATGAACAATTTTATTGAACTTTTTATGTTAAAGATGATGCATGCATGTTTTAGATACTTGAATAATAGAAACATTTCTAATTATGTTTTGAAAAGATTTATTCTGAAGATTGATGTGAGATTTTAAGAATTTATGATTTATATGATTAGCAAGTTTTAATAGTTACGGGTATGTTCCATGACATCCTTCTGGATCTTGTTAGATAGGCTTCTGAAGGATTTTGTAGAGCGCCCGACAGGACTGTTGGGTTCATTAGAGGGAATCTGGATAGGGTCTTGTCACTAGAAGTGGGAGAATAATAAGGAAAAACAAAAAGAAAATGATTGTCAAAATAAAGCTTTCAAAAATAATGAAATCACTTGTCACAGATATGGCATCAAAAGACATTAGAAGCGTACATGTCATACAACAAAATACTTTGTTGATATTTACCAAGGTTCCTTAAAAGAAAAAGGAAAGGGTGTTAAAACAAATCTTACTAAATACCATGATCCTATGGATTTGACACACTTAGATGTTGTAGATTTTTTTGAGAATTATGATGGAATTTTGACTGGTGATGGAAATGTAAATATGACTTAAGAGAATGTTCTTACAACAAGCTGTTCTAAGCATGTTATTTATTGTAAGGTCTAAATCCTAATGGACCTAAGAGATTGATTAAAATCCAATTTATGATTATTAATTTGGTTTGATTCAAATTTTAGAAGTAACAAAAAAATTATGGATAAATATCCTTTTAGAGGATTTTTATAAAAGGAATAAAGAAAATTGGGTTAAAAAGAAAAAGGTCAAGGGGTAGAAAATAAAAATTTACATATGTTGGCCAAACAAAAAAGTCATATAGTGGGTGAGTTTCTTTTTAAATAATAATAAATACAATAATAATAATAATAATAATAATAATAAAAAAAAAAAAAAAAAAAAAAAAATTGAAAAAAAAAAAGAATATATTGATATAAATGTTAACGGTGGGCCATATCTATTGAAAAAATATATATAGATATAAAAGTTAATTGTGGTGATATTTATCCATGTGGGTGCCGATTGAGAAGAAAAGAATAATAAAATAATAATAAAAGGAAGTGACTGTATATGGAGGCGATGGCATAAAGAGATAAGGATGACTATGTATATATTTAGTTCCTCGTAAGCAATCAAACACATAAGCTGTTCGACAGAAATAAGAAAAATAAAACCATGAGAAGAGACAACAAAAGAGAAGAAGAAAAAGAAGAAGAAGAAAATGAAAAAAAATAGGGGAAGTTTCGTATAGGTGATTCAAATATTTAGGTGTCCAATTTATCCAGAAAAGTGATTTTTTTTAGATTTAGATTCTATAGAATTAGTTAATTTTCTATAAGTTCTAAATTGAGTTTTATGAAATTTTAAGGTGAATGCAGGATGATGAGAAAATCATATGAAAATTCGTTTTAAATCCAAATTTGAGTAAAAGAATTATGTAAGTGGATAGTTTTATTTTAATTAAATTAATTGAGTTATGTTTATTTATATTTTAGATTTAATTATTTATTTCAAGTAAATAATTTGTTGAGTTAATTGATTTTATAGATTATAAATTATATTTTACGATTGAAATAAAAGTTTATTACGAATTCGTATATATATATACTTATCAAAATTCCAATAAGAATTTTATATTTTCAGTTTGAATTATTATTAGAAAAATTTCAAAATATTTTAAATAATATGATTTGTTGTTTTGAGAAAGAATATTGACTACATTTTAAGAAAAATATTTATTTAAAATTAGATGAATATTTAGGAAAGATTTGAAAAAAATAAAAAATAAATAAAAATGTTTTCAGAACATCAAAATTGTACTCTCCACTCTAACGGTCAGATAGATTACATATGTATGAGTCCCAGATTCGCCTAGCATGTTTATGATAGGTATCGAGTGAGTCATTGAGTTGCTCAGTATGTGTATGATAGATATTATCCCTCGCTCTGCATATGTATTAAATATCTTCACCACGTATAACAGATTTTTTGGATACTAGTTGGTGTAGATCTCTAGATTACAGTTGTTACATTTTAAATTTTTATCAGTACAAAACAAGATTTACAGAATATCAGATTTACATAAAGAGATTCCAAAAAAGTTTTATAGATTATAGATTTTCATATTTAATATTATTAAAGTTATAAAAATAATTTATATAAAGTTTATAGTTTTACTACGAGATCATATTTAAATTTAGTTTTATTATTTCAAATATGAAATTATATGAATCATTGAGAATTATTCATTGTTACCAAAAATATTTTATATTTCATTTAGAAATGTTTTAGAAAAGTTATATTCACTTACTGAACGTTAGTGCTCACTATTTATAAATCCATTTTTCCAGGTATCCACCGTAGGTTTGTACAGATTATTGCATATCGTGAGAAAAACCACATGATAATAAACAGTTGCAATTGTGTATATTATTTCTTTTATTAACCAAATTTCGTAAATATATTTGCAAAATAGTTGTACAAATTAATCATCATTTTAAAGAAATTTTATAAATATTTTATATATTCAGTTTATGGGTCTAGCACGAGAATGTTAAAGATCTTAGATTTATTCAATTTATATTTTGATCAAAGCGATTATCAAAATTACGATGATTATTTTAAATAATTTTCAGTACATCCAGATTTCGATGAAGAAATATCCCAATTTTCACGTGATCCTCTCAGACTCGAAATAGAAGTAGGATTGGGTCCTATCAATATGTTTTAATATGTTATGTCATCAGTGTGTTTAGTACTTTTAATTTTCAAACGTGTGTTGTTTTTAATGTATTTTATTGCAAGTGTGTTGAGTAATATTCAGTATGTTTGATTTTCAGTACGCTTGCAGTGTGTTCATGTTTAAAATTATAAAAAGATTGTATTTGATATTTTATTCTCTAACCTTATAATTTTCTTATAGAAAATTCATATAGACTGACAGGACCCGACTCGGATCCCTTCTAATGAACCCGGCGGTCTTGCCGAACACCCCATGAGACCCTTCTAAAGTCTAACTAATAAGACTTAAAAGGATGTCATGGAGTGAACCCGTAACTATTAATAATCTTACTAATCATGTGAATCATGAATATTTAAAATTTCACGTTCAATTGTAAAGTAATTTCTTAAAACAACATCAACAGTATCGCAAATATTTAAGTATCTAAAACATATAGGTTTCATCTTCAAAATAAAAAGTTCTACAGAGTTTACAAAAAAAATCAAAGTTATATGCAGCATAGGATCAATATGCAAATCATAATGTTTACAAAAGTAACTATGCAGCATCGTTGGAAGTCCGGCCCACCTAATCCGAACGCGGTGAACTAGTACCTTGATCTTTCGCTTCTGCACCTAGGAGATTTTTGTAACATAAAATAAAAACGTTATGAGCTACAAAGTTCAGTGAGTGCATAAGGGTTTCTATTTAAATTTATCTTTTCTAAAGTATACCTCTTGAAAAAAAAAACAATTTTGAAAACCTTTTTCTTTAAAACGATTTATTTCAAAAATTTGGATTTTATAAAAATTTCTTTAAAGTTCTAAAAGTTTTCATAAAGTGCTAAAATAATTTTTATAGTTTTCTAAGATGTTTCCAAAATATTTTCTTTCTAAAATTTGGTTTTGATAGTATGCTTTCTCTTTCTAAAACGTACTAATGGGGAACCCAAGGGAATGCTATAATCACATGATGACCGACCCAAATGCCGCACAATGTGAGATACTAGTCACGTGGCATATATGCTAGTAGCGCACACCGTGACAATGTAATAAAGACACCTCACTACTGCGCCGCGGAAAGCTACATCACAAAATGCATAACGAGATAATACCCTATAAGTGTAGAGGGCGACATAACAGACACGATAGACTTTATCCCCCTGATGTTAGTAGGACTAACCCTCCCAACACTTGCCATACACTGCGGGATATACCGGCCGAGTCTGAATTTATAAAGCTATAAATTGGGTCTTTATAAATCCTGGGTAATCCACTAGTCTTTTGAATTTTTTTTTTTTCTCTTTCTATAGTTAAAATCAAATTCTTTCTCATAACATATATTAATAAATTGCATATTATCTCATATGTAAACTATTTCTTTTCATGCAAGAATATAAAAACATTTATAAGTTAGAATAATTAATAAAAATTGGAAAAGTGTTTTCATAATAAGCTGAAAGAAAAAGAATATATTTAATAGAAATGAACTGTTTTCACACTCATTACTTGTTTCCAAATCTTCTTGAATCACGTCTGCTTCAGCGACCTCCTCAACTCGCTTGATCACTTATACTTAATCACAAATGAAACATCGACTTAGCTTGCAAAACACTGCAACCTCTATTATCTCTATGACTTATAATCTCAACCAAAATGCCACGGACTGTATTACACTGCCAGTCCAGCTCGAGCTAAGAGCTCGCACCTCAGCTCGCCCAACTCATCCCTTTCAGCAAGCTCTTACTTTGACCAGCTCAACCCAAATTGTGGGCATTTATCTTAGCAAGCTCGTTTAGTTCACTCTCTCAGCGAGCTACTCTCTTCTTGTAAACCCTTATTCTTAATATTTCATTCGCTAGTATTAGAAGTTAGAATATAGAAGTGGTCAATATTTATAATAAGAAAATCCAATAAAAGGTAAAATAGTCTTTTTCTACAAATAAAGAGATCAATATCAAAGAAGGGCAAATTGGTCAATGATAAATTAAGTATATCATTTGCATAAATTGAGTATAATTTATTCTATTATATAAAAATGAATAGAATAAATTATTTGCATGAATTGTGCAAATTGATAAAAGTAGTGAGGAGGATATGAAATTAATGCATAATTGGAAGACAATTTAGTTAAATTTAATATGATGGCATAGTATGTAAATAACTAACAAACTTCAAGGGCAATTATATAAATGCATGCCTATATATATAAGTGTTGTCTTCCAACACTTAGGAAAATTTCAAAAGGAAATTGAGAGAGAGTTGAGAGGGGTGCACGACAAAGAGAGGGAAAAGAGAGGAGGAAGAATCAAGTCATTCCAAACCAAAGTCAAGCTTCTAAATCAAGTGTCCAAGCCAATTTGAGTTAGAAGAGTAAAACTTAATCAAGATTTAGGTAAGTTTATCATCATATTCTTCACTTTGATGATGTTTGGGTTTGCTAGTGTGTTGGATGATTGGATTGGATTTTGTTATGGTTAGGATAAGAGTTTGATATTCAAAGCAAGTCTAGATTCTTAATTTAGTGACAGGGAAACTTAGGGTATAAGTTAAGAAGCTTGAATGGCAAGATAGGGTTTATGTAGTAGAAACCCTAACTTGTGATTTAAACTAGTGAAGAGTTAAATAGGTTGTCTATAACTTGTTTGATAAAATGTTTGAAAGAAGTATAACTTGAAAAATTGAAAAGAATAACATATGGGTGCATGCGTGTGTCACGGCCAAAGGAAGAGTGAGTGAATACTATTGTGTTTTAATCTCTTTGAGCTCTAAATCATGCATAATTAACATTAGAAAAGCATATAGGAGAGTTAGAATTGAAAAAGGAAACTAGATTGGATTGTTTGTGCATTTTAGCTTGATGAAGGGTATCAGCTTACGAATGTGTTTTGTTGGTGTTTATGATGTATTTAGGGTCCTAAGAACATGCATGAGTGAGTAGGAATTAAGGTAATTAAAATGGATATACATGGGTGTATGAATAACATACAAACTAGTAAAGGATAAAATGATAGTAGAATGAAAGAATAAACATTTGAAGAGGTTATAGAGACCTGCACTAATTGAGCATAATTGGGGTTGTTTTAGACCTCAAAACATGCATAAATATCATAGCAAACCATAGAAATTTGAAGGGAAAGGTTTGGATAAAAATTGAGTAAGTTATAGCCTAATAATATAAATATATAGTTGTGAAAGTTGGTTGAAAAGAATGAAGGAATTGGTGGGTCTTGAAGGTCAAATGTGATTATTGGAGTACTAAAATGATCAATGAATGATGTGGGAGGCTTCGACGAAGAAACGGAAATGAAAAGCCCATGGATTGGGCTGTGTATACCATTCGGTAACGAAGGGGTTAAAAACGATGATATTTTGTTTCACGCTTCCTATGACCAATTCGAGCATACCGAGATGTCCTTAGGTGAAAATAAATAGAGTTCGTAAAAAGAAATTGAAATCTTAGAGCGTCGGTCGAGTCAGAACCTAGATAAGAAGGTTGTAGGAAAAAGAGTTTTCGATAGAATACTTTATGAAAACCGTTATTCAATAGTTTGGAATAGCATGATTTAGCAAGGTTATGAGCGAGATTATGTTATGTAGGTGAGGAGTAGGCTACTGGAGCACGGGAGGCTTGTTGACGGATATAGCTCGCTTGACTTGAGGTAAGTGTCCTATCACTTGCAATTTCCTTTATCTATATTTTCAATTATGAGTTATGTAGTTCAATTTCTTTTTAAAAATGATGAGATAAAAATTTAAAAAACAATCACTACATCAGATCTTGAAAAGCGTTTTTGAAACAAAGTTGTTTTGAAAAGATTCGAGTAAAGAATTGTAGTTAAAGATTTGGAAGGAAATCAATTTTTGTGCTAAATGTACATAATAGAAAAGAGTTTTGAAAAACCATGTATATACCCTCATGCTTATATGAGATTTAGCGCTACACGGCGATGCAGAAAATTCTGTCCATAGTTGCTCAGTTTTTTAGAGTATCTAGTGCTACATTGCGATGCAGAAAATTCCGCACGTAGTTGTTATAGGCATTGCGTTGTGATGTAGAAAATTCTACTCGTAGTCGTCCAGAGTTATAGTTCATACATAGCACTACAATGATGATGTAGAAAATTCCGCAATATAGTTGCTCAGATTTGAGATCGTCTCACACTATGTTGGCGATGCAGTAAATTCCGCTCGTAGTGGTCGAGATATCTCAACAGCTTCACGGTTGGTGTCAGTCGGAAATCGCCACATGATGGTTAGAATACATTAGGGGTTGACAGGACCCTTCCCAGACCTTATCTAAACTCTTGTCTGGATGATCCTGCCGGGAACTTCAACGGACTCATCGAACCCAACTCGTCGGATCGAAGACATCCGATAAGCGAACCCTAACTTTGTTACATCGGTTTACTCGTTATGAACTTAGTACTTTGATTTTTCTTTAACTAGTTGGGAGTGATACAATTTTTAAAATTTTTCGGCAGCATAATGGTTGCATTTTCGATAAAACCAAAATTTCACCTGTAAGAAAATACACTTCAACTATATCTGAACACCTCCTAACTTCTTTATTCACAATTATGCAACATTCTCATCACAGTTTCCACAATATAAGCACTTTATAACACAATGTATAATCCTATATCATATGAAGATATAAGAACCATTAAATATTTACAACATACAGTTCTAATTACAAGTGTATCTCAGAAGATAATATAATCAATATATTACAAAGTTCAATTAATATAATGTCGTGGAGACTCGGCCCACCTATACAAACGCAAAACAAAATGTCGATGTCTCGTCCAGCGGTGTCACGCAATGAAAATAAATGAGCTACAAAATAAATGACAAGTTAGTGCAACAAGGATATATAATATATCACATACACTAACATAGAAATTCACTATTTATTCAAGTTTTACAATTTCCTTAAAACCTCTCATATATATCCTTGACTCATTCTAACCATCACGAGTGATTATAACTAACGCCAACGTGAAGCTACTAAAGTGTCTCGACCACTATGTTACGGAATTTACTGCATCGTACGTAGGGCGCTAAATCTTATCACTGAGCAACTACAATGCGGGATTTTCTGCGTCGCAAGTGTAGTGCTAAAACTCTAGACGACTACGAGCGGAATATATTGCATCGCTTCGTAGCGCTAACTATCAACTAACCAACTACATGCGGAATTATCTGCATCGCAATGTAGCGCTACACCTTTCTACAATCTGAGCGATTACGGACGGAATTCTCTGCGTCGTCTCGTAATGCTTAATCTCATAACTTTAAGGCATACACATGCGTTTTGATAACTCATTTGTTTAGTGCCAAAAGCACAAACTCACTAGTTGGAAATCTTAAAAACTTTCTCATTTCAAATTCTTTTCTTGACAACTTAGCATTCATCTCAATTGCTATATAGATCCCATAGGAATCTATACACTCGACTTAAACTTCAATATTGAAAATCATATTCATTTTCCTTTATTACTTAGATAACATATTCATTACAACAATCAAAGGTTGATATGGAATCTAAGCAACTACAAGTGGCAAACCACTTACTTAGAGGCCGCGTCACCCGCGTCAAGCATCTCGACGAGGCTCATGGAAGTCGCTCACATGCTCGTCACCTACACAATATTCTTCCGTATCTCTTCCGTTTTTATTCAATTTAATCGTTCGTCTCATTTAGAATTTATTTTAATTGTTAAGTTTGTCCTATCGACCACTTGACTCTTTCTTTTTATTAAATTTTATTTCAACTCATCGTTTATCACTATTTTAAAAATCCTAACTTGGATTTTATTAAAATGCTACTTAAATTTTCATAGCCGACGATTTTCGTCGTACACTTAATTTAATACTTTCTGAAGCCATGACTATCAATTTATTAAATGTAGAGAGTTATATTATCTCCTAACTCAGCTTCTAACGCTGGGACTTTATAAGTCGAAGTTAGGGGTTTACAATTTCTTCCCCCCTTATAAACATTTTGTCCTCGAAATTTAAATTGCGTACCTTATTCAAACAACTGAGGGTAATGGGCACGCATCTGTGCTTCAGGCTCCCATGTAGCCTCTTCTGATCTATGATTTCGCCATAGCACTTTCACTAGCGGAATCACCTTGTTACGCAGCACTTGATCTCTACGATCTAGGATCTCTACTGGATGCTCCTCGTAGGTCAAGTTTTCCTTCAACTGAACTGGTTGCTCTTGAAGAATGTGAGAAGGGTCAGCTATGTACTTTCGTAGCATGGAGACGTGGAACACATCATGGATGTTGGCTAACTCTGATGGTAGCCTCAATCGATAAGCCACCTCACCTATTTTGTCTACTATTTCATAGGGGCCTATGTATCGAGGGCTCAACTTTCCACGCTTTCCGAATCTCAGAATTCCTTTCCAGGGTGAGACTTGTAGGAACACTTGATCACCCATTTCAAACTTTAAATCTCTTCTTCGATTGTCCGCATAGCTTTTCTGTCTATCGTTTGCTATCTTCAACCGCTCTCTTATCATATTTACTTTCTCGGTTGTATCTTGGACAATCTCTGGGCCAATTAATCTTCTCTCCCCCACTTCATCCCAACAGACTGGGGTTCTGCACTTTCTGCCATACAATGCCTCATAAGGTGCCATACCAATACTCGACTGGTAGCTATTGTTGTAGGCAAACTCTATCAATGCTAGGTAATTATCCTAGCTTCCTTTAAACTCCATCACACAGGCTCTCAATATATCTTCGAGAGTCTGGATGGTTCTTTCTGATTGGCCATCTGTCTGTGGGTGAAAAGCGGTACAGAAGTGCAATCTGGTGCCCATCGCTTCTTGTAACTTTGGCCAAAATTGAGAAGTGAAGCGAGAATCTCTGTCTGATACAATGGACACTGGTGCGTCATGTAGCCTTACAATCTCGTCTACATATAACTGTGCATATCTTTCCAGAGAATAGGTGTTATTATTAGCAATGAAGTGGGCTGATTTCGTCAGTTTGTCTACTATAACCCAAATGACATCATGTCCACGCTGTGTCCTGGGAAGTCCTGTCACAAAATCCATCGTGATCCTTTCCCACTTCCACTCAAGAATGGATAAAGGCTGTAGTAAACCTGCGAGTTTCTGATGCTCAATCTTGATCTGTTGACAGGTTAGGCACTTGGATACGAACTCTGCTATCTCCCTTTTCATACCACTCCACCAGTAGTGGTCTCTTAGAGTCCGGTACATCTTCGTACTCCCCGGATGCATAACACATGCAGAGGAGTATGCCTCTTCCATGATTTCTTTCTTCAACTCTACTACATCTGGGACACACAGTCTCTGGCCCAATACTAGCGTTCCATCACCTCGTAAAGTGAAGCTACTCTGCTGTCCAGCCTCTATCTTGCTTCTCAATTTCATCAAGTACTGATCACGAGCTTGCAAGTCTCTAACTCTGTCTACTAACACTGGCCGAACATGGAAAGCTGCTACTAGAGCACCTGACTCTATTGTCTCTAAACTGACCCCCATAGATCTCAACTCTACTAGCATCGGCAAGTACTCTGCTTTAAGCTGGGCTAGAGAACTAGAGGGTTTCCTGCTTAGCGCATCTGCTACTACATTTGCCTTGCCTGGGTGGTATTCAATGGTGCAGTCATAATCTTTAATAAGCTCTATCCACCTTCTCTGTCTCATGTTCAAATCTTTTTGCGTGAACAGGTATTGTAGGCTTTTGTGATCAGTAAAGATCCTGCAAGGTACTCCATAGAGATAGTGTCGCCATATTCTCAAAGTGAACACTACAGCTGCTAACTCTAAGTCGTGTGTTGGATAGTTCACTTCATGCTTCTTTAATTGCCTTGAAGCATAAGCTATCACTCTATCATGCTGCATCAATACACAACCCAAACCTTGCCTGGAGGCATCGCAATATACTATAAATCCCTCACTTCCTGAGGGGAGTGTAAGCACTGGTACTGTGGTCAGTCTTTGCTTTAACTCATCGAAACTGCTCTGACAGGCTTCTGACCAGATGAACTTCTCTTCTTTTCTTGTTAACTTGGTCAGTGGAGTAGCTATCTTTGAGAACCCTTCTACGAACTTTCTGTAGTAACCAGCTAAACCCAAGAAACTTCTGACTTCTATTACACTCATGGGTGGTTTCCAATCTATAATGGCCTCTATTTTCTGAGGATCTACTGAAATACCCTCTACTGATAACACATGCCCCAAAAATGCCACGCGGTCTAGCCAAAACTGGCATTTGTTGAACTTTGCATAAACCTGATGCTCTCTCAGAGTCTGCAATACTGTCCTCAGGTGCTCTGCATGCTCCTCTTTACTACCTGAATACACCAGGATATCATCGATGAAGACAATGACGAACTTGTCTAAATAGGGTTTAAAGACACGATTCATCAAATTCATAAAAGCTGTTGGGGCGTTGGTTAGACCGAATGACATCACCAAGAACTCATAATGTCCATATCTAGTTCTGAAGGCCGTCTTGGGAACATCATCCCTACGCACCTATAGCTGATGATACCCCGATCGTAGATCTATCTTTGAAAAGACCTTGGCTCCTTGCAGTTGATCAAATAGATCATCGATTCTTGGCAGCGGATACTGATTCCGGATGGTTACTTTGTTGAGCTGTCTATAATCGATGCATAAACGGAGGCTTCCATCTTTCTTCTTAACAAACAACACCGGAGCTCCCCACGATGATGTACTCGTCTTAACGAAGCCTTTACTCAACAATTCTTCCATTTGTACCTTCAACTCCTTTAACTCTGCTGGTGTCATCCGATACGGAGCTATAGAGATGGGCTCTGTGCCAGATGCTAGCTCAATCTCGAATTCAATCTCTCTATTCGGAAGTAATCCTGGTAGGTCCTCGGGAAATACATCAGAGAACTCATTCACTACAGGAACTTCTGCCAACTGCAGCTCACTGTTGCCAGTTGCTATTGCATAGACTAAGTATCCCTGGCATGCTTTACGGAGCATCTTATTTGCTCAGATCACGCTTACTAAGCTTGTAGAGAGTATTTTCCTCTCTCCACAAAAGATTACATCTGGTTCCCCAGGCTTGCTGAACTGGACCTCTTTTCTATAGCAATCTATAGTAGCGCGATGTTTAGCTAGCCAATCCATGCCCAAAATTATGTCAAAGTCATGAATATCGAGTACTATTAGATTAGCCTCGAACTCATGACTTGCTATAGTCACCTTACTTCCCCTGTAGACTCTATCCGCAATAAGCGAATCACCCGTGGGAAGTGACACTACCATACTGCACTCGGTCGGTCTCAACTCTATCCTGACTCTATCTATGAACTCTCGAGAAATAAAAGAATGGGTGGCTCCTGGGTCCACCAATACATAAGCATCAGTATCAAATAAAAAATGGTACCTGTGACCACATCTGGTGTAGCATCTGCCGCCTGCTGGGTCACTGTATATACTCTGGCGGCCTGACTGCGAGGTCTACCTATCGGTGCTCTGGGCGGTCTACTATGCTGTCCTCTGGGGGATATACCTCTATCTGGTCTCAGATGGACTCGACGTCACTGCATGGGATAGTCTCTCATAAAATGGCCCTCCTGTCCACACTTGAAACATCCAGTCTTGCCCTGAAGGCACTCACCATGGTGTAACCGGCCACATCTAGCACAAACTGGTCGGCTCCTCCAGCTCTGCAGGCTCTTGGACTCTGCAGATGACCGAACAGAACCCTAACTAGTCTGAGGTCGCTGGCTCTGCTGCCGACTCTGTGACCCTGCTGGGCGCTGACCACTCTTGGGCACTTTACTGGACTCTCCCTAATGGCTACCGGTCCAGCTCCGCTTCTGACTGAATTGTGACTTTGACTTCAGGGCCATCTGGGCGCTTTGCTCAACTCTGGTGGCTGCCTCCACCAGCTGTCCATATCTCGTATGTTCTGAGGATGTCACAATAGTCCTGACTGAGGGATTTAAGCCTGCCATAAATCTGTCGATTTTCTATTCTTCATTCTCCGCAATGTAAGGAACTAGACGAACTAGTTCGGAGAACCTCTTTTTATATTCTGTCATTGTAAAGTCCCCCTGGTCTAACTTGTAAAACTCCTCAATCTTAGCATCTCTGCAAACTTTCGGGAAAAACTTATCTGTAAACTCTTTCTTGAATTCTTCCCAAGATGTCCTGGCTGGATGCGCTCTCTGATGCGCCTTCCACCAATCTTTGGCTCGGTCCTTTAACAGGAAAGCTGAGAAGGTGACCATCTGATCTTCTGTGCATCTCATGACCCGGAATATTTCTTCGTTCGTCTCTAGCCATGACCATGCTCTCTCGGGATCCCCAGTCCCGTCATAGGGCTTCGCGCCTAACTTACAGGCGCGCTCTAAAGTCGCCCCGTTCTCCCGTGACTGTTGAAGAACCGCGGCGAGCATCTGGGCCATCTGCTCCATCTGCCCTGGAGTGGGTCCTGAGGCAGGCTCTGATCCTGCTGGCTGAGATGGCTCAGGATGGGATGAGCTCGCTGGCACATTGACGGACTCGTCAACATGCTCCTCCTGTGCTGGGGGTGCCTCTGCGGCTACCTGTCTCGTCCTCAGACGATCTCTACGCTGCATAGCTAAATGTGTACTAGTACACTAATAGCCATAAATCAAAATTTCAAGTTCAGCAACTAACTCAATATAATTTGGCATGATAATTCCATGCAATATTTAACTCACAATCTCATAAACTTTTACTTAATAATTTGCTTTGATGCATATTCATAACATGCTTAATTTAAGCAATAAAACTCATGCTTTAACTTATGCATTATTAACGCATACTTTATATGAAAATAACTCAACTTTTCTCTTAAAACTTTCTCTTAACTGAACGAGAATCGGGCTCTGATACCAACTTGACAGGACCCTTCCCAGACCTTATCTAAACTCTTGTCTGGAGGATCCTGTCGGGCACTTCAATGGACTCATCGAACCCGACTCGTTGGATTGAAGACATCCGAGAAGCGAACCCTAACTCTGTTACACCGGTTTACTCGTTATGAACTTATTACTTTGATTTTTCTTTAACTGGTTAGGAGTGATACAATTTTTAAAATTTTTCGGCAGCATAACGGCTGCATTTTCGATAAAACCAAAATTTCACCTGTAAGAAAATACACTTCAACTATATCTGAACACCTCCCAACTTCTTTATTCACAATCATGCAACATTTTCATCACAGTTTCCACAATATAAGCACTTTATAACACAATGTATAATCCTATATTATATGAAGATATAATATTTACAACATACAGTTCTAATTACAAGTGTATCTCAGAAGATAATATAATCAATACATTACAAAGTTCAATTAATATAATGTCGTGGAGACTCGGCCCACCTATACAAACGCAAAACAAAATGTCGATGTCTCGTCCAGCGGTGTCACGCAATGAAAATAAATGAGCTACAAAATAAACGACAAGTTAGTGCAACAAGGATATATAATATATCACATACACTAACATAGAAATTCACTATTTATTCAAGTTTTACAATTTCCTTAAAACCTCTCATGTATATCCTTGACTCATTCTAACCATCACGGGCGATTATAACTAACGCCAACGTGAAGCTACTAAAGTGTCTCGACCACTACGTTACGGAATTTATTACATCGTACGTAGGGCGCTAAATCTTATCACTGAGCAACTACAATGCGGGATTTTCTGCGTCGCAAATGTAGTGCTAAAACTCTAGATGACTACGAGCGGAATATACTGCATCACTTCGTAGCGCTAACTATCAACTAACCAACTATATGGGGAATTGTCTACATCGCAATGTAGCGCTATACCTTTCTACAATCTGAGCGATTACGGACGGAATTCTCTGCGTCGTCTCGTAATGCTTAATCTCATAACTTTAAGGCATACACATGTGTTTTGATAACTCATTTGTTTAGTGCCAAAAGCACAAACTCACTAGTTGGAAATCTTGAAAACTTTCTCATTTCAAATTCTTTTCTTGACAACTTAGCATTCATCTCAATTGCTATATAGATCCCATAGGAATCTATACACTCGACTTAAACTTCAATATTGAAAATCATATTCATTTTCCTTTATTACTTAGATAACATATTCATTACAACAATCAAAGGTTGATATGGAATCTAAGCAACTGCAAGTGGCGAACCACTTACCTCAAGGCCACGGGGTGAACCACTTACCTCAAGGCCATGGGTGAACCACTTACCTCAAGGCCACGTCACCCGCGTCAAGCGTCTCGACGAGGCTCATGGACGTCGCTCACACGCTCGTCACCTACACAATATTCTTCTGTATCTCTTCCGTTTCTATTCGATTTAATCGTTCGTCTCGTTTAGAATTTATTTTAATTGTCAAGTTTGTCCCATCGACCACTTGACTCTTTCTTTTTATTAAATTTTATTTCAACTCATCGTTGATCACTATTTTAAAAATCCTAACTTGGATTTTATTAAAATGCTACTTAAATTTTCATAGCCGACGATTTTCATCGTACACTTAATTTAATACTTTCTGAAGCCATGACTGTCAATTTATTAAATGTAGAGAGTTATATTATCTCCCTAACTCAACTTCTAACGCTGGGACTTTATAAGTCGAAGCTAGGGGTTTACAGGGGTATACATGGTGTTTTTAGAAAGAGATGTTTTCTAACTCAAAGATTTGATATTTAATTAAGTTTATGAATAGCTATATAATTATACTTCATATTACTTTATATAATGAACTAATGTTTTTGTTTCGTGTAGTGTGTATAATCTACTAGGTGTCTTAACAGGTGATTTTACATCAAGGAAACCGTCATCGGACAAATTAGGTGAGAAATTCGACAATCACATCAAATAAATAATTATATTTTGTGATTGCAAATAACATAACTAAGTAATTGCATGGTTGGAATATGGATATTCGAATATTTGTAAACCAATGATATGATATGTATATATATATTTTAAATACTTGCATATGATTTATGTCCATCACAAAATATTTGATAATCGAGATTGCATTATGAAAGTGATAGAAACGTTGGTTTGTGAAATGAATTGAGAATATGTACGGTTGCGAACAAAAAAAAGTTGAGTGGTGATTAAAAATAGTTTAAAGTGTTTCCTTTTATGTAGGTAAAATTTGAGAAATCTTAAAAATACAACCATTATGCTGTCGAAATTTTTATAAAAGTTTTCTTCAATTAAATGCGAAAAAATTACACAAACCTAACTATTTTAAAAGAAATAGAAATCGATTTAGTTAAAGTAAAGTAAACGGGCAAAGTATCTCAGGGGTTCGCTCCACGGGTCTCTCGATCGTGAGTAAGGTTAGAAGAGGTTCGCTGAAGTGCCCGACAAGACCCTCCAGATAAGAGCCTAGAGAGATTCTGGTTCGGGTTTTATCACTTCTTCTAGATTAGCTCGGTCCATGAGCCCTGCTTAGCTCGCAAAGCTTTAGTCCAGCTCGAACCGGTGCGATGAAAAGCAACATGCATTGCCTAGCTCGCTCCTTGCGAGCTCGCTTCCCAGGCGACTAGCATTGAATGAGGCTACCGGTATCATCCAACTCGTACCTAGTGAGCCTCCAACCCTACTCATGCATTTTCACTTCTAGCACTCTTTTTCTTTCTAGATTTTACATTCTTACAAATATTAACACAACTCGACCTAATTTCGCATATATTTCATCAGATCCTACCCATCAACCCAGGTACCGACCTTAACAATTTCACAAAAAAAATCAAACTATTTCAAATCAACATTTTATCAGCTTTATTCACTTAAATTAGGTTGCAACACCAGAATAGGTTGTGCAATGGCATTTATACATTCTAAAACACCATTAAATTGCTTCAAATCAATATTGATTCTCAACTACATTACTCATCAGATTCCTTCCTTTCCCTTTTGCTTTGCTTCTCTACTTGCTTATTGCCTTAAATCATCAGATCTACATACAAAAATCTCATTAAACACTTACAGATCAAAAGCTGTTCTCGACAGCTTCTCACTAATATAAAACCATAAAAACTTACTCTTACCACTTAGATCTTACCAGATCTGATTCCTAAATCCGTTCTTCACCTTTCAGCAGCTTGATTTCCTTCGAAAATGATAGAAATCTGGCTCGGAACAGTCACTGCTCTCAATTTCTGTCTCCTGCTCTTGTTGTCGACAACTTTCTCTCTCTCCCTCTAGATTTTTCTTTAACTCTCTTGTTCTCTCTCCTTTTCACGGTAAACTCTAACCACACACACACACCTATTTATAGGCATGGGTTAAGCTCGCTTTTTACCCTTAAACTTCCTTAAAATTACGACTTTATCAAATTCTAGAGAATTTTTTACTTTTCCCCAATGTCCTTATCCTTTCTCATTATTTACGATCCTGTCATTCTTAATAAAAATATTTTATTTTCACCAATTATCCATCAACTTTTATAATTTAAATTTACTTCCAATCCTTCTGGTAACTCTATAAAAATTAATTTTGTCTTCGAACACTTTAAAAATCCTCTTTATTGTTTTATAAAAAAAAATTATCTCATTTCGTACATAGGTACAATACAGACTCAGGAAAGGGTGTTACATGGACATCCTTTAAAGAATCAAAAGACTCTTTTGTCCAAAGATTTTTCATGTGCTAATTATTTTCAAGGGAAACTAATTACAAGGTCATCCATAATAAAAGTTGTCATTGAATCTCTTGCATTTTTAGAACGAGTTCAAGAGACATATGTGGACCTATTAATTTATCATGTGGACCATTTCAATATTTTATGGTAGTAATAGATGTATCAACACGTTGGTCACATATTATCTACTCGCAATGTTGCATTTACGAGGCTTCTTGCCCAAATAATCCAATTACAGACTTAATTTCCGAATCATACAATCAAGAAAATTCATCTTGATAATGCTAGAGAATTTACATCTCAAACTTTTAATAATTATTGCATGTCCACTGAAATTACTGTTGAGCATTTTGTTGCTCACATATATACACAAAATAGATTAGCATAATCTTTTATTAAAAGACTTAAATTAATTGCTAGACCCTTTCTTATGAAAAAAAAAGTTGCCTAGTTCTACTTGGGAACATGCCATATTGCATGCTACAACACTTATTGGCATAAGGCCAACAACATATCATAAACACTCTCCATTACAACTTGTCTCCGGTGAATAACTTAATATTTCCAATTTAAGAGTTTTTGTTTGTGCAATATATGTTCTTATTGCTCCACCACAGCGCACTAAAATGGGTCCACAAAGAAGATTGAAAATTTATATTGAATTTGAATCCCCGTCAATTATTAAATATCTTGAACTTTTGACGGATGATATTTTAATAGCACGATTTGCTGACTATCAATTTGATGAGACAGTTTTCGAAACATTAAAGGGAGCGAAACAATAATTGGAAAGATAAGAAATTTCATGGAATGCATCATCATTATTTAATTTTGATCCTCGTACAAATCAATGTAAATTGGAAGTTTAGAAAATAATTCACTTGTAAGAAATTGCAAATCAATTACCAGATATATTTACTGATGGTAAAAAGGTGACAAAGTCATATATAGTAGCTGTTAATGTTCTTGCTCGTATTGATGTCCCTGAAGGACAAGTTGCTAATATATCAACAAATGAGTCTAATGCATGCCAAAAGTGTGGTAGATCATTCGGTTCTAAGGATAAAAATCTTATAAAGAAAAAGGAGCAAAATAAGCAAATTAACACTTTCGAAATTATTAATACTCCTAAAGAGTCCATAAACAAAATAATTGATATAACTGAACAAATAACCCCAGAAGAGGGTCAGGTTCCTGAAAATAACTATGATTAAGAGATCTTAATATATTATGTTACTTCAGAAAAGAGATGGAATTGAAAGGAAGCTGTTATTGATAATATATTTGCATATGCAGTAACTCTTGATATTATAAATGAGGATCTTGAATCAAAGTCTGTTGATGAATGTCGATGTAGAACTGATTGGCCAAAATGGAAAGACACTATCCAGTTAGAATTAAATTCACTTGAAAAACGTCAAGTCTTTGGATCTATTGTCCAAACACCTAAATGTGTGAAACCTGTGGGCTACAAATGCGTATTTGTGAAAAAATTTAATGAGAGAAATGAAGTTGTAAAGTATAAAGCATGATTTGTAGCACAAGGTTTCTTTACTGATTATAGGAGACTTATTCTTCAGTGGTGGATACAATCACATTTAGATTTCTAATTAGTCTGGTAATTACAGAAGGACTTCATATGCATTTAATGGATGTTGTGACAGTTTATCTGTATGGATCACTTGATAGTGATATTTATATGAAAGTCCCTAAAGGACTAAAAATGCCTGATGCATACAATTCAAAACCCTAAGAAATATATTTGATTATATTACAAAGATCTTTATATAAATTAAAGCAATCTGGACGATAGTATAATCGTCTTGGTGAATATCTTTTGAAGAAAGGGTATATTAACAATCAAATTTGCTCATGTGTGTTTATTAAGAAATCAAAGTCTGGATTTGCTATCATCGCAGTTTATGTTGATGATTTGAATATTATCGGGACTCATGAAGAGCTTATAAAAATGATAACGTTTTTGAAAAATGAGTTTGAAATGAAAGATTTAAGCCAAACAAAACTCTGTCTCAGCTTGTAGATCAAACATCTATCTAAACAGATTTTTCTTCACCAATCAACTTATATAGAAAAGGTATTAAAACGTTTTAGCATGGATAAGTTTCATCCAATGAGCTCTCCTATGGTTGGTCGATCCCTTGGTGTGAAAAAAAAAATCATTTTCATCCTTGAGAGGATAATAAAGAAGTTTTTTATCCAGAAGTACCATATCTTAGTGCTGTTGGTGCACTAATATATCTTGCTAATTGCACACGACCTGATATAGCATTTTGTATTAATTTACTAGCAATATATAATTCTTCACCAACTTGAAGACATTGGAATGATGTTAAACAAGTACTTCGTTATCTTTGAGGAATATCATATATAAGTTTGTTTTATTCAAAAGACTCAAAAGCAGAATTGATCGGATATGCAGATGCTGGATATTTATCAGATCCATAAAGTACGATCTTAGATAATTTATTTGTTTACATATTGTGGTACTGCTATACCTTGGCGATCTACAAAGCAAACTTTGTAAAACTCAAAACTCTATTTTATGAAAAATAATTTATTTTCCAACGAATAAGGTTTTCAGACGGAAAGGGGTTTGTGTAAGTAATATTTTCAAAAAATGAAACTCGTAGATTAAAAGTTTCGAAATAAATATTAGAGTTAATGAAAGCTGAAACAGAGCGAAAATGAATCTGTTTGGATAGATTTTAAGTAATCCAGAATTTATTAAACAAAATGCCTTGCTAATTAGTTAGGGAATAATAAAATAATTTTTAGAGTGATCGTAGGTGTTAATCGAATTTTAATGAAACTTTTGAAAGTATTAATTTAATTCTCATATAATTTCCAAATGGACCGGAAATGAATTCGAATATAGAAATGGAAAAGCATGAAAGTAATGCATGAAAAGGAGGATTAAAAATGCATGCTTGCCAAGTGGCGTGCAAGAAAGCAATAAAAAGGACAAGTGTACGACAAGTGGGAAGACATTGTGACAAATGGCTTGATTTAGTGAAGCATTTATATATAGTTAAATTAAACAAACAAATGGCAACAAATAAAGAGAAACACATTCGGCCATTGAGGGGTGATTTTGGACCAAAAGAAGAATAAGAGAGGGTGAGGGCTGTTGTGCTCTGTCGAGAGTTTATCAAGGGGACAACAAGCTTTTTTTTATGTTTGAGAGTATTTCCAAGTGATTTTCATGTCCATCAAGCTTGCATGCAAGTCAAGGAACAAAGCTATCCATCCTAAGTTGATTGTAAGAGGTAAGTTTTGGTTTTTATGATTTTATTTGTGAAAATGGATGGATTATTATGAGATTATGTATGGGCTTGAATGTTTAAGGTCTTAAAGGGATGAATGATGACTTGCATGTGGTTTTGATGAAAGAATTGAATAAAATTTTGGTGTTAAGTGCTTGTGTTGGTTCGACCCAAGTGAAATGTTTGTGGTTGAAATGTTGTTTGATGATTTTACCGTGAAATATCTTGTGATTAGGATGGATTTTAATGGTTTAAACTTGAAAGAATGATGATGTGGAGAAGCATGTTGTTCTCGGCCATGAAGAGGTTTTAGTAGTCCAAATTAATTTTGGTTGTTTTGTCATGAATTGTAATGTGATTTTGATGTGTATGTAAGTGTTAATGTGAAGAAAAATTGATGTTATAAACTTGTGTGTGATTCGACCAAGAAGAGTTGAAATGACTCAAATTGAATTTGATTTGTTTGGGTGATTTCCATGCCTATGAATGTGTTTAAATATCAAGCTTTGATGTTGAAATGAGAAACAAAACCATAAGAGATAAATATGCTATGTTCGGCCAAGGTGTGGGTGTTGTGATGGAAAATTGTTTTTGGTTGGTTCATGTGATTTTATGGAGTATTTGGATGATAGAATTGGTATAGAAACTAAAAGAAATGTTTTGATATGTTAAAAAGGCATTTTGAGACAAAACTTTTCGAAATTTTAAAAATGTAATGTTTTATGAAGTTCATTAGAATTTACACCATATTGCGTATGTTTGATTATAATTTCAATAAGAGATATTGAAGGAGATTGATGGTGTAAAAGTTACTGAGATTTCGGCCATCATAGGATAAAATAGTCTAAAAACACGTTTGATGTGTTAGTACGGAATTTAGGTTTAAATTGAAGAATTTTTCATGCTTGGGTGATAAGAAATTCGAATGGATATTGTGTGCGAATAATTAAAATTATTACGATTTGAAAATGGATATCTCGATATTCTTGCGTAGTTGAAGTTTGTATGTTAATGCATGCGTAGGTTCTAAATGGAAATTCGCTCGCATTAAAATGTAGGTAAAGCGGTGAGTGAAAGGAAAGTGTAAAAAAGTGGTTTAGTAAATTGGGAAGCAAGTTGTGGGTGTGGTTAATTTTTAAAGCTTTTACAAATTCATAAATTGATTATAGATATGTACGTTTGTTTATTTTAGCATACAAGTTATTCTATTGAATTGATTTAATTTAGCATGTCATTATTATTATTTTTTATATAATGCATGTAAGTTTCTGAAATTTATATTATAAATATTTATATACTTTAGAAGCAAAGCAATTTATTTATGTTTATGTAATGTACATGTACCAATAAGAGACATGCTAGAGAATATTTTTCGAGCTAAAACAATATGTTTCCAAGATAAATAGGAAAAAAAGTTTTAAGCAGATTGAAAAGATTTTAAATGTCTATAGTTTACCCTAATCCCCAAGTTACCAATCGAAGTACTGTATGCATATATGACAAGAGTGGTTGGGAGACTCACTAACTTTGGGGGGTTTAAGTCAGTATGTCACCCTTTGCACGTATATGATAGCGTAGATCTGCCTGATGTTAGGGTGGGTATCGCGATCCCTGAGGTCCCTCATCAGCGACTACACAGAGAATATTTCCCCAATTCTAGTGATGTGTGCAAGTTCTGTTACTGTTATGTATAGGTACCATCATGTAAAGATACATTTTTCCCTGGGTTACTTGCTAATGCAAGTTAAAGAGATAAAAAGTACGTCATTGGACGTAAGATTTAGAAATGAAGAAAAACATGCTATATGAAGTTAATATGAGATTTCAAGCATGTAAAATTCAAAAGATTTATACTAGATTTATAGTTTCAACAAATAGAAATAAAATATTATTAGTTTTCAAAACTATTTTGAGATGATAAATATATTTTGAAAATAAATTTCCAAGCATAAAAGTTTACTCACTCATTGAGTTAGTACTCACAACTCTTTTCTTGTTTTTAATAAAAATCCTTTCCAGGTGCAGGTACGAGCCAGCAAGCAGAAAGAGCTCCGTCGAACGCACAAGTTGACTAAAGACACAACATTACTGCACTGATACATTTTGAATTACCATGTACATGCCTAACTGTTTAAGATTTATTTGCACGTTTTGTAAATACTATTTTAGAGCATACTTATACACTTATGATTTCATATTATGTTTAAAATTTTGCATGTATAAAGTTTTACGTAAATTGGATGATTTTTGAATGATTTCATAATCAGAATTATATTTGTGGATTGCTTGTGGAAATAAACGAGGGCCTGAGGCCTAGTAGTTGAGATTGTGAGATTTTTGAAGTGCATAGGTTTTCTTTAACGTTTTATAGAGTAGATTTTCAGAAAACAGTCATCATGCTGCCAGATTTTTAATAAAATCTTATTTATAAACGTATTCTAAAAAGAAAAAGTTTCCACCTATTTCCACTAGAAAAAATATTTCGAAAAGTTTTATAAGGTTTTCAGTCAAAAGAAAAGACTTAACTTTACGGGAACCTTTCAGCTAGTGCAGATCCCATCTTGAAGGCCACCGTAGGATTACCGGGCAGGCTACCTAAATTATAAGGAAAAGGGGCCCGTCAAACTCTAACTGTCACATCTTTAAATCATGCTAAAATATTAGCATTACATGAGGCAAGTCGAGAATGCGTATGATTGAGATCTCTAATTCAACATATCCATAAAACATGTGATCGTCCATTTTTGAAAGAAAGTCTAACAATTTTATACAATAATAATGCAGCTTGTATCGCTCAAATCAAATGAGGTTACATAAAATGAGACAAAACCAAGCACATTTCACCAAATTTCTTTTTCACACATGAACTTCAGAATAAAAAAGAGATAGACATTCATTAAATTCGATCTTGTGACAACATGGTAAATTTGTTCACAAAGACACTTCTTACAACAATATTAGAGAAATTCGTGAATAAAATTGACATGTTAGTTCAAAGAATTTTGTTAAAATTCACCAAAATAAGACATATTAGCATGAGTGGGAGGTTACTACGTACAAAAATTATGTACTCTTTTTTTCTTTATTATGATTTTTTATCCCACATGATTTTTTTCCTAATAAGGTTTTTAATGAGGTATACTCTTTGTACGGTGAACATCCAAAAGGGGAGTATTGTAAATCAATTGGATGCCACCCTTTAGTATTTTATAACATTCACATTAAAATCATTATTGCTTAAATAATGATAATCATAATAGTGTTATAAATCAATTGGATATCACCCTTTAGTATTCTATAACATTCACATTAAAATAATGATCATTATAATAGTGTTTTAATGTTGGGTATAACTTGTGTCATTTCTATTTCCTATATTTATGATTTTTAGCCTATAAATAGAGAGTACATAAGTTTGTATGATTTATCTTTTACATAAGAAATGAAAGAATAAAATAACAACTCACTCCAAAATTCTTCTTGTGTTTATTTTTAGTTCTTATTTTTATTATGCAATATCTTAATATTACATTTATTTTATAATAGGATGTCTATTATAAGAACTTGAAGATTCTTACCAAGTAAATGTCCATAAAAGACAATAGTTGATATTATAATTTGATCCCTGAAGGACATGATATGTTTGGTCCTTATTAAACATTATGTGACATTTTAGTCATTAAATAATAATATGATAGTCTAATATATCCTTGAAGGATAGTAAGTATAATTAAGTTCTAGAAGAACATTATGACAGTATAAATAAGTCATAGATGAACATTATGATGATGAAAATAAGTTCGTAAGGCCAATAAATAAATTTTCTCATCGTTGGGGGGAGAATAAGAATAAAATTCTTAATGACCTGAAATTACAATTGACATGCGTCCATTCATTATGATTATTATTATATAAGTCCTATGAACCTGAAGTTCAAAGGATCATTTACTTAAAAATTACATATTCAAATGATTTTATATTAATTGTCAGTATATTAACCCGAATGATTGTTCCTAAAGAACAATTTAAGTAAATGATAATAAATAAATAATTCATTATATATAGAAGTGTAAAAAATAAATTTTGTTGTAAAATTATTAAACCTTGAAGTAAATAATAAAATATCATGATCATTTTAAAGATTATGCTCGAGCTATATATAATTCTCATCATATAAATAACGACTTCTGAAGAGTTAAATATTTTTAAAAAGATAAAACTCTTTTCACCCCCTATAAAACTCATAAAAGGGATCTTAATTACATATGGAAAGATGCATATATCTAATTATAAATGTTATAACTTGTCCAAAAAATATGCAAAAGCTTAGAGTAGCCGCCACTGAGAGACATGCGTACTGAAATATTAAAGAAAATTGAGATATTATATTTTATTGTTTTGCATATTATAAAACAATAATGAGGATATTGAATCATAAATTATGAAAATTATTGATGAAAACAAAAGTAGAGCAATACTTATTTAGTCTTATTAAACTTGTCATATGGACACTTGAAGATGTCATATATTTTGATCAAAATAATTATTTATGTGAAAATTGAGACATTGAAATATAATTGTATTTAAAAGGTCTTGCAAACTTAATAGAAGATTCTGAAAGAATCGTTATCTTATTAACAAATGGTACCAAATTATGTATAAATAATGCATTATACTCAAGTAGATCCAGAAGAAATCTACTCAATTTCAAAGATATATATATATAGTAACAGATATTATATTAAATGACAGGACCCCTAACCAGACCTTATCTAGGCTCTTGTCTGGAGGATCCTACTAGGCATTTCAATGGATTTTCTGAACCCGACTCGTCGGATTGAAGAAACTCGAGAAGCGAACCCCTATATTTTCTTAGCCGGTTTACTCGTTTAACTTAAGAATTTAGTTTTCTTTAACATAGTTGGGAGTGATAAAATTTTTTGCAATTTCATTTCAAAACGATTTTATAAAAATTTCGACAACATAACGACCACATTTTTAACAAATCCAAAATTTTACCTGCAAATAAACTTATACTTCGACTATAATTTCATTTCCTCCCAACTTTTTTATCCACAAACATGCATTAGCATCACACATTTTCAAATCAATAAGTATGGGATTATAATACAATGTATAAGTATATATCTACATGAAAATCCGTAAGTAATCACAAAATATTTACAACTATATCATCCAAAATGCAAGTTAATTTTCCACAATTGATGTCTTCAATCCATATACATAATTTACACAACATATTTTTGTGACTACTTACGGATTTTCATGTAGATATATACTTATACATTGTATTATAATCTCATACTTATTGATTTGAAAATGTGTGATGCTAATGTATGTTTGTGGATAAAGAAGTTGGGAGGAAATGAAATTATAGTCAAAGTGTATGTTTATTTGCAGGTAAAATTTTGGATTTGTTAAAAATGCAGCCGTTATGCTGTCAAAATTTTTATAAAATCGTTTTTGAAATGAAATTGCAAAAAATTTTATCACTCCCAACTATGTTAAAGAAAACTAAATTCTTAAGTTAAACGAATAAACCGGCTAAGAAAATATAGGGGTTCGCTTTTCGGGTTTCTTCAATCCGACGAGTCGGGTTCAAGAAATCCGTTGAAGTGTCTGGCAAAATCCTCCAGACAAGAGCCTAGATAAGGTCTAGTTAGGGTCCTGTCATTAAAACTACAGATGAAAAGAATAATGAATAGTTATGCATCACTAGAACTATTTTAGGCCAGAAGTTTATTTTATAGAAGCTCAAAGATTTCTCATCTGGTTTGTATTACATATAATAATAAGATCAATTTAAACATATATAGTTTTGAGCTAGAAGCTTTCAAAACCAATAATATTTTAATTTTGGCATGATCTTCTTGGTCATTCAAGATCTATAATGATGTGTAGAATTATTGAAAATTCTCATGAACACTTATTAAAGAACCTGAAGATTCTATCATCCAATGAGAATATATGTACTTTTTGTCATAAGGAAAATTGGTGGTTAAATCATTTATTTCTAAGGTTGGTTTTGAGTCTTCATCTTTTCTATAAAGAATTCAAAGAGACATATATAGACCTATCCATCCACAAATGGACCATTTTGTTATTTCATGATATTAATTGGTCAAATATATGTTTATTGTCTGTTCGTAACATTGCTTTTGCTAGATTACTTGTTCATATTATTAGATTTCGAGCACAATTTCCAAATTATCCAATTAAGAGCATACAAGTAGATAATGCTAGTGAATTTACGTAAAATAACATTTGATGATTATTGCACATCGATTGGAATTAATGTTAAACATCCAGTTTCATATGTACATAACCAGAATGGTCTAATAGAATAATTCATCAAGTGCATCTAGATAATTGCAAGAACTTTGTTGTTACAAACAAAATTATCAGTTTCTATCTAGGGACATGTTGTTTTACATGCAATAATGTTAATTCGCCTTAGGCCCATAATGTAAACCCTAACCCAAATTATTGTCTGTCAGTATTAATAGTTAAGTTATGAATTTAAGTTCCTAGTACAAGTAGTTAAGTCATGATTTTATACATGAATTTTATGTGAATAAGTTTAAAGAGATGTTAAAAGTTAGTAGAGAAATTTTTGAAGTTTATTGAACTTGATTAGAGATAAAAGCCAAAAGGATAGGCATAGTTGTCATTTTTCTATTGAATACTTTAGGGATTAATACGAATCTGAATAAGATAGAGATGCCCTAAAATAATCAAAAGTTAATTAAATCCCACTGATTGGATTCAAATGAGTGTCATCAGAATCCGAAAATTCAGAGTGCCACATGGCGTAAAGTGATTGGTTAGAAAATTTAGTGATTTCAGAGATGACAAGTGGATAAATTAGGGATCTAGATGAGTCAAGTTTATCTAACTTGAGGTCAAAGTGGAATTTAGTGAAGTCCAAGGGTGGAAATAAGATTGTTAAGGGACATGATTGTCATCTTTGATTTATTAAATGCTTAGTAATATGTATAATGGGTGTGTTGCTGGGTAACACACCAAACAAATGAAATCACTTAGAAAAAAAAAAAAAAAAAGAGAAGTGACCGTGAGCAACCAAGGAAGAAGAAGCAAGGGTTCCAACCATTTTTAAGGCTTCAAATCAAGAACTTAAGCTCTCTAAAGCTAGGAGATCAAGCTTAAAGCAAGAAATAAGTTAAAGGAGGTGAGTTTCTAAGCTTTTCTTAAGTTATTCAAATGAGAGATTTTGTGAGTTATAGATGTGTTAGTTATTATTTGATGTTATATTGATATGGGTTTTTGTTTGTGCTTTGATTTGAGTTATATGAAACCCAAAAGAAGCTTGATGGATGTATTGCTATGTAGGTTTGATGAGCTAGGATTTTGTAGTAAAACTCTAAAGATGAATGGATGATGATTGCTATGAATTATGTTGTAGTTTAAGTGTTTGATGCATTGTCTCAATGAATTGTTAATTTGGTAGCTCAAAATTTGGTGAGACAAACTTGATGTGTGTGGGTGTGTGGTTCACGCCAAAGCAAGGGTGTATGTAACTCTTGTATTTTGATGAGAATGAGCAAGGATTTAATGGCCATTAAGTGGTTGTTGTAATGTATTCAATAAATCATCACTTAGATGACTTAAAAAGTGAAAGAAGTAAGAATTGGGGTGTTGTGTATGTCTCACGACAATAAGAGGATTATGTGATGTCATTGTGTTTTGATGTGTTCGAGCTTGAATTAGTACTTATTTGATGTACAATAAACATTAGAAAATGCTAGAGTTGCAAAAGAACAATACTAGAAACAATTAGTATTGTTGTGGTTAGTTGAAGGGCAATCAAAGTTACTAAGTAAAGTCACCTATTCCATGCATTCTTAAGCTATGTATGACCATATTTAGACATATGTAAGCCAAGTAAATCAAGAGATAAAGTTAGATAATCAAAGTGTGCAAAAATGTTCATAAAAGTGTTGAAAATGGAGGTATTTCATAGGTTTCACCCTTCTATAGTTGAAACTTTTCAAAACCGCTTTACACGTGACCTAAATGAGAGATAGGGAGATGATTCAAGTGAAAACGGAAGCGAAAAAGCCCACGGAACGGGCTGTGAACAGTATTCAGTCAAAAGAGGTCCGAAAATTTTGACTTTTCGTTCCGGGCCTCTAAAAATTATACGAACTGCATGGGGATGTCCCTAAGGGTATATAAGTAAAACTTTTGCAAGGAAATAAGAATTTTAGAGTCTCGGTTAAGTAGAAAACCGCAAATCAAGTTTAAGTGTAAAAAGAGGCTCAATAAGGGATTTGAGTTAAGAGTTTTATTTTTGAGCTTTATATAATTAAATGTGGAGTAATTTTAAGTAAAAGTATGTTATGTAGGTGACAAGGAGGCCAGTGGAGCAAGACAAGAAGATTAGAGCCTTTTGAGCAAGCTTTATGTTCGAAGAGTGAAAAAGGAAAGTATCGGAAGGCGTTTTGTGAGTAGAAAGCTAGTTATTTAAAGTGTTATTTTATTTCAAATTTATTTCTTGTTTATATAGGAATGAATACATTTTATTTACTGTTCATATGAATTTATTAATTATGTAATTAAGTTATTTATTGAAGTTATACTGAGATTCTAACATGTGAGTTTTGAGTTGAGTATATATTTATACCAAGAACATGCTAGAAGTAAAGATTTTAGACTTTCTACCTTAAAATAGAGTTTATTCTAGAATATTGAGAAAAAGAGTTTTATTACGCCTATAGTTTACGCTAACCTCAATTGAACACCCTATGCATGTACGGTAGATGTGAGAAGGTCACTAATTGAGAGTGAAGTATGGACGACTCCTAAGAGAGAGAGTCAGTTGAGTCACCCTCTACACATATAAGGGTAGTGTAGATCGGATCGATTATGAGAGGGTAACGCATGCCCAGAGTTTATGCATTGGTGACTGCACAGGGTAGATTTCTTAATTCCTGGTGGCAAGCGAGAGAGTTTATACTGCCATGATAGGAGTAGTTTCCCTGGGTTACCATTAAGACGAGAAAACGAGAAAGTTTAAGAAAAAGACTGAGAATGAACTTGAAAAACAGTTTTCGAACGAGTTTCGATAAAATATTGTAGAAAAGAATGAAACTATTTTTCTTTAGTTTTATTAAACTATAATTCTCACTGAGTTTTACTCATAGTTTGTTTCCAATGTGTTTCTTAAAAATTCTCCTTTAAGTGTCGGAGCAAGTCGCACAGGAGTGAGTCGTCCAGTAGACGAGTCTCAAACGAACGAGCAAATCGACTGACGGACGACCTTTACTACCTTGTATATTTCATATTTTTGTCATGTGCATCTTTTGTATCAAAGCATGGTGTAAATTGTAAATGTAAATACAAGTTTTTGGGTATGTGTCTTTATAAAGATGTTTTCATAAGAAAGTTTTAGTTTTTCAATCAATTTTCATGATTGTGGTTTTTCATGCTGAAATTGATTTTGGGATGAGGGCCGGAGGCCCCTGGTAGTTGAGATTGAGTGCTATAGAAGTGTTTTTAAATTGTACTTGAATTTGCAGGGTAGCATAATTTAATAAACAGTCGGCATGTTGCCGAATTTTCATCAAAAGAACGAAAATTTTTTACTTTTGCCACCTATTAAACGAGCTATAAAACAAGTTAAAGTAAGTTTTGATGCTTCGATGGGATTTCTTCGGGCCAAAGTTAGGGTTCGTTAAAGTTTTGTCGAGATGCCATAGGGTCTTTCTCAGGTTCAAATGAGAGATTTGGGAAGGCTCCCATCACATAACCTATCACCAGTACTCTTCATTACAACTTATGCTTATGTACCAACTTGATATTTCGTTTTTACTCATTTTTGGTTGTGCTATACAAGTTCCTATTGCTCTCTTCAATGAACCAAAATGGGACCTTAACATCGTTTGGGCATATACGTTGGCTTTAATTCACCTTCAATTGTCATATATCTTAAGTCATTGATATGATCTTTTACTAACTATTTTGCAGATTGTCATTTTGATGAGACAATTTTCCCATTATTAAGGGGAGGAAAAATTTCTTCTAAAAAGAAATATAAGAAAAAGGTTATTCTTGCAGAGAAAAATGAATTTTAATAGAATGTGATAATAATATATCATCTAGATTCTCGTATCACACAATGTGAAAATAAAGTATGAAAGATAGTTAATCTTTAGATAATTGCGAATCAGTTGCTAGATGTATTTATAAATGCTGCTAAAGTAACAAAATCATATATATCAGTTACCAATACACCAACTAGAATAATTGTTCCTACAGAACAATGTAATCAAAATGCAACAAATGAATCATCTACTGCATGCCAAAAATGTGATAGGCCAGTTGGTTCAAAAGATAGTATTCCCCGGAAGTAGAGAATGAAAAATTGTGATTATTCTCAAGTTATAAATCCATATCCTCTGAAAAATAAACTCTAAAAGAGTTACCAGTCCTTGAGGAGACTGAAATCCTCAAAGAGGTATAGGCCCCTACAAGGTTGCAAAATTCTCAAAATGAAGAAATTTCATTGAATTTTACAGAAGAAATGTGGAATTGTGATGAACCAATCATTGATTGTATATTTTCATATACAGTTGCTATTCAAATTATGAACGATGATTGTGAACCACATGTGGTTGATGAATGTCGACAAAGACATGATTGGCCTAAATACAAAAATGCAATTGAAGCAGAATAGAATTCTTTAGCCAAACGAAAAGTATTTGGACTTGCAATCTAGATGCTTGAAAAGGTCGTCAAACCTGTTGGGTATAAACAGGTCTTTGTGCGAAAATTTAATAAGAAAAATGAGATTATAAGATATAAAACAAGACTTGTTATACAAGGTTTCTCGTTGAGACTAGAAATTGATTATGAATAAACATATTCACATATGATGGATACAATTACTTTTAGGTTTTTAATAAGTTTGGTAGTCTCAAAAGAACTCCAAATGCATCTTATAGATGTAGTGACATCATATTTATGAGTCACTTGATATTGATAGTTACATGAAAATTCCTAAAGAATTTAAAATGTCTGAAACATATAAATCAAAAGCCAACAATGTTTATTCAATTAAGTTGCAACGGTCCTTGTATGGATTAAAACAATTAGGGCAAATGTGGTATAATTGCCTTAATAAATAACAAATAAATGAAGGATATATTAATAATTCTATATGTCCATATGTGTTCATAAAGAAATCAAAATATGGATTTGCAATTATAGCAGTATAGGTCGATGACATAAATTTAATTAGAACTCCTGAAAAGCTCGTAAGAATTGCTAAATATTTGAAAAGAGAATTTGAGATGAAAGACTTGGGGCAAATAAATTGTTGTCTTGGCCTAGAGAGCGAGCATATATCACATAGAGTACTTATCCATCAAAGAGCATATATTGAAAAAATCTTAAAGCGTTTCAATATGGATAAAGCTCATTCCTTGAGCACCTTTATGGTTGTTCAGTCTCTTAATCCTAAAAATGATTAATTTTGACCTAAAGAAGATAATAAACAGATACTTAGTCTAGATGTACCATATCTGAGTGCAATTGGTGTTTTATTATATTTAACACAATGTATTAAGTCTAATATTTTTTTTTTTAGTAAATCTATTAGCCAGATTCAGCTTTGAACCAATACAACATCAGTAGAATGGGATTAAACATGTTTTTCGTTATCTTTATGGAATAATAAATTTAGGGTTATTCTATTCAAAATCTGCTAGTAAGGTAGGTTTGATTGGTTATGTTGATGCTGGATATCTTTCAAATCCCCATAAGGCTTGCTTACAAGCTGGATATCTTTTTACTTTTAATAATACAATAATTTCATGACGGTTCACAAAACAGACTTTGGTGCTACATCAACCAACCATTTTGAAATTCTTGCACTTTATGAAGCAAGTTGAGAATGTATATGGTTAAGATATATCATTTATCATATCTAGAGTACATATGAACTACTTATAACATCAAATTCCCCAACGATCATATATAAGGATAATGTTGCATGTATTGCTCAAATAAGAGGATGATACATCAAGGGAGACAAAACTAAACATATCTCACTAAAATTCTTTTATACTTATGAGCTCCAACAAAGCCAGCAGATTAATGTTAAACAAGTTTGCTTTATGGCTAATCTTGTAGATTTATTTATTAAAACATTACTAACATCAACATTTGAGAAGTTGGCCTATGACATTGGAATGTGTTGATTATGTAAGCTACACGATTAATTATGAAACATTCCTTCATGGGGAGTATATTAAGTTAATATGGACATATGTGCACTGCACTCTTTTTCCCTTTGATCATGTTTTGTCTCACTGAATTTTCTTGATAAAGTTTTGAATGAGCCAGTCTCTTGAAAGTACATTCAAATACTATTGAATCTAGAAGATTATAGCATTTTTGATCCAGTAAATCATGAAATATTTTTTGTTTATACTTTTGTCCCATTGGATTTTTACTAGCAAAAATTTAAATAGTGTCATCCTAGAAGGTTCATCGAGGGGGAACATGTCATTTCTTTTGGAGTTTTATATCTTGAACTCTTTTTTCCTTTGATCAAGTTTTGTCACACTAGGTTTTTTTTATAAGGATTTTAATGAGACAATATTTGGATACGTCTAAGAATCTTAAAGAGTATTATCAAGTGGTGTATGCCTAAGGAGGAGTATTATGAAAATATGGCCTTATCACCACTTCCATGTGATAATATTATTTACCTTATTAGTTATTATTCCATTATGAAAATAACTTATTTTATTGTTATTTTATTATGAAAATATTCTATCAATTTGCATATAAATAGGCTTATATTGTAACCATAGCGATAAATACATCAATTGAATCTATTCATTATTTTCTTCTCTCATTTCTCTCTTCATCTATTGTTGTGGTTAGTATTCTAAATTTATTATTTTATGATTTATTTCACAACAAAACAAAAGTTATCAAGCACATTTTTGGTTTTCCCATCATTGTATTTACTCTCTTTACCATTACTCTCTCTCTTTGTCATCTTACCCAACCACTATCACCATTAACTTTATCACTACCCACCCACCACTAAAACCTAACCTCCCCCATCCGCTCAATCGCCTTCCTCCACTTCTCCCCCATCACTACCTTCCTCTTCTCTCTCCTTTACCTCTCTCACTTGATGGTCGTCATCACAGTCCTTGCCCTCGGTAATGGCTCCCTTGACGTCTTCTCTTCCCTCCTCTTCCTTCATTTTGGCCACTGTTGCACTAGCTTTGCCGCCATCCTCTCCACTAACACCTTCGTCGTTGGTTTCATTGCTCTCCACATTGCCCCTTTTCTTATCCCTTGCTTGCTTTGTTAAGGATGTGGAATTCTACTTGGTGGCTCATCCTTTCTCCTCTCTCTCATTCTTGGCTATCGAATGTCGGCGACTTTTATCATATGATGAACACAAATCTAGGTTCGAGGTTGAGGAACAGTGATGATCTAAGATTTGATTGGATATAGTCTTGGTGATCTCGGCTTGTTAATGGAGCTTTTTGAGGTTTTCTAGGTTTTTGATGAATGATTGACATTGGTTTGATGATGATTTTCTAGGTGTCATGGTGGTTTGATGATGAAGGTCTGATGATAATTGATTAGGGGCGATGATTTGAATTTTGACGATGAGAATAGTGGTGATGGTGATTTTTTTTTTCTTTAAAGAACTGTGATGATATAATTCTAATTGCAGTGGTGATGAAGCCCAATCCAGATGATAAGAAAATCACATAGTTATTTTTTAATTGATGTTTAAAAATATGAGAATAATTGGTAATTAATTAAGTAATTAATTAATTTAATTTTTTTTATACAAATTGATCTCTAATTTATTATTATTATTATTTATTTGGTCATCAAGGTTTTTTTTTTTTTTTTTTTTAAGTTTTTAATATAGTAAGAGTATTTTGATCTTTTACTATTTTTATCAGAAAACCACTAAAAATTTAGATAAAATCTATTTCTAGCTTCGGCAGGGGTTTTTTGTTAATATTTTGAAAAATTGGGATAAGCTGTGAGTATTTATCATTTTAGGGGGTTTTAAATTTTTCCCTAAAAATTTTAAAGAAAAAGTCAAATTTTTAGTGCAATTATACCAGATAACTCTTAACTTTTTCTAGAATAACAAATTAAAGTCAATAAGTCTTAATCAATATTTAGTCTTAGTACTCCACTTGAATGTGGAAATAGATTGGTTCACTTCTGTGGACTAATCGATGGTGTGTACCACTATTTCAGTTAATTATATATATATTTTTTAGAGAAATTAGTTAATTATATTTTTGTAGACTAAAAATCTATACAAAGTTTTTGCATACAATTTGCAAGGCCTCTTTGGCTAATAGAGCTGTTGCAAGACTCAAGTTCTCAATTATTTTCTCCAGTAGTATTGTAGAACGAACCTACTCCCACATTTGTCCTGAAAGTCTAAACAAGTTGAATTAACTCAGTTTGTTTTATCCCACCATGGAGGTACAAGAGAATTTTTTAATTAATTCAAAAGAAGAAAAATGTCAATTGGTTAAGGGGCATAATAAGCATTCTCCTTTTATGTTTAAAAAAAGGAAAAAAAAATCTTTCTTAATTAAGGTATATCTAATATATATATTTTTGGTTAAGCTTCTGAAGAGAAATTTAAGAAGGTGCTAACCATCTAGATCCAGTTGTTACCATCCAAACAGATATCAATTAATATGTACCAAGTAAAATTATAATTATAATATTAAAAAATAGATAATCACAACATATAGTGTATCAGATCCATAAAGCCAAAAAAAAAAAATTGAAATACGAGATTTTTCCATGGTTTAACAATCGATATAATCTAATCGTACGTACGTTCATGGAGCGCCCAAATTCTCAATTTCCTATTTAATTACATGATTATTTAGAATTTCTCAATTATGTTTTCTCACTTTTCTGTCTTACACACAAAACCTATGTACAAAAAATTGTAGATAATAAAATCTTAGGATCAAATCAGGAAATTATCACTCCTAAACAAATTAGAAAATTAAAATTTTCTAAACAAAATTGAAAACAAATTTCCTTAAACAAAATTGGAAACAAATTTTCTAAATAAAAATTTAATAATTCGACCTTTGTACTGCATAATCTTAATGGGAGATTACTGACGACTTTACAATTCAACACATGCAATAGTGATAAGCATTCTAACCACCATTACCCAAAGAAAAATAGAATAATAAAAAAATAAAGTCATTTTGAAATAATGGCTTCTTTGGCTGATGAAAGTCTAATTGGTCACTGAAGTCTTTGATCGCACGTTCAAGGAAATTGGGAAGGAATATCTAGATAATTTTATGTCTTTGAATGCACCTTCGAGGAAATTGGGAAGGCACATCTAGATAAGTTTATGAGCAAACCAAACACGTGGTAAATGCTAGAATAATGATGATATCAGTAAACTTTCCACTTGGAAAAACACAATTGTGTTGTAGGCTTTCCACTTATAGCACTTGATGTAATATATATATATATATATGTATATATATGTATATATAGAATAATACTAAATTTTTTAAAAATTTACTCAAATGATATGGCAAGCTAATTTGTAACTACCATATTAATTTTTTGTCGATGTATTGATGATGTAGTAATTATACTTAAGTTTATCAAATCATTTGGATAATGAATTTGGGAAAAGTTTTGGACAATGTAGCATTACATATATGTATGTATGTATGTATGTATGTATGTATGTATTTTGGTGCAATAATAGTGTAGATTCTAATTTATAACTCAATTGAAGTTTTTAATGTTAATAAATGGATTCACATTTATAGTGTTTCATATTTCAGTTCCTATATATTATATGAGTTAAATTGTCACATTACAAGTTTAATGGTGTGTTTACTTGATGCATTTAGGGAATGAGAACTAGGAATGAGAATAATTGTTGGTGTTTATTTATTCTAAAATCAATCCATAATGAGAATAAAATTATGGGTCTGACGTGAATTTAGGGTTGTGGAATGGGAATCTCATTACCCTCACCCCATTTGCGATTTTTGTTTTTGTAACTAGTAATTAACCTATTCTAATTCCAAAAGAAAGTATGCTTTTGATGGGAATATTGATGATTCTGATTCCAATTCCAGTTCTTGTAATTTAAGGAAACAACTTATTTTTTATTTTGATACATCATTCTGATTCTAAGTCATTCCGATTCCAAATCATTCTGATTACGTGCAAATAAACATACCGTAACTTGGGATAGTTATTGAGATCTTACTCTTTTGAAAATTATTATTATTGGTTAAAAATCTAAAGTGTTGTGTCTAAAAATAGCATATAAGCCTCAAGCCTAAAAGAGGTCCAATAGGCTTAAGAAGAACATAAGCCTAATGAGATTTTGTGATCATGAAGTTTGCCACGTTAGCAGAGCATTCACGAAGGCGAAAAAACGCAAGTAACAAGCAACTTAGTAGCTAAGGATGAGGAGCCCGCAGAAGGACAACTCACCTTAGCAGTAGTTTGCATAACACACAAATAGAAGATTTCCTTATTTGGCAGGACTCAAGAAGCAGGAAATTAATCCAATAAGAAAATATCTAGCATGTCAATTAGATTCAATATCAATGTATTTAATATAGATTATATAAAATAGGAAGGAAATCTAAGTCTTTCCTAAATTCTAACAATCTAATTTTATGGAAATAACAAACCGTAACACTATATAAAAAGTCATTTGTATCTGCAAAGGAGACGATTCAACACACAACTCTAGGAGGAACTCTACTGCAATTTGCTCTCTTCAGAAGTAATAATATAATTGTGGACATAGGCTTCAACACTTACAGTCGAACTATATTAAAAATCTTGTGTCTTTTCTCTTTTATCTTTCTTGCTTAGCTTTTATTTCTTATTCACCCTTCAAATTCATCCAATTCACACATTACACATTAAATTGGGTGTTGGCCAATTTTATTGGCCAACAATTTGGTGTTAGAGGAGGGACCTATTCTCCTAAATTTTTTGCTATACTAACCACTTCTTTCTTACCAAGATTTTACTCAATGGTAGGAAATTTTCATTTGTGCGAGGATGTTCCTTATAGGAATGCACGGCTAGGTGGACTGTTAAATTTGAATAGAGATGGATTTTGTGCATCAAACACCATCTGCTGGAGGCCAACAAGAAGTAGGCCAACATCTTAATTAGGAAAATTCAAACTTTATAGCAAACCAATAAGGAAACATAGACAGGATGAATCCCTTGTTCACGTGGCAATCATGCAAGTGAATGTTCGATACCTTACAACTATGGAAGAATTGTAGAACATGTAGAGAACATCTTGTAGGAATCAACTAGGAATGTCTAACAATTGGTTTAGTGTCCAACGACACCACCATCACTGGTAAACGTAGTGCAAAAGAATCAACTACGAGATGCGGACTTACCTCGCAATGAGCCTTATAATAAGAATAGGCCTTCCATCAGTAAGCAGATCACGATGAAAGTTATTATCATGTTTCATCCCCAAGTTGGAGCTTGTCAAGCACTAATCAAGAGCATCATCGAAGTGTCAGAAGGGATTGTAAACCACTCGAGGCAGTACACTAGACATATGCGTAATCTTGAGGAGGTTGGACTAACTTGAACGGTATGAGAGCGAGACCAAGGATCGCCTTCACGAGGGCAACCCTTTTAGTGATGAGATCGTCAACGAACCACTTCCTGAACATCTTAAGATGCCCACAATCACCTAATACCAGAGCAAGAGCAATTCCTATGACCATATGGACGCATTCAACTTGCAAATGGACCTTTTCACCATAAGTGATCATGTTAGGTGTAGATGCTTCCTAACCACTTTAGGAGAGGCACCTCGAAAGTGGTTCAAAATACTCCCAGTTGGAAGTGTTACGAGTTTGAAGCAATGCTAGGAGTTGTTTTTACAACACTATCAAGTGTCATGGAGGCAGCATATGTCATATTATCACATGACAACACTATTTCAAAAGAAGGGAGAGTTGTTAAAGAATTATATAGCTCACTTTTAAAAAGAACTAAATTACATTAACAACCCATAAAATGAAAACATCCTTATCGCAATCTAAGTTGGACTCAGCAAGGATAGGAAGCTATATTGCAATATCTATAAAAATCCAATGGAGACTCTTTGGGACTTCTATGATTGAGCTACAATTTACATTAGATGGAAGAGTCTCTAGGTGTTCTGGACTTAAAAACCTATAGTGAGTCCATTATTATGAATAAAAGCAAAAAAGAGAAGTGTAGCAATGGGAAGAAATCAGTCATTTAAGAAGGCTCTTACTAATGGCAAGCAAAAGAGGTTTACAGGTCGATTTGATAGCTATACAAAACTCATAAACACTAGATAGCAAAACTTTGTAGTTGAAAGAAACAAGGAGAATTTTGGAAACCTTACTCCTTTGAAGACCCCTCAACATATAAATAATTATCGACGTTGGAATCTGGTCGACCGAAGTTTAAAGTTCAATATCTGTAATTAAAGAGAAACAAAGGAAAAAACAAGAGAGAGAAGGCAGAACAGTAACGACACCAAGAGTTTTATGTGGTTCGGCCAACAGAGATGCCTATGTCCACGATTGTATTATCTGATTATTTTAGCAGAGTTACAATATACTATTGTTTATCATTTGATACAATGAAATTTCAGCTCCTATTTATAAAGTGGGGCGTTACAATTTGAATGCAATTAAAACGGGAAGGAATTTTACATTAATTACACTTCCGAAACTAATCTCCTTCATAATTGAGATAGTTTCTGCAATATTAGGGATTGATTCGATCAATATTCAAATTTGAATTTATTTCTAATTCTGGTGGCAGAATTATGATCGATTTAGGTTGTTGCCTTTCTGGAAGATTTCCTTAACGAGCCGTTCAATCTGTGAATTGGAACCTGCCTTGGATGACTTTGAGCTAGACCTTGTTCTGAGTAACAAGCTGTGTATGGAGTGAGATGGATAATGGTTGGTCAGCGACCTAAAAGTAATAGTGGTAATGTGAGCTTGTTCTTGCGAACTGAGAGCTCGCTGGAGTTGAGCGTTGGTGAACCGGGCCTTCGTCTGTTGGGTCACTTCATTGGATCAGCTTATTGGGCTTCTACCAGGCTTTTACTAGCCCATTTATGCAATCCAAAATATATCCATAACATTAGCCCCCCAACTCTCAGTGCGTTCTGTGGACTGGAAGCTCGAACCCACTGGTAAAAGCTGAGAAATCATGTTTTGTCATCCCGCACCTCTTCAAATTCCATCCCATCGCTTCGGGTGATGGCGCCATTGGCGTGTCTCACACCATGCACATTTAATGTGCCCGTTTCTCAACCGACAGCCCATGATTAAAAAATCGTAATTCGCGCTTCATCGTTAGATTTAAGGTGGTTGAGTAGCTCCCAGATCGAACGGTTAGGGTGCGGATCTTGTAGCCTCTATATATATGTAGAGCCCTTTCATTTTCTTTTTATTCTACTATTTTTAACTTTAGCCGCTGAATCGCTCCCTTTTTCTTTTCCACTTCATCCTGCTTCCTTGCGTTGGTTCTTCTCGGGTTCCATACCTCCAACGATCAGATTTCGACTTCAAAAAAAAATTACTGTTTGGGCCTTTCTTCTAGCGTCAAAATGTCGACGTTGAAATCTGGTCGATTGAAGTTCAAAGCTCAATACCTGCAATTAAAGAGAAACGAAGGAAAAAATAAGAGAGAGAAGGCAGAACAGTGACTACACTAAGAGTTTTATGTGGTTCGGCCAACAGAGATGCCTATGTTCACGACTGTGTTCTCTAATTATTTTGACAGAGTCACAGTATACTATTGCCTATCATCTGCGACAATAAAATTTCAGCCCCTATTTATAGAGTGAAGCGTTACAATTTGAATGCAATTAAAACGGGAAAGAATTTTACATTAATTATACCTCCAAAACAGATTTCCTTCATAATTAGGATAGATTCTGTAATATCAAAGATTGATTCGATCAATATTCGAATTTGAATTTATTTATAATTCTGGTGGCAAAATCATGATTGATTTAGGTTGTTGTCTTTCTGAAAGATTTTTTTAACGAGTTGTTCAATCTGTGAATTAGAACCTGCCTTGGACGACCTCGAGTTAGATCTTGTTATGAGCAATGAGCCGTGTACAGAGTGAACTAGATAATGGTTGGTCAGCAACTTGAGAGTCATAGTGGCAATGCGAGCTTGTTCCCGTGAACTAAGAGCTCGCTCGAGCTGAGCGTTGGTGAACCGAGCCTTTGTCTGCTAGGTCACTTTATTGGATCAGCTTATTAGGCTTCTACCAGCCCTTTTACGTAACCTAAAATATACCTATAATAGGAATCAAGATAAGTTTTGCTAGTATCACCATGAGCTCGGGTAGACAACATCTAAGTGCTATGCGCTAAAAGATGCAATTAGAGAACTTATTAGAAAGGGTAGGTTGTGGGAGTACGTAGCTCATCCCAGGTAGTATCAGAAGCTCCTTGTAGACCTTCAGGAACCTACTACTACTATGAGGAAATTTTGCATTGTTCATGGGGGACCTTATATAGCTGGAAATCTATGGCTAATTTGTTAGGGATGTTACATATCTCATGGAAGTCCCAAATATAAGTGGATCTAGAAAATAAATTAAATGAAAAAAAAAATCAATAAATAGGGCCAATTTAAGTGCAAACCCAATTGTAGTTCGATTATCGTGTTTTATGGATTTATTTGAATGCCCATGAAACACTTGTTCCCCATTTATTTTTATAATTATATATGTACAACAAGCAGACAATTGATGTACGATTGCTTTAGAATGCAATCACATGCAAGCAAAAGTCAAATTTGGAAGAGACGAAATGGTTGACTAGAGTGGCCGTCAAGTCACCATGAAAAGAAAAAAAAAAAAAAAAAAGACAAAGACTGAATTGGACAAAGAGACTGCTGTGGAGTTGGTTGAGCGAGTGAGAGTTAGTGATCTATATATTGTCGACGTTGATTTCTGGTCGATAAGAGCTCAAATCCCAATACCTGTAACCAATGTAAATGAAACAAAAAGCAAGAAGAATTGATGGTAAAGAACAAAGAGCAACACACAGAAGACAGAAGGTTTTTAACGTGGTTCAGTGAGTACACCTACGTCCATGACTGTCTCTCAACAATTCGGCAGAGTGACAGTATATTATGACTTGTGTCTGTTTACAATGAATTCAGCCTTTATTTATAGGGAAAGATGCGTTACAAATCGGGTAATAATAAAATAGAAAAATAATTACATTAAATGCATTTCCTAATCGGTTGACATTGAATCAGGAAACGGTTTCGTAAAACTCGGGATTACGTTGACTGAGTTCAAATTTGAATTAACTTCCTATTTTGATAAGAGAATCACGATCAAATTGGGTAACTGTCTTTTCTGGAAGATTTTCTCGTCTAACTGATTGTTGAGCGAGCTATACGCTGTATTAAGCAATCTCGAGTTGTGCCTCGTTGAGTAGCGAGCTGTATATGGAGCGAACTGCATAACGATCTGTGAACAATGTGATGTGAGCTCGCTGGGGTGAGCTGTATAGCTCGCTAGGCTTGGCATTGATAACTTGGGCCTCGTCTGCTAGGCCAATTCATTGGGTTGATTTGTTGGGCTTCTATCAGGCTTTTACCAGCCTATTTGGTGAATCCGGAAAATATACATAACATATATATATATATATATATATATATAATCGGTTACAAGCAAAGTCAAAGTGTGAAAGAGACTGAGTGGTTAGAATAGAAAGTTAGAAAACAAAAGAAGCTATGGAATTAGAAGGGGAATAAGACCAAAAAAAAAAAAGAATGGAAGATGTGAACGAATAGATGATGAGAGAGAGCTAGTGGGTGATTATTAAAAAGAAAAGAGAGATATGTATCAATTTCCTATGCTAAATAAGCAAGATGGTGGCCTAAAAAAAATAATATATATGTGATCAGAGATGCTTAAAGCGACCAAAGACTCCGGAATGTAAAAATATCGAAAAAGAAAAATTTTTATAAATGAGAGCAAGAGAGATAACATGCAAAATCAAAATGTTAGAGAGACTGAGTGGTTAGAATAGAAAATTAGAATTATGTATTAAAAAAAAAAAAAACATGATGAATTAGAAGGAGAATAAGACAAAAAAAAGGCAAATTGCACAAATCTTCTTCAGATTTGGTGAAATTGTACTAAATGATAATATTTGGGGAACTTGTACTCTTACTACTAAATGTTCTAAAAACTCAATACAAACCTCTTATACCATTAGTCAATCACTGTTAAATATTCTCGGTCAATAATTAAAGGTATAAAAAGATAAAACTACCCTTCATGTCAAATTTAAAATCAATATTTTATTTTTTTTTATAAATTTATAATTAATAAAATATATTTTAAATTTAATTAAAAATAAAAATTAAAAAATAAAATGGAACAGATCTCTAGTTGGAGACCAGATAAAATGGTCTTCAGTCTTGAAACTCCTTTTTTTTAGCCTCCATGAGAAAACCAGATTGATCTCCGGCGATAGAGAGCAAACTGGTCTCTAGTGATGGAGACCAATTGTCTGGTCTCCAACACCAGAGACTAGAATTTGGTCTCCATGGGAGACCTTATCTCCCATAGAGGCCAGTTCCATTTTATTTTTTATTTTTGTTTTTTAATTAAATTAAAAATATATTTTATCAATTTTTCTAGCTTTAGTGATGCCTATATTTTGATTTTCATGCTTCTTTTTTAATTTTTTGGGTAATATTTGAGTTATTTGGAATGAGATTATGAACATTTCCTTTAACAAAAAAAAAATATCATGAATATTGAATATTTTGTTTTTGTTTGATTTAGGTTTGATGTCTGGTTTGATGATGATGATTGATTTAGGTGATGTTCGTTTAATGAAAATAATGAGATGATGATTTTGATGAAAACAATGGATGAATGATGAAGATGATGAAATGGAGGTGAGGATGCTGAAGGTAAAAGATGAAGATGATTTTTTTTTTTGACAAAAAATATTATATTATTATTTATTAATTTTAAATAAATGATATGCTGATTTTAAATTTGACTTGAAGGGTATTGTAGTTTTTTTGTACCTTCGACCATTAATTGTTAGAATTTAACAGTAATTGATTGATAGCAAGGGAAGTTTATGTCAAGTTTTTAGAACCTTGGGTAGTGAGAGTACGAGTTCTCCAAACATTGTCAATTTTATACAATTTCGCCAAACCAAAAGTGAGGTTTGTGCAGTTAAAAGTGGGGATTATTAAAAAGAAAAGAGAGACATGTATCAATTTCCTAAGCTAAATAAGCAAAATGGTTGCCTAAAAAAATAATACATATTTGATTTGAGATGCTTAAGGTGACCAAAGACTTAGAATGGAAAAATATAGAAAAAGAAAAATTTTATAAATGAAAATGAGAGAGATAAGAATTTAGAGGCAGTTGTGTTATATATATATATATATATATATATATATTTCAGCAGTAGAATAGAAGAAATAAGAAAGAAAATCTATGAGAGAGGCGAGAAGAAAAAGTGAAGAAAAAAATTGGGATGTTTGAATAAAATATTTGGATATTCCAATTATTCAAATAAGTAATTTTATTTCAATAAGATTTAAAATCCAAAAAATTAGTTATTTTCTTATGAGTTCTAAATTAAGTTTTATATAACTTAGGGTGGACTCAAGATTATGAAAATATCATATGGGAATCCATTTTAGATCCAAATTTGAGCAAAGAAGTTCTGTGAATAAATAGTTTTATTTTAATCGAATTGATTTAATTATGTTTAGTTATATTTCAGCTTTTTATTATTTATTGATACTAAATGAATTAATTAGTTCAATTGATTCTATAGATTATAAATTATATTTTCCTACTAAAATGAGAATTTAGTAGATATTTGTATACACGTATATGTATCAGCAATTCCAATCACAGTTTTATGCTTTTAGTTTAAGTTTATTATATGAGATATCCTGAATATTTTAAGTAATATTATTTTATGTTTTGAGAAGGAATATTTATTTATGTCTTGAGAAAAGTAATTGTTCAAAATTATACGTACATTTAGAAATAGAATTACATATGTTTGCATATGAAAATTATTTGAGATTTGAAAAGAAAATAAAGATGTTTTCAAAATACCAAGGTTGTACCCTCCACTCTAGCGGTCATCAGGCTACATGTGTGTAAGTTCTAAAAGTCGTTCAGCACGTGCATAATAAATGCTTGGAGAGTCATCGAATCATCCAACATGTGTATGATACGCTCTGCATGTATGTTAAATATCTCCATCATATATAATAGATTTCCTTGAGTATTTGTTGGTATAGATTTTTTATATATGTATTTTATATACTAAGTTTGATTGGTAAAGAATGAGATTTATAGAACACCAAGTTTACATAAAGAGATTTTAAAAAAGTTTTATCTACTAGATGGAGACTAGGGATTCACACGTGTATAAGAGTCATAAATCCACAGACAATGATCCAGTGGAGGCTTGAAATGTGGTGGTTCAAAGCAGAGAAGCTTGTGCCATTATTTAAAAAAGATTTAGAAAAGTTTTACATATTTTAATTGCAAAATATGTTTTATATAGTTACAAAGAAATGATTCATACACTTCTCTTAATTATATTATGCCCCATCATCTTTTTAATTTTACGCCAAACTCATTGTCTTGGTTCTCTCTCACGGCAATACCTCTCTTTGTTCTTCCTTTTATATTTCGTTTCTATTTGATTTAATTGTTCGTCTCGTTAGAATTTATTTTCGATCGTCAAGCTTGTCTTATTGACCCCTTGACTCTGTCTTTTTAATTAAATTTTAATTCGACTTATTATTGACTAAAATTTTCAATTTCATAGCTTGGATTTTTTATTAAAATGCTACTTAACTTTTTATGTCAATTTACTATTGTCTACTTGAACTTTTATAGTTGATGAATTTCGTCATCAATCTTCGATTTATTAAATCTTCTAATGCCGTGAGATTCAATTAATTAAATCTAGCGATTTATAGTAACTCTCTAATCTATCTTTTTAACATTAGAAGGTTATAGATCAAGACTAGGGGTTTACATGGTAGGTTCTGCATGCATCAAATACTGGGCTGCATTGTTATTAACTCCTGCGATTTGGGACATACGCGCATTAAACACTGCAACCCGGTACGCTTTGGCAGCCTTGTAAAACAATTGTTGCACATCACCACCTTTACAATTGGCCTTCATGTTTTGCCCCAAGTGATACATACATATTATGTGCAATGCCCTTGGAAACGAATGTTCAATAGCTGTTGCTATGCTTGTGTTTCGATCTGAAATGAACACAAGATCCACAACTTCTCCGATACACCCATGCAACTTTGTCATAAACCAAATCCATGCATTATCATTTTCTGAATCTCCAATGCCAAAAGCTAATGGGTACACTTGGTTATTTCCATCCATGCAAGTCGCAATAAATATGGTACCTTTATACTTAGATTTTAGGAATGTTCCATCAACGACTATAACGGGCCGAATGGAAGTTTTAAATCCACCAATCGAACCTCCTAATGCCATGAAAAAGTACTTGAATCGATTGAAGTCATCACATTCAATGTGGGCGACAGTCCCTGGATTTTTCATTTCCAACATTGTATAATATAACGGAAGCACACTATAAGACTGTTCCGGTGATCCCCTTGCTAATGTCATTGCAACCTCTCTAGCCCTCCATGCTTTATTATAATTACAACTCAACCCATACCTTTTCTTCATGTCCTCGACTATGTCATTCGGACGATAACACTGAGAAGCACCCTCATACTTCCATTTTATGCAATGCCCAATCAATTTACTTGTTGTTTGCGGACAGTGAAAAACTAGCGCATCAAGAGAACAACTGTGGTCCCGATTGTACTTCCGCACCCGAAAAGCTTCTGACCCCGCAAGTTTTGTTGCACGCAACCACCACTTGCAACTTTTCTCCACACACGCCATAACCAATAACTCTTTCGTGGATTTCTTCACTCTTATATTAAACTGTCTACCCATGGCTAACATTCTTACATTCAGTTGTAGCTCCTCCTTATTGCAGAATATATCACCGGCCCGAACTTTTTTAACACAATTGGACATACTATCAACACGGCTATCATCTATTGCCTCAGGCATCGAAGATGTCATTGCAACATGACCATCTCATTCAACTTGTTCTGATTTCACCTTCTTCTCTTTTGAACTGTCAACCCTATCAATTGGTGATGGTTCTGTAGGTGTCAATGGAGATGTACACACATCTGCAGATTCGGTTCCTATATCAACAAATCTAAGGTCTCCATTGTTATCAATCTCTATCACATCTTCATCTCTCATTATCAATTCTACAGTATCCGGTACTTCGCTGCCCAAACATTTTATTGCACCATCTTTTACTCCATCATTTGTGCCCCGTTCTTTTGCACCTACAAATGCTGCTGCTGTAGAGTCACCCTTACGTTCCATTGTAATGCATAATGGATTCCTCGTCATGACATCACTCACTTCAGCGATAAAGAACTCAACATCACTATCATTCAACACATCAATTGGCGGGGCGGCATCACACATTTTATATTTGAACTTCATCATAATTGCAAATTCAGCTGGGCTTATATCAAGTGCATGACATACTGCATCGTGTAATTCTTAATATGTTGTTGTCCTTGACAACAAAATTCCTTTTGTCTTCCCACCTTCGTACATAAGGTTTCCTTCCTTATTCAGCCACGCACCACTGTATTGCAATGCAACCCGAACTTTATCCATGACCTTCAACCTGTCAAATGAATGCAATATTGTGGTTAGTACTTATATCCAAACATTGCTTCCTCTTGGTTTGTCCCAAACAAGCACCTCAACTCTCACAATCTCTCAAATAAGTGCAAGTTGTATTTTTTTTTTTTCCTACAAACAAATTGCATTTATGTCAACAAAACAAACATTTGTATAGATTCTCAGCTGAATTTCTTTTCACTTTCAGGTTAAGAATCTTTTTCACGTTGGATTCTCAATCTGCAATGATATCTCCCAACTTAAATGCCGTCCCAACCTTTACGTTGGGAATCCCAACCTGAAGGTTAGGATTACCAACCATTGTTTTTCATGCAACCCACTGGTTACATTACAATATCAAACACCACGAATGAAATCGTTTACAACATTCCAACTAAACATTCAACATTAACAACTAACAATTCAATCTAACTTACTCATTCTATTAATACCCACAACACCACACATAAATTACACCAAACATACCCACAGAAGAACAGCTCAAATAAACTTAACACATTCGGATATCCATAGCAAGTAAAACTGGTCTACTAAACTTACCACCTGCAGAGAAGAAGTCGTTATAGCAAACAAGATGTCCGACAACTATGGCGTAGTACAATGTCGTCCAAAACCTCACTCACTCCTTTTGCCCGCCGTGGAAAGAAAGACAACACCTTGGGTGTCGAACTGAGAAGACAGTAGCATGTGCAAACTAAGAAGCCCGATTGAGATGTGGGAAGAGACAAGATGGAAGCCTACATTCAGCGGGAGGGTAACATCACACTAACTAGACGCAAATGGAAAATGAAGCAAATGGGTTGTCCATGCATTTGAGAAGTTGCCGGGTTAGCATGCATGGAAGCTCACAACACACTAACAAGATGTAAATGGAAGAAGAGCCAAGTTAAATGCATGCATTTCAACAGCTCGCGAGTTAGCAAGCATGGAGGCTCGCAACACACTAAGAACAGGCAAATAGAAGAAGAGAAATTTGGGTTATGCATGTATTTCACCAGCTGGGCAAATTGGATGGAGAGACAATTGAGTTATGGAAGCTCACAACTCACTAACAAGAGGAAAACGGAAGAAGAGCTAAGTTAACTGCATGCATTTCAGCAGCTCGCGGGTTAGCAAGCATGGAGGCTCCCAACACACTAAGGATGGGCAAATGGAAGAAGAGACATATGTGTTATGCATGTATTTCAGCTGTTGGGCAAATTAGATGCAAAGACAAATGACTTATGCATGTATTTCAACAGCTAACGGGTTAAGATACAACTTATGGCGCCCATTTTCCTTTAGGACATTTTTGTCCATTCCATGTCTTTTTTTAAGAATATAAAATTATAAGGTCAGATTTGAGGATGCTCTTTCCAATTGGGTCATTTCATACATTTTCTCAATAAAAAACCTTGTTGGCTTACAGTGGAAATGGAAGATAAATCTACCACATAATATGTTGGTTTTGGAGAAAAGGAAAAAATAAATAATTATAAAAATATACACCACCTCTTAATAAAAGTGATTGAGTGTCTCTCTTAACTCTAAAAGATAAGAGTTCAAATCTTATATTTATTCTATTAAAACATAATATGTGCATGTAAATCTCCTCTTAATAGGATTAATTATTTTTCGGTTATGAGAATAATTATCCGAACTATATTATCATTATTTGATTTTCATAGGTTTCGTAAGTTACCTATGATTAAAATAAACGAAAAAATAAAAAATAAATAGTTACATAAATAGAGTCTGTGGCCCGCAGCCCATAAACGTGAAAACATTGGATTCTCTCTCTCTTAAATATCTGTGCTTGTCTATCATCTATCATTTCCCAAAATTCAACGTTTGATATTGGTGCAGGTGCAGCCATGCCTGCCAACTACCACCACCAGCCGATGCCACAGAAGGCGGACACGACAAAGCTGGTTTCCCTCCTCTTAAAAGCCATAATAATGTCATTCATAACGACCCTCTTCTTCCTTCTCATCGGCCTCGCATCCCTCCTCTTGCTCCCCCTCATCATCACCTCCCTCCATCGCCGCCTCCGCCGCCGCCGCCGTCGTCCCCGCCCCAGTCCCGATTTCTCCCCTAGGGACGTCAAGAGGCTCCCTCAGTTCAGATTTTCTGCAGCCGAACGCCAAACGGAACACGAGTGCGTGGTGTGCCTGGAGGGGTTCAGGCAGGGCCAGTGGTGCAGGAGACTCGTGGGTTGTGGTCATCTTTTCCACACCAAGTGTGTCGACACGTGGCTGCTTAAGGTGGCTGCCTGCCCCACTTGTCGAACACCCCTTCTCTTGGCTTCCCAATGATTTCCGGGTGTAAGTTTATTATTAAAGTTCTGAGGTTTTTTATTTTACACATTCATATATGCTATGTATCTTGTACAGTTCAATTTAGTTTCTTTTTTGTTAGAGAAGATGGTAGTGAGGAAATAAAAATGGCTACCTTTTTTTTATGTTTATGTTGAGTGGACATGAATCAAGTTTGGTTCTTTATTTGTTGTAGTGAAAGTAATGGTAGTCTTTGCATAGGTTTGGTTTCCATGGGAGTTTCTGATGCTTGGTGGGACTATTGTGTTGTAAGGTATCTGTATGGAAGAGGAATTGGATTTGGCTTTGAAATGGTCTTGTGTGCAGATGATTACCCTTCTAGGATAGGGAGTTGAGGGTATATATAAGCTTGGAGACGGATGTGGTCGGGCATGGTCTTTTGTCAAGAACTTTGCGATTTATCAATGATGGGCTAATATTTATAGGTGTGCACATGGCGTTTGCTCGTCAAAGTTAGGTTGTTCTGTTTCTCCTATTAATTAGGCCTCCCCTGATATGGAAGTTTGACAGCATAGGGAAAAAATAATTTCAGTTCTTTAATGAGTTTGGCAGGATCGATCCGTTAATGTTTTCAAATTATGAAAGTTTAGCCTGGAATGGGAAGTGTCAGTCACTTATGGTAGATTGATCGGGGTTGAGATTTCCGTATCTCTGAGTATGATTTGAAATGATTTGGTTGTAGTAGCAATCCACTGCCCCAATGATTACGCAGACTAGTAACCAGTTCAGTTGTAAATATCCACTATTTTGTAGGTTCATCTCATCTAAGTTCAGGATGGTCTTCATTTTCTGCTAAAAGAAGTATTATTATAACTATTGAAACGTAAATATCCACTATTTTGCATTTTGAAGAACTCCTTTCATTATGAACATGGCTTCTTCAAGTTGAAAAAATTGTAGTCATGTAGGATATCGGCACAGTTACTTGGCCTGCACCAAAGTTCTAGGTCATTAGTTTTGGTATATATTGCCTGCTCTGGTTTCTGACTTTTGTTATATTAAGGCATTGGCCCTGTGGACCATTCCTCTGCGTCTTTCCTTAATGTCATCATTGTAGTTGATCATAGTAATCTTTGTAGTTTAAAGATGTAGTATTGTGTTTCTTAGAACATTGAAAGTTGGCTTTTAATGCTTTGGGAGAGACAAGAATGCTTAATCAAATCAATGTAAAATACTAAACAAAAGAAGGGCATTTAAGAAAGTATGAAATGGGATCTCTAGAATAGTGCTTTACTTGGTAGATGGCTAGGATATTTTTCTTCAATCCTTCTAAAATTATGCTAATACAAATAGAAGAAAGATAAATTGGACTACGAATTGCTCAAATAGCTCTGTATTATAATTTTTGAGCTTAACACTCTTGTATGTCTGGCACAGAGTTCGCCAGTCAGCTCAGTCATGCTATTATAAGAAGTCCTGCCTTCCTTTACTGCCGTCTAGCCGCCCTACGTAGCTCTTCAGCCCTTGTCCTCACTTTCTTCCCATTCTCTCCTCCTGCTGTTTCCCTCACTCCATTGTTTATAGGATGTCATTGTATAGATAGCTTTCTCCATCCTGATGGTCCGCCCATCTCGACCCCTGCTTTTCAGTTCATTTACCACCTGCTTTGCATTTAGTGGTTTTTTTTGCATTAATGGGCAGCGACAAAAGTTCAATTCCCATTGACAAGCTTTCTAAAACTGAGTTCCAACCACAGTGGCTTAAGAAACCTACCACTGCTGAATGAGCTAATATGTGTCTGTGTTCCACCCAATCGCTTACTATCAGCCCCTTCCCTTTAACTCTTTCCTCCAGCCCATCTATGGGGCAACATGTTTTCAATTTAATCACCCACAAGAAATCATGGCCGGACTTCTCTCACCCGAAACCAATGTCATCCAGATCAGCATCAGACAAGTGTGCTTGTGTGCTGAATGGTATCTAGATAACTGATACTGGTTTGGCAATACGATCATCTAGCCTATCTAAATAATTGGCAGATACAGGGGATTTGGAAAGGTTGCCATATATTGCATTCTCATATAGGAGGGCTGGACCTGTACGCCGTGCTTTGGCTCATTTTTGTAAAATTGCTCAAAGAAAGACAAGTGGCAGCCTTCCAATTCCACAAAACTATGAGGTATTACTCCCCCACTTTCTTGGTCAAAACACCAGAGTCAGCTATGATATCATCATCATCCAAGAATCTGTGGTGTTCTGGCAAGTCTGATTTGGTCAATGTGAATTTCAGTTGTGTCTCTGACGAGTGAAATTGGTCATTTATCAGAATCTGTAAGGCAGTGTAGCTTCTTCTCCCACACAGACTTACTAATTGTCATCGATAATGGGTTGGCAAAATGCAGCTTTGAACCCACACAAGGCCCAGACCTGCATTTTTTTTAGGGTCTAGACCCCATTTGAGGGTTTAGTGCCAGACCCGGACCGCAGATTTAGCAGGTCTGCATCAGACCCGTATTTGACAGGGTCAGATCCGGATTGACCGGGTCAGACCGGATTAATTGGGTTGACCTGAATTTTTTAAAAAATAATTTATAAAATTTTCTAAAAAAATCTTTATATACTGAAAAATTCAATGGGTCCAAGATTACAACCTTTTTTCAAAAAAAAAAAAAAAAAATCAGTTTTTTTCTACTAAATCAAAATAAACTAATTTCATATAATTCATTCTATAATCATTTTTGTTAGATTTTACAAAAAACATGTCATAATCATAATTAAACAAAAACTAACATTAAAAGTTAAAATTTATCCTTAATTTACATTCCAAAATAACAAAAAAATAAATATAAATATAAAAAATAAAATCAAGATGATGATGACTCTTCTTGATCTTGTTTATGATATATTTCTTCCTCCGAAACGCCCATGATTCGACTATGTAGCACTCATGATTTGTCGATAAAATGCATAATCACAACCATATATCCCATTTTTGTGCTTGATGTCCACATATCTGTAGTAATTGCAACTCTACCATTCAAACTATCTAATAACTTCAATGTTTTCTCCATCGCACTATTATATATTTTAAAATTTTCATTCTTCAATGTGTTTCTACTTTAAACATATGAGTCCAAACGAATGATGTTTCTCGCTTCCGTTTGTCTATTCTAGGAATACTAGACTTAACATTCTCAATATCATTATTCTCAATTGCCATATTCATCTGACTTTCTCCACAGCTAGTCATATTGTTTGGCTACTTTATATATTCAAACACCTCAATTAATAATAAAAAATAATAAAACAAAAATATTTTGCTTGGATGAAAGTACATAAATTGTTACACCAGAGGTTTTAATTACTGTCATCGGATGTAGGTAAGTTGAAGTTATTGGTTTCCAACTATATACGATTCACCCATTTAGCATTAAATAAAGATACTATACTTGGAACTCCTACAACTCCGACAACTCGAGCTTGGTTTTATTATGAAGAAAAACAAGCAGTAACATATATAATTCATGAAGTTGTGTTAATGTTAGGATTTTGGTTGTTTGAAGGGTTGCATATTCACTCAAAATATTGAGGTTATTTATAACTGAAACAGAAGTAATGTCTTGACTCATGAAATTTAGTGTCATTTAGCTTTTTGAAGAACTTCAGTTTTTTCCAACATTTAAGCATGGTCTACGGCTCTTGTTAGGATTGATCATTTTAGTGATGAACTACAATTTCTTTTTCTGCTATCTCTTTCATCTATTTTTTGGGGGACACACATTGTTTTTGTTGGCGTTTAGGGGTTCGTCATTTGAAGTTACAGGAAGGAAAATACTTATATGGGTTTGCAAATATTATTAATATTCTCCTGTTCGAAGCTTTCATTTTGGATTAAAATCTGCCACTGAAAAACAAAAAGAGATTTAACATCTGCTTTCCGGTTTTATTGTTCTTGCACAAGTATATCCTGCCAAAATTGACTACATTCAGAAAGCTAATTTCCATATTACATCAACCATATTACTATTTTGCTTATACAAGTGCTATCCGGCAAATAACAGCTTGGTTCACAATACTTGGTTTTTTTTTTTTGTTTTGGTGAAAATACCCTATGACATCCTTGCATCTTCCTTTTGGTTTTGTCACAAGGGTGTCACTGACATTCTTAGAAACTATGGCTGTATTAACCTGTTTTGCATGTTGTAGATTTCATGTCGCTAAAGACATCTATGTTGTATTATTCTATAGCATTCATCATATAGCTGTGTAAGAGTGATAGGAAAACTGAAAGACCAGTAACATGGGCGATTAAGACATTACATGTGTGAGAATACAAATGTTTACATATAATTTATATATGGAGGGTCAATGATCACCTTATAAATTTGCTATTGTGTATGACACAATTGCTCGGCTGCCTTTTCTGCTGGTTTGCCTTATTTGCACTACCAAGCCCGGCAGATGCACTTGCAACACTATAAATGCAAATGCTACTATGAGTGCAACAAATTAATTAAGATACTGCCTTAAACAATAGCAGTGGGAATTTAGTAATAAGATGAACTTTTGATTTTGTTTTGCTATAATCTGAAATTGTTAAGGTTTATTATTTTCCTCATCATATATAGTTGAGTAATGTTAAGTTTTCTAAATATTTTGTCCAAATGATGTGGTATGTGAATTGTCATATCATTTGAGTATCAATTTGAATAAAATATTTTAGAATTTTAGCATTACTCTTTATAGTTTCCATTTTCCATACGTTCAATAAAATCATAATGTCTAGAAGTATGTTTTGTGGCATTCTTTTAAGAGGAACAACCTGAAATATGACTCAAATCTCCCTAATTCCTGGTTAGGGGGAAAAAAACAGGTGGTTCTAAAATTAGTGAACTTTTTGGCCCATGAACATCTTAAATTGAAGTGGGATGCTCTTTTGATCTGCAATTCAAATATGGGAATATCTAGGTTGAATGAGAACTTGATACCACTATCAAGCTACATTGAAGCGTGATCAAGATATTATATTATGTATATTCATTATAGTTTTTTTTTTCCTTTGAAATTAGTATATTTATTAGTCTTAATTTAAATATTAATATAATATGCATATAATCTAAAGGCATTCCGAGAAGGTTTTATTGTGTATTTGGCAAAAACATACCCGCAAAAATATATGTTTGACCGAAGTAAACAAGGTGAACCAATTTTGTGTAAAATATTTTGGATTCAATAAGCATAAATACTATACATACATATGTATCCAACATTTAGTGACCTACTAATAATATTGTATATAGTGAATTTTTTTCCTTTTCTTGAATCGTTTGATGAAATTCAAATGGACATTACAATGTTGGTGGAAAGACATATAGCAAATTACAAATTAGTTATCCTTTTAGAATGATTTTAAGGAGGAGTAAACTTATGAATTTGTTACAATTTAACTATCCACTAGTAGTAAAAAATCGTTAACTTTAACAATTGCTACATTCAAACAATGTAAAGGCTATAATGTCCTTGAAAGATAAATAAAATAAAATTAAATTAGATAAAAGTGATAAATTAAAATATATCATCCATTTAAAAGAGATAAAAAATAAAAACAATAATCAAAGCCAAATAGATCTATAGAATCAAACTTGTAAAATGAGCTGAATTAATTACATGAAACGTTGAAGAACGGTGCAGGCAAAGGTGGAGGCAATACAGTGCTCTCTCTTCCCTTCTCTTTCACTTTCTCTATACTTTCTACCTCTTCCCCTCTCACCTATTACTTTATTTTTGGCTAATTTATTCTATAAGATGTGAATTGGGTTTTTTGGGTGGATTTCTATTGTGGTAATGGTTTTTAGGTGGGAGATTAAGGTTTGCAGAGTGGTGGTGTTTGAATTTTGTAGATGGTAGTGGTTGGGTCGAGAGCAAGAAGAAGTGATGGGTGGTGGACGGTCGAGAGTTGAAGATACCAAGATTTGATGCCACCGACGTTGCGAAACTAACCGCAAAGCTTGTTGTCATATGCATCCCGGCCTATCCTTTAACATGACCCCACCACAAGTTCGTTATGCCTCTTGTCTCAACATCCATCACTTCACCTCCGATTTTGACAAAAATTTCCTTGGCTTTGTCATCGTCAAATTATTTGTTGCTCTTTCTACCATTTTTGGGTCGTTGAAAGCTCATATTGGGTTTCCAGATGAAGATCTCTTGACTAAAAATCCAAAAATCCTAGGTGGATGATTTATGATTTTGTTGATTGTTATTTTGGTGTTTAATAGGAAGAAGAAGAGTGATAGGGAAGAAATGGAAAGAAGAAGGAAGAATAAGAGAAGGAAATGGAAGAAGAAAGAAGAAGAAGAGGTAGAAGGAAGTAGAGTTGGCAATCATCTTTAAGTTCCAATAGTGAGATTGAATCTCTAGATTGGATTTCTTTTGTCTATCGACACAATGGACAGTGGATTGGAACTCCACCTTTACTTTTTTAATTTTTCTCTATTTTTTTAATTTAAAAATAAAAATAGGATTAAAAAATAAAAATATCCTAATTGTTTTAAGATTGACTGTCTATTAAAGTTCTAGACTGACGGTATGTAACTAAATTGTAATAAATTTATAAAGTTTATTCCAATTTTAACTAGGTAATTAATTTATATTTTACTCAAAAATATAATAGCATTATTTAAATTATGAGTGTATGAAGACAAAAATCGAGAATTGTAAAGCGAACTCCCAATGTTGTGCAAATGTTATAAGGATTGGAAAGATTAATGAAAATTTTGGTTGAATTAATTTAGTTTAAAATTTCGATCTAAATTTATGACTTCAATATCTATTCATCCATCAATTTTAATTCAATGGTGGAAAAGAAGAATATAACAACCCTTAGATCAAGGGCAAGTGAATGAATAAATTATACAAATAATTTAAGTTAAACTTTTAAGTTGATATAATTAGACCCAAAAGAAATTTTGTTTAAAAATTTTCATTATTATATTGAAAAATTAGATATCACTACATTTATTAAATTTTCAGATCTTTACACATGTATCTATTGCAAGTTTTTATATTATCTAAGTATTAATCTCACATTTTTCTATTCTAATTTCTAAAGTGAATCCTCCTATTTGACATTAGAGATGGATGTTATATTGTACTGGCATCGAATAAGTAGGGCAGCCTGAGCCCGACCCTTAAATTGAGGGCTAAGCCTGTGTTCAAGGCTTGTCCGGCTTGAGAGTTAAAAGGCTTCTCTTGGCTTGAGAGTAAGGCCTGTTTAAAGAACGAAAAATAAAATAATAATAATTTTATATGCAAAAGGAAAAGAATAAAAGGTTTAGTTCGAATCCCATTTATTTTAAAATATTATAATTAATTCAATATTTAGAAATAAGGACGTGACTCAAATCCATGATTTCATGGCATAAGTGTGAGAGGCATGTTAGTGAACCAATTTCAACTTATCTCAAATCTCTTTTTTTTTTTTTTTTTTGAAGTTTTTTTTTTTTTTTATTTTTTATTTTTTAAAGAAGAATAATTTTCATTCAACGAAACATCAAACAATATACAGGTTCAATATAAATAATCCATCAAAAAAATTAAAATACAGCCATAAAAACATTGAAGTACACGAAGAAAACAGTGCACAAGAGAATCCATCTCATGTGTATCTCTATAAAAGGATTCCAATTTAGAGTTATATCGAGAACTTTCCATGACTTGTTCGTCAAACTTTCCACCACCACAAAAGGGGATTCTAATTGATATACTTATTGACATTTTCTGAAGCATCTGCTAGAAGCTATACCCATACCCAACCAAAAAAAAAAAACAATCCAAACCACCACAAATCAAGGTCTGGATGGACATCTGCCACCCTATAGATCTAAATCTAAATGGCCTGAAAACCACCACAAATCTTGTCGACATTGAATTTCGGTCGACGAATAATCAATGTCCAATACCTGCAATCAATGTGAGAAAGCACAAATACCAAGAAAAAACACAGACAAAAACCGAGAATCAAACAAGGAACACAAAACTTTTACGTGGGTCAGCAATAATAAGCCTACGTCCACGATTGTCTATCTCTTAAATTCTGCAGAATGACAGTATATTATTCAATATGTTCTCCCCTGATTACAATGATTTTAACATCTATTTATAGGGGAAGAGGCGTTACAATTCTGGTTACAGTAAAATAGGAAAAGAATCCCGAATTAATTATATTTCTCAAATAATCAGGAAAAATAAGGAAGATAATCATGAATTAATTACACTTCCTAATTTGTTTGAATAGAATCAGGAAACTGCTTCTTAAATTCCGAGATAAGGTTAACTGAATTTGAATTTGAATCAACTTTCATATCTAGTGAGAGAATCACGACCAAATCAGGTAATTGCCTGTTCGGGAAGATTTGACATTAATTGTCCGCTCTGAGTAACAAGCTACGCATAAAGTGAGCTGAGTAATGCTGACTAGCTAGTTGAGAGCTAGGAGCTGTCTCTAGCGAGCTGGGACCTGCGACCTGCGAGCTGAGAGGTGAGAGCTGGGTTAATTTATTGGATTGGTTCTATGGGCTTTTACCAACCCATTTTTGCAGTCCCAAAAAATAGGCATAACAAATCTAGATCTAAGTAGAACTACCATCAATCTAGATGTAAGTGAAAAACTACTTTTACATATGTATATGGAAGGATTATTGAAATCAAAATAATAAACATAAAAGGAGAAAGATTTGCCGAAAAGGAGGAGCGTAGAAGAGGAAGAAATGTTGGTGCAAAGATAATGAGAGAGCGGCCTTTTTTTTTCCTTTTTTTTTGGATATTCCAATCCCTTTTTTTAGAATTTGTATGCTGTGGTTGATTTTTTTTTTTTTTTTTTGTGATAAACTCAGTACACCCTTGTGCTGTTGTCTTTTGCTCCAAAATAAAATTCATCTGAACTTTTCCATGAGAAATACATATCCCTTGTGATTGATTAAATAATAATCATAATATATTAATAACCTTAATTTGTACTTAGGGTGGTTATACTTTTATTATTCCTGCTGCCTCCATGTTTTATTTTTGATTGCTGATCCCACTTTTATTTCTTAGTTTTCAATTACAAATTAATTGAAGGTAAAATATTGCTGTGGTCATTAATAAGTCATTGCAGATTTTTATATTTAATTTATTGAGCGAACCTTAGGATAAATATTTTTTCTTTTTGTTTTGTTTTTGATAGTGTAAAAAATGTTTGAAGGTTGGTCAACTTGGTCACGAAGCATTATCCATCCACAAAAAGCTTATGAAACTTTGAATTGTTTCATGAAATTATTTATACAAAAAATATTAGTTCAATATTAATATTTTGTGCCAAAAGCATCGGCACCAACAACACCTTGCCCGCTCAAAAGGCAGGGTTCAAGCATGATGCCCATAAAATTTGTGAAAAATTTTCCCACTAAAATATGGGTAGACCTCTTCCGATTTCCAAAAGCAGTATTTCAGGCTGCACAATAGAGTTTTACTTCAATTAGATTGTGACAGTTGTCTGACTTAATATTAAAAGGGCAACACACAATACAAACAAATATATATATATATATATATTCTACAAGGTTCTAACTTATGTTGGTGTTAGCGCTGTCGTTAGAGACCATTCTAGTCATGTTCTTGTGGCTTTGGCACTGCCAAGAGTTGGTTTTTTCACTCATGGGGCTTTCAAATCACTCATTTATATAGTGACTTTATGTTTGCAGTGACTAATATCAAAAGAGCATGTTGTTTTCCGTCGTTGGTGCAGCTCTAGTTGATGACATTATTCAATATAATTTAGGGGTTAAATTACACGAAAGTACCTTAATATTTGCCAAAACACCACCGTAATGTCAGTTTAGCACTTATTACAGATAAGAACGTTTGACCATGTTTGGCCAACGTGAACCTCACGAAAAACTTAACATTTCAAAGATAGGATGGTGTTTTCACATGTCAAAATTATTTTGTCTAATCGCAAGATGCTATGTCATCACACCAAATTTAAAGAATTAATAAAATTATTATTTAAATGAAATAAAATAAATTTTTCAAAACAAAATTAAAGAAAAAAAAAAAAAAAAGAAAGAAACAAAACTACCTCAAATTAAAATCCAACGAGCTTAGGATCCCTCTAAGATGGCAGAGGAGATTGTCAATCTCCTTCACCATAGGTAGGAGATCTGGTGTTCTCATCTCACACAAAGGAGGTTGCTTGGATCTCCCTCATGAGGAGGGTGTCTGGGAAGAGACCACAATGATCTTTTCCCATATCTAGAGAGATCTTCAATCCACAAGGAGGAGATCCAAGTGCTCTGCTCCCAATGGCGAAGGAGATGATTGTCGCTACAAGGAGATCACAAGTAAAGATCTAGTGGGTCTCCTCGTTGGAGCTTTATAGAAAACAAGGTGGCTTCCTTTCCTTTATTTATTTATTTTTTATTTTTTTAAATTTAAATAATAATAATATTAATCATTTAAATTATTTTGAATATAAGAGTGATAACATGGCAATTTATCATTGGACCAAGTAGTTTTAACATAGTAAAAGATCATACTATCCTTGAAATGTTAATTTTTCTATTAAGTTGACGTAATAAGTCCAACCTAATTAAGGGTACTTGCGTGTAATATAAATATTGAATTGGCATCATGGTTGATATTTTGATAAATATCAAGGTACTTTTGTATAATTAATCCTATAATTTAGCTTCAGGTGTTTGTTCTTGTACTTTTGTATCTCACAATAGAACCATGGTAGCTCATTTTCTTACAAAATTTGCCAACTTTTCATAAGACAAAATTTGGGTTAGTTCTTACTTGATTTGTCAAGAATAATATAACAACTTATATTTATATTTATAATTAATTACACAAAAGCCCTTTGAGGTTTGCATAAAGACAAGCACATAACAAGTTAGCTTGTTAAAACACCATGGCCCATAGATGACAGCCAACATTGGACCTTGTCATGGGTGAGAAGGGTAAAATGGTAACTTTGCTTAAGTAATTTGATACATCGATTCACATTAATTGCAAGCTAATTTTTTGAAATTAAAATAAATAAATTAAAACGAGATGAAGAGGCGCACGAAGGTTCTAGTGTCTGACATGCCTCTTCATCTCTTTCATTTTCTCTTTCTTTCTCTATGCACTCTCTCTTTCATTCTCTTTTTCTATGGTTCTAACCCTAACCTATCATTTCACTTTTGCTCTTGTTTTTCATTTATTTTCACCAAAAAAAAAAAAAAAAAACAAAATAGGTTTTTTGTTGTGTGAACTCACTTTTTTTTTTTCACTTTTCTCGTTGTATATTGTAGAAAGTGTACAAAAATCACTTTTTTTTCTTGTGCAAAGGGGTTTTGTGTTCGAACTGAGAAAGTGGTAGTCGATCTGGTACACAACTATGGCTAGAAGGTATAAAAGTCACTCTTCTTTTTCTCTTGTGTATTCGTCATGTTATCTGCTTGTGTAAAGTCGTCCCTTTTTTTCTGATGATATTGTGATGTTGTTGTACTCATCACATGCATGTCATCTAAAGTGTTCCTGATATTTTATGATTTGTATATAATGTTTGGTTTGTTGTCATGACTATTAATGTTGAGATTTAGAAATATAAAGTGTTAGTTTTCATTGAGATTAAGATTTTGCATGTTACTGGGGTTTATTGTATGATGTATATATTGGTTTTGATGTCTATTTTGAGTGTTTTTTTATGTCTATTTTAAGTATTTTGCGTGATCATTTGATTATTGTTTTGCATGGTTGTATGAGGTGTATCATCGTTTGTATGTTTTATTATATGTGGTTAATATGATAAAATGATTAAAATGCCCTTAGATTTGCGTCACTGTAGCAACAATCATGGTTTTAATGCTATTGCATCATTGTTGTTGTAATGTTATATGCTCTGTTGTAATGGTATTGCCTTGTTGTTGTATTGCTATTGTAAGATGTTTTCAATGTCGACCTTTTTTCTTGGTAAAACATTTGATATAGGAAGATGTTTTAGGGATTACATGAATTTAGTTTCTTTGTGGGATAGTGTGATATATGCAGCATTAGGTGTCGATACAGTGGTAAAGAGAAATTTTACCAAAAATAGCTCTTCCTTGGTGTAATGGGGGTTGGAAAATAAAAAAATAAGGATGAGTTAATGGATGTCATGGTTGCATTCAAGTCAAGGGGAGTCGACAAGCTCCATTTTAATGTTGATTACCTTCCACTAAAGAGGCACAACCGAACTACACCAAAGAGGCCCAACTTGAGCAAGCCCAACCTTACTTCACTAAACAGGCCTAACTCAAATAGACCTAATCTAACTTCACTAAACAGGTCCAACCCAAGTAAACCAAACAACCAACCCAACACTCCAATTATTCAGGAACATATTCTCATTTATGATTCAAAATCTGTTCCATGTGATGACAGTGGTGATAGTGAGAATAGTGAGTTTGAGATAGGTGAATACGTATCCTATAACAATGAAAATGAAGTGAGTGAGAGTGAGGAGAGTGGGGAGAGTAGGGAGAGTGAGATTAGATTAGTCAAGTTTCATTGTATGGTAGTAGTAGTGATGAGGAGTCAATTTATAAACCAACCAATAGAGTAGCATTCTCTGTTAATTTTGATGGGAAAATTAGGCTGTAGAAGGGTCATTTGTTCTTAAGTTTTAGACACTTTTAAGGATGTCATATTAGATTATGCCATTCAAGAGGGTTTTAAATTAAATAGAGTTAAAAATGAGCGGAGGAGGATTACGTGTCATTATACAGCAAAGGGCTACCCTAGAAAGTGCACGGGTCCTCAACATTTCAAAAGGTCACTTATCAAATTAAATCTCTTAATAATGCCCATAACTATCTGTCTCTTACTAGAATAATCATGTGACAAATAATTGGATCGAGAAAACATTTGAGAGGGTTATCAAGGAAAACCCAATGATTAGTGTTCATGCTTTACAGCAGATGATGCTTAGGTAATATAGGATACATGTTCCATGGTACACTCTTTATTGATAGGACCCAACACAGACTCTCTCTAATCTCTTATCTGGAGGATCCTGTCGGGCACTCTAATGGACTTCTCTTACCCCCGACTTGTCGGAATGGAGAGATCCGTGGAGCGAACCCCTTAATCTTACTCGATTCCTCAATTCAAATTAAATGTATTCCTTTCTTTTAAAAACGATTTGGGTGGATGTAAATTTTTCGCAATTCCATTTAAAACGATTTTAAAAATTTCGACAGTATAACGGTTACATTTTTAAGGTTTTCAAAATTTAACCTGTAAAGAAAATACACTTCGTACTATTTCAATTCACCACCCAACTTCTTAGATATCTCAAACATGTATTTCCACAAAATATATTTTTGCAATTATATATTTTCATAACATTTCGAATGTTGATCATATGTATCGATATATATATGTATATGTTATATGGAGTTTGAAAATTTATTCATAATGCACAACATATATGATACAAACTCAATATTTTCCAAAGTATATCAATATATTATACATTTTCTAAGTGTCAAATTTCACAAAGTAAATATGTTCATTTGTGTGATGGAATCTTCGAAATTTCTACCTAGAATTTCAACGACGGTTTCCTTGGTATACAAGATCACCTGCAAAAATACTTCATGGTATATACACGCTACACAAAAATTAAGAATGTTAATTCGACATGAATAAGCATTATAATCATATAATTACATAGCGATTCATAAATTTCTTATATATCAAAAGTTTTGATTTTGAAAATCTTTCTTTCTAAATTCATCATGTGTACCCCTAAAGTACTCTAACTATCACGTGACGATATTCAACTAACACCAACTGTGATGCTACCAAAATATCTCGACCACTACGTGTGGAATTCACTACATCGCGATGTAGGGCGAAACGGTCATAACTCTGAGCAACTATAATGCGAAATTTCCTACATCGCAATTATAGTGCTAACAACCTAAAACTTTTTATAACTACATGCGGAATTTTCTACATCGCATATTGTAGTGCAATTGCTCGACAGCCCTTGCAACTATATGTGGAATTTTCTACATCGCAGCATATTGCAAGAAGCTATAAATCTGGGCGGCTACGAGCAGAATTTTCTACATCACAACATAACGTCAATAACTCTAAATCTAGACAGTTACGTGCGGAATTCTCTACGTCGCAATATAGTGCTAGATACTCTAAACTCTGAGGGATTACACATAGCTTTTGAAACGCTTTTTCATTCTAAATGCATTAAACACAAAATCGCTTAGCTTAAAATGTTTTTAATTCAAACTTACATTAAACTTTATAAGAACAACTTTTACTTTTAAATTCTCATTTCTTGATCTCGTAGAGGATATTTTACTTGATTGGAATTCATATTTTATAAATCATTTTATAAAACTTGAAATCAACAATAAGTTATAGTTTAAATCAAAATTTAGATAATGTAAGCGATGTAACACTTACCTCGATCCAAATATGCTCAATTGCCTCAACGAGCCTCTCGTGCCTCGCCCTCTTGCTCGTGACCTACATATCAACGTCTTATTATAACATACTCAAATACGTAACTCAAACTTAAAAGTAGAGTTTCTAATACAAGTTACTCTATTGAAAACCTTTTACACTATAATTTTCTCAACTCGATTTTTACTCAATTGAAACTCTCTAAATCTGATTTCTTCACACAAGCCTTATTTATTATCACCTTTGGACACTCTGGAATGCTTAAAATGGTCGTCGGAAGCCCGGAACGAAAAATCACTGTTTTTGGACCCCCTAAAACCGAGGCTATGCTAGGGCCCATCCTAGCGATTTTCTTCGCTCCGTTTTCACTCTAATCATCTCCCTAACTCGCACTTAAGTCACCCGTAAAGCGGTTTCGAAAGATTCTAAGTATCGAGGGTCGAAACCTATGAAAAACGTCTATTTTTCAATATTTTTTTATGCACATTTGTGGCATCCCTCATGCAACGAATTCAATTCTTTCATATCTAAGGTTCTTTTACGTAATTATGATAAAATACATTCACTTCATACATCGAAGAATGTATTTGCATTCATAATTTACTTTACGACTACATAAATGCACTATTTGAGTCATAACTTGCTCAATTTTTATCCAAACCTTTCCTTTCCAATTTCTATGGTTTGCTATGATACTTAGGGATGTTTTGAAGTCTAAAACAACCCCAAATAAGTTCAACTAGTACAGGTCTCTATAGCCCTTTACCTAAGCTCGAAATTCCGAACTTAACTCTATATTTCTCCTTTGACAATTCTATCACTTCTATATGTTTTTCTAACTTTTATTATGTATGAATCTAAGCTTATTTGGATCAAAACACAATGGTTTTACACATTCCACATATGGTCCTGACACCCATACATTCTCATCCAACACTTCATTTCATTTTATTTTCAATATTTTCACTAAGTTACTCTCTTAAACATTTCAACAAACATAATTACTACCATAAATTTACTCATTTCATGCATATTTTCTCATCTAAGGTTTCTTCCATATACATATCTAATTCCTATTTCTTGTATGGTTTCACTCCAATCACTTCTTTTCTTAGTTATTTATGATTAAAAGCTTGATGGGATTCAAAAGCCCATCAACAACTTAACAACACAACAATCCAACCATCAAACTTTTCCATACCTCTAACTATCATCAAAGTTGAGAAAGAGGATGATATCTTATCTTAGTTCTTGCTTAGGATTGTTGGTTTAGCTTGAAAACACCCTAGAGTTGTAAGTTGAAGTTTGAAAAATTGATTGGAAAGCTCTCTTTTTCTCCTCTTGTGTTGCCGTCCAATACCCCTCACCCTCTCTCACTCTCATGGCAATTGCTTCTTGTTTCCTGAAATTTTCTAAGTGTCATATATATATATATATATATATATATATGTGACTTTTCACAAAATGACTATCACGTCTCTCTTTGACTTACTTTGACTATCATTAAAATTTTAGTTTCAATCAAGTGGTAAATGACTAATACTTATGGATAATTATACATATAATTCTTATTTTGGACATGATCATATTACCACTTATTCAATTATCTCTTATTTGTAAAAAAAGACAATTTTACCCTTCTTCAACTTTTTCTTACTTAATCAAATATTGTATATTTCTACAATTGTTATTAAGTTTTCGATGTCCCTAATTAGATTAACGTTAACGACATTTATCATTTTCATTTCATAATCTAGTTTCTAACATTAGGAAGTTCAGAATCGAGATTAAGGGCTTACATTTATAGTAAAAACATTTGTCGTGGACATAGAGAATGAGGATTACAAGTTGAGTTACAAAAAATGCATAAATATAGGCATATATTATGGAGAGGAGCCCTGGAACTGTTACATATGTAAGTGCACTTAGGTTAGACCCAAATCCAAATGTGCCAACACATTTTCAAAGATTTCTTTCTTAGTTTTTAGTGGCAAAAAATGGGGTTTTCAAAAGGTTGCAGACTCTTCATATGCTTGGATGGATGCCACTTGAAGGGTTCTTTTGGAGGGATTTTGTTGTGTGCAATAACTATAAATGCAAACATGGGTATATATCTTGTGGCAATGGGGGTGTGTAAGCAGGAAAATTGAGATACATGGTCTTGGTTCATTGGGTTGTTATATGATCACATGGGCTGTTATGACAACCAAATGATTTGTTTCATGTCTGATCAACAAAAGGGCATTGAGTTAGCATTAGATTAGTGTTGGCCAAACCATAGACAAAGGTTTTGTGCAAGACACATCATACAAAACATGTTGAACAAATACAAGATTGACTACCTTAAGGATATGTTTTAGCCTGCTGGTCGGAGTTCCAATGTCATCGCTATAGTTTTGAAAGGTAAAAAGCGCACTTAGGTGCAAAGGACCGTGGGGCCTGAGGTGCAAAGCGCACAAGGCAAGGCGTATCTTTCGAATAAGAGGCGCATGCTTTGTAAAAAGACTCAAAATATTAGAAAATCATAAACAATAAACAATAATGAGATTTAATTTACAAAATAAACAAATTTTCATCATTAATCATCTTCAAATTCTAAACAAGTAGCAACATTGATCATGCAAATAACAAAAATTCATTCTAAGTGCTATTGTGCTAGTAGCATAGTTAGTAACTTAGTCACCTATTAAGTACTAATAGTCTAATATCAACTATCAAGTACCAACAATAAACATTTAAGGTAAAATGACAAATGCAAACTAGTAAAACCACTTATATGTAATAACTAACTAGTAAATTAGTAACTACCAAATAGGTGTTACTTGTTAGGTACCTACACAATAACAAAAATTTAAAATTTAAAAACACTAATCATTGCAACCAAAAAAATAAAAATAAAAATAATTCATGCATCAATCCATAAATCATCATCAAGATCATCTAAATAATCATCTTCATCCTCTCCCTCTCCAATCTCCTTTTCATCTTCTAGTCGCTTTCCAAATTCTACTCCTTATTATTCAATGTCACATTCCTTCTCCTTCTCCTCCTCTTTAATTTCGTCAATTTGTAACTGCTTTGATGAACCTGCTTATGATCTTAATTGATGGCTAGGCTCTCCCACTCCTACAACCATGACAACATCAATCCAAGTCAAATCCTCATTTGGAAAAACAATCTCATCATCCTCATCAAGCTTCCCAATCAACCATTCATTGTTTTCATCAATCTGAGTCATTGCAATGGGATCAATGATATCACGCATTTAATACTGATGCCTTAATGCTCAATTGTATTTGACAAACACCAAGTCATTTAAACAACTTTGATAAAGCTTGTTTCTCCATTTGCTATGAAGCTGTAAGAATTTTTGCAAAAAATACTAAGGATAAACTATATAAAACAAACTAGCTTCTTAAAAACAATTGTAAAAACAAACATATTATATATATGTACTTACATTTTTAAACACACTCCAGTTACGTTCACAACCAGATGAACTACAAATAAGGCTGAGAATTTTAACTGTAAAAGTTTGCAATATAGGTGTCAGTGTTCCATATTAACTCCACCATTCAACTGTTCATTAAAATTCATAGGTTAGTAATTTAATATGAATGATGATATTTGATTTAATTTAATATTTATATATAAAACATAATATATATACATGGTGCTTTCTCATTTCTCTTTCTAATAGTCATATAGTTTCCAAAAAAACCCTCCGTTTTAGCATAGATTGGAATCTCTTTATCAATCTAGTCTTGAACCTTCAGATCCAGATTCAACCTTCTAATACATTCATACAAGCCATTCATGATTTCTGTATCTATACGTTCAGCCTTGTAGAAGAATTCTGGGTTCAAGTACCAACCAGTGGCATGCAAAGGGCGATGAAGCTAAATATCCCATCGATTATCAATGATCCGAAAAATGGCTTGATACTTATTTTTCAACTCCATTAAAAGACCTGACAATTACTTCTTTAGCCCTATCCATAGCTTCATATATATACCCCATAGGAGGCTTTCTTTCACCATCCATTAAGCGAAGTACACGCATTAATGGACTGGACACCTTCGAAGCATTTACCACATTGGTCCAAAAAGATGGCATTAAAATCACATTTACAACCTTTTTACCTCTTGTTTCTTTTGCCCACTTGCTCGTCATCCACTCGTCGGAGGTAAACATCTTTTTAAGGTTGTTTTTCAAACTATTCATCCTGCCTAAAGTGATAAAGGCAGTTGCAAATCGTGTTTTTGCAGGCCTCAACAACTCTTTCTTGTTGGTAAACTTTCTAAGCATGTTTACCAACCCTAGACGAGTGTAGATGTAGTTATTCATTATAACAGCTTTCTTAAATGTCTTCTTCATAACAAACAACTTGAAAACGTTTTCTAATATTAAATCCAAGCAATGGGCTACACATGATGTCCAAAACAATGTGGGATACTTCAACTCTAAGAATTTCCCTATTATTATTTAGAGGGAAAAAAAATAGGTTAGTAAATATATAATCTAAATCTTCAAAATGTTTATTTATTTATAAAGAATTAAATATAAAAAAAAAATGAATTTCTTTCATGCTTGCCATAAAATTATTTGAAGCATTGTCGGTGACCACTTCCACAACATTTCTTACTCCTACCCTTTCAACACATTTACTCAATAATTTATACATCTTCTCTCTAGTCTTTGCATATCATGAAGCATCAATAGACTTTAAAAACATGCTTCCTTTAGGACAATTCACTGAAAAGTTAATCAATGTCCTCTCCCTTTTATCCTTCCAACCATCACATAAGATGGAACATCCATACTTGGCCCATGCCTGTTCATGATCTTTCATCATGCTACGAGTGGTTTCCACTTCTTGTTTGAGAAGAGGAACCCTGACTTCATGGTAAGTAAGTGGCTTTACACCTAGGCCATATTGACCAACTACTTCTATAAACATTTTGAAGCTATCCTATGTCACGATATTAAAAGGAATGTCTGCATCATACATCCATCTGGTAAAGCTTCTACAAACTCATCTCCTTAATTCTTTCTTTGCATGGTCATTCTCATCCAATCTCATTTGCCTTCCTTTGTTCTTCAACACACATGTTTCTGGATTAGAGCTATAAAAGAGATCCATTGGGCCCTTCTGTTTTGGCCCTTTGACAAGTTTTTTTTTTCTAATATTTGACTGCTGGGGCTTATCCTCATCATCATTAAATTTGTCAAATTGAAACTCATCATCTAATGGTGGTGCCATAGTTTGCTCATCTTTGTCATTCTTCTTCTTTCGTATGAACTCTTGAATATCCGTAGTAATCGCAACTCTACTATTCAAACTATCTAACAACTTCAATGTTTTCTCCCTCTCACTATTATATATTTTAAAAATTTCATTCTTCAACATGTTTCTGCTTTAAACATATGAGTCTAAACGAATGATGTTTCTCATTTCCGTTTGTCTATTCTCGGAACACTAGACTTAACATTCTCAATATCATTATTCACAGTTGAAATGTACATCTGACTTTCGCCACAACTAGTCATATTGTTTGACTACCTTATATATTTAAACAACTCAATTAATAATAAAAAATATAACAAAACAAAAATATTTTGCTTGGATGAAAGTACGTATATTGTTACACCAGAGGTTTTAATTACTGTCATCAGATGTAGGTAAGTTGAAGTTATTGGTTTCCAACTAGATACGATTCACCCATTTAGCATTAAATAAAGATACTATACTTGGAACTCCTACAACTCCGACAACTCGAGTTTGGTTTTATTATGAAGAAAAACAAGCAGTAACATATATAATTCATGAAGTTACAAGAATAACCTTTAACCAATTGTTTACAACTTTCAAGTAAGCAGGAGGTGGACTAAAGTTTATTTCCAATATTTATTTTTAGTTAACCACAGTGCTGCTTATACCATCTTAGTAAGCTAGGTAGACAACTCTATCCTAATGACTTATAGGCGGTTAGCATCAATATTTCATTATATTGTTTCACAATGAACATAGGAACATCATAGTATAGACATGATTCCCTTTAAATACCATAAAACTCGTGGGATGAGAGCAATTGAATTGAAATATTTGAACAAAGTAGATAATTGTAGCTACAATAAGAATAATCAATAAGATTTGCGTCACTATAGCAACAATCATGATTTTAATGCTATTGCATCATTGTTGTTGTAATGTTATATGCTCTGTTGTAATGGTATTGCCTTGTTGTTGTATTGCTATTGTAAGATGTTTTCAATGTCGACCTTTTTTCTTGGTAAAACATTTGACATAGGAAGATGTTTTAGGGATTACATGAATTTAGTTTCTTTGTGGGATAGTGTGATATATGCAGCATTAGGTGTCAATACAGTGGTAAAGAGAAATTTTACCAAAAATGGCTCTTCCTTGGTGTAATGGGGGTTGGAAAATAAAAAAATAAGGATGAGTTAATGGATGTCATGGCTGCATTCAAGTCAAGGGGAGTCGACAAGCTCCATTTTAATGTTGATTACCTTCCACTAAAGAGGCACAACCGAACTACACCAAAGAGGCCCAACTTGAGCAAGCCTAACCTTACTTCACTAAACAAGCCTAACCCAAATAGACCCAATCTAACTTCACCAAACAGGTCCAACCCAAGTAAACCAAACAACCAACCCAACACTCCAATTATTCAGGAACATATTCTCATTTATGATTCAAAATCTGTTCCATGTGATGACAGTGGTGATAGTGAGAATAGTGAGTTCGAGATAGGTGAATACGTATCCTATAACAGTGAAAATGAAGTGAGTGAGAGTGAGGAGAGTGGGGAGAGTGGGGAGAGTGAGATTAGGTTAGTTAAGTTTCATTGTATGGTAGTAGTAGTGATGAGGAGTCAGTTTATAAACCAACCAATAGGGTAGCATTCTCTGTTAATTTTGATGGAAAAATTAGGCTGTAGAAGGGTCATTTGTTCTTGAATTTTAGACACTTTTAAGGATGTCATATTAGATTATGTCATCCAAGAGGGTTTTAAATTAAATAGAGTTAAAAATGAGGGGAGGAGGATTATGTGTTGTTATATAGCAAAGGGCTACCCTAGAAAGTGCACGGGTCCTCAACATTTCAAAAGGTCACTTATCAAATTAAATCTTTTAATGATGTCCATAACCATCTGTCTCTTACTAGAATAATCATGTGACAAATAATTGGATCGAGAAAACATTTGAGAGGGTTATCAAGGAAAACCCAATTATAAGTGTTCATGCTTTACAGTAGATGGTGCTTAGGTAATATAGGATACATGTTCCATAGTACCCTTTACAAGGCAAAAACATTTGTCGTAGACATAGGGAATGAGGATTACAAGTTAAGTTACCAAAAAATGCAGATATGGGCATATACTTATGGAGAGGAACCTTGGAACTGTTACGTATGTGAGTGTACTTAAGTTAGACCCAAATCCAAATGTCCCAATACATTTTCAAAGATTTTTTTCTTAGTTTTTGTAGCAAAAAATGGGGTTTTCAAAAGGTTGCAGACTCTTCATATGCTTGGATGGATGCCACTTGAAGGGTTCTTTTGGATGGATTTTGTTATGTGTAATAACTATAAATGCAAACATGGGTATATATCTTGTGGCAGTGGGGGTAAGTAGGAAAATTGAGATACATGGTCTTGGTTCATTGGGTTGTTATATATATGATCACATGGGTTGTAACAGCCAAATGGTTTGTTTCATGTCTGATCAACAAAAGGGCATTGAGTTAGCATTAGATTAGTATTGGCCAAACCATAGACAAAGGTTTTGTGCAAGACACATCATACAAAACATGTTGAACAAATACAAGATTTACTACCTTAAGGATCTGTTTTAGCCTGGTGGTTAGAGTTCCAATGTCATCGCTATAGTTTTGAAAGGCAAAAAGCGCACCTAGGGGCAAGGCGCATGAGGCGAGGCGTACCTTTCAAATAAGAGGCACACGCTTTGTAAAAAGACTCAAAATATTGGAAAATCATAAACAATAAACAATAATGAGTTTTAATTCATAAAATAAACAAATTTTCATCATTAATCATCTTCAAATTCTAAACTAATAGCAACATTGACCATGCAAACAACAAAAATTCATTCTAAGTGCTATTGTGCTAGTAGCATAGTTAGTAACTTAGTCACCTATTAAGTACTAGTAGTCTAATACCAACTATCAAGTACCAACAACAAACATTTAAGGCAAAATGACAAATACAAAGTAGTAAAACCACTTATATGTAATAACTAACTAGTAAATTAGTAACTACCAAATAGGTGTTACTTGCTAGGCACCTACACAATAACAAAAATTTAAAGTTTAAAAACACTAATCACTACAAAAAAAAAAAAAAAAAAAAACTAATTCATGCATCAGGCCATTAATCATCATCAAGATCATCCAACTAATTATCTTCATCCTCTCCCTCTCCAATCTCCTTTTCATTTTCTAGTTGCTCTCCAAATTCTAGTCTTTATTGTTCAATGTCACATTTCTCCTCCTCCTCCTCCTTCTCTTTAATCTCCTTAATTCGTAACTACTTTGATGAACTTGCTTACTATCTTAATTGATGGCTAGGCTCTCCCACTCCTACAACCATGACAACATTAATCCAAATCAAATCCTCATTTGGAAAAACAATCTCATTATCCTCATCAAGCTTCCCAGTCAACCATTCATTGCTTTCATTAATCTGAGTCATTGCGATGGGATCAATGGTATCACACATTTGATATCAATGCCTTAATGCTCGATTGTATTTGAAAAACACCAAGTCGTATAAACGACTTTGATAAAGCTTGTTTCTCCATTTGCTATGAAGCTGCAAGGATTTTTGCAAAAAATACTAAGAATAAACTACATAAAACAAACTAGCTTCTTAAAAGCAATTATAAAAACAAACATATTATATATACGTACTTACATTTTTCATACACACTCCAGTTACGTTCACACCCAGATGAACTACAAGTAAGGCTGAGAATTTTAATTGCAAAAGTTTGCAATGTGGGTGTTGGTGTTCCATATTAACTCCACCATTCAGTTGTCCATTAAAATTCATAGGTTAGTAATTTAATGTGAATGATGATATTTAATTTAATTTAAGATTTATATATAAAACATAATATATATACTTGGTGCTTTCCCATTTCTCTTTCTAATAGTCATATAGTTTCCAAAAAAATCCTCCGTTTTAGCATAGATTAGAATCTCTTCATCAATCTGGTCTTGAACCTTCGGATTCGGATTCAACCTTCTAATACATTCATACAAGCCATTCATGATTTCTGTATCTATACGCTTAGCCTTGTAGAAGAATTCTGGGTTCAAGTACCAACCAATAGCATGCAAAGGGCCATGAAGCTGAATATCCCATCGATTATCAATGACTCGAAAAATGACTTGATACTTCTTTTCAACTCCATTAAAAGACCTGACAATTGCTTCTTTAGCCCTATCCATAGCTTCATATATATACCCTATAGGAGGCTTTCTTTCACCATCCACTAAGTGAAGTACACGCACTAATGGACTGGACACCTTCAAAGCATTTACCACATTGGTCCAAAAAGATGGCATTAAAATCACATTTATAACCTTTTTACCTCCTGTTTCTTTTGCCCACTTGCTCGTCATCCACTTGTCGGAGGTAAACATCTTTTTAAGATTGTTTTTCAAATTATTCATTTTGCCCAAAGCGATAAAGGCAGTTGCAAATTGTGTTTTTGCAGGCCTCAACAACTCTTTCTTGTCGATAAACTTTCTAAGCATGTTTACCAACCCTGGACGAGTGTAGATGTAGCTATTCGCTATAATAGCTTTCTCAAATGCCTTCTTCATAATAGGCAACTTGAAAATGTTTTCCAATATTAAATCCAAGCAATGGGATGCACATGATGTCTAAAACAACGTGGGATACTTCAACTCTAAGAATTTTCCTATTATTATTTAGAAGAAAAAAAAAAAGGTTAGTAGATATATAATCTAAATCTTCAGATTGTTTATTTGTTCATAAAGAATTAAAAATATAAAACAAAAATGAATTTCCTTTATACCTGCCATAACATTATTTGAAGCACTGTCGGTAACCACTTGCACAATATTTCTTACTCCTACTCTTTCAAAACATTTACTCAATAATTCATACATCTTCTCTCCAGTCTTTGCATATCCTGAAGCATCAATAGACTCTAAAAACATGCTTCCTTTAGGACAATTCACTGAAAAGTTAATCAATGTCTTCTCCCTTGTCCTTTCAACCATCACATAAGATGAAACATCCATACTTAGCCCATACTTGTTCATGATCTTTCATCATGCTACGAGTGGTTTCCATTTCTTGTTTGAGAAGAGGAATCTTGACTTCATGGTAAGTAAGCAGCTTTACACCTGGACCATATTGACCAACTGCTTCTATAAACACTTTGAAGCTATCATATGTCACGACATTAAAAGGAATGTCTGCATCATACATCCATCTGGTAAAGCTTCTACAAACTCAACTCCTTAACTCTTTCTTTGCATGGTCATTCTCATCCAATCTCGTTTGCCTTCCTTTGTTCTTCAACACATATGTTTCTAGGTTAGAGCTATAAAAGAGATCCATTGGACCCTTTTGTTTTGGCCCTTTGACAAGTTTTTTTCTAACATTTGACTGTTGGGGCTCATCCTCATCATCATCAAATTCGTCAAATTGAAACTCATCATCTAATAGTGGTGTCATAGTCCGCTCATCTTTGTCATTCTTCTTCTTTTGCATGAACTCTTGAATCTCCTATCTTTCTGATAGAGGACATCGTAGACAAACTTTAGTATTTCTATATCCCCCCGCTAAATGTTGTTTTGCCCAAAAGTTGCCACCTTTTGTCACTTTACCACAAAATTTACATGTTGTGCTGTTTTTATTACTAAGATCTGCTTCAAAGTATTTCCATGTAAGGTCGATTTTGTTACTCGAATAACTCGACGTCGAAGACGACATTGAGAGCTCCTACTAAAATAAAATAGGGCAATACCACAATAACTTTATTACTCAATAATCAATAGATTCAATACTATGATATTTGTGTAAATGAACATTATATACAATAACAAAATCAATTTATAAAACTCACAAGTCACATTGTCACAACAACTCACAACACAAACAAGTCATAACAACTTTCAAAGTCAAATAATTCATAAACAAGCTACAAATACAATAACTCACAAATTCAAAAACTAAGAAGAGAGAAGAGGAACTAACATGATTATAACTTCAAAGGAGAGGAATGAAAAAGAGAGGAGGTTGGAATCGGTGATTGGATTCTGGACTGCGGACTGGAGTCTGGACTGCCGGCGTGAGCTAGTTGGATTATCGGCGTGAGTAGAAGAGAAGAGAGGAGAAGAGACTAACAGCTGGACTATCAACCGTTGGCGTGAGCAGAAGAGAAGAGGGGAGACACTACAACAAAAATCATTTAATATCATGGTTTAATTATTACAAACATATATAATTTGTGCTAAAAAATGTAATTAAGCATGGGCTTTTAAAAGCCTGTCATAGAGTTTTCCAATAACATGTATCTAGTATGGGTCAATAAAGACTCGTAATGAATGTTTGGATATCTTATTAAAGAGCACGGTAGTAACCCATGCTAGTTATTTAATTAGAGAGCACACAAATAGCCCGTGCTCGATTATAGGTAGATACAAGAAACCACATATTTAATTAGAGACCAAAAATTTGGGGAGGGAAAATTTTCTTGGTTCCCCGCCACTCCCAACTCATTCCCCGCCATTCCAAACTCATCTTCTTCGTCTCACATCATAGATCGAAGTTTGGGTTTTTCATTTCATCTCAGGTTCCTTCTGTCTTTCTTGTTTTTATTTCACTGTCATTTCATTTTTATTTGTTGATTAAAAATCAATGACTAGGGATTTATGGGTTTTTGAGAAATCTAGAAAACAGACACTTTACAAAGATTCACACACTCATTTTGTTTCAATCATTGGGTTTTGAACAGACACACATGGATTTTGTGACATAGAGAGTGTTGTGTTTTGTGAGACATAAAAAGGTAGAAGAAGAGCATAAAAATATTTTCAAGAGTGAGATATAGAGAGCCATGCTTTTGTTTTTGTTTTTGCTTTTTTTTTTTTTTTTTTGTATGAAAGTAAGAAATGGAGAGATAGAAGAAGAGCGGAAAAGGATTTTCAAGAGTAAGAGATAGAGAGCTTTGCTTTTGTTTGTGTTTTGTATGAAAGTGAGAGATAGAGATCTGCTTTTGCTTCGGTCCCACATGGCTTTTGTTATATGTATTATGTGTCTTGGTGGTCCTCTGTCTCTCTCCAATGACCTTGTTATATGTATTGTTATATAAATTATTATATCTATTATACTGACATGATTATATGTATTACTTGGTGGTCCTATTTACAGGTCTACAAAAACAAAATTGGAACAGAGGAGTGGTTTCAGCATCATATAATTGATGTGAGTTTTCAAAATAATTATTTCATTTTAGCAGTGTAGTAGGCATGACAAAGTTTTATTTTTATGCTTTAATGTTGATGAATTAGTGTCTAAATTGTATCTGTCGAAACTTATATGTGCTGACAGTTACTTTTCCACCAAATATATATGCACCTGAAAGTTGCTTGCACTTGATAGCATAGTAGAGTTTACTGTATAGATGATTATCGCTTGATAATATATATATATATATATATGTATTTTAGTTCCTTCAATCTTTGATTGTTTGTGTTGTAGCCAAGTTTCTTAGAGCATATTTGTTTGGTGACATGTACAAGTCAAATTTTTATGGTCCACATGAGTTTTATTTGCTTTATAATGAATTCTTATTATGTAATAATTAAGGATTAATTCAGCCCCATATAGCTATGCATTAGCTATAGCCTTTAACCCATTTATTTTTGGTGTGCTAAACTAATAAACTAGGTGGTAAATTTTATGATTGCATAACCACCATAACCAATTTAGACAAACTCTATAACTATATAATGTGCTCAACAATGTTCAAACAAATCATTCCCAAGCGATTAAAGATCAAGCTAGCAAAAGAGAAAGTCTCTAGGAATACGTCCATTTGATAAAATACTATCAAATTTCTTATAAGAAACTTATCAAACACCACTATAAGTTTTTTTTTTTTTTTTTTTAAATAAACTCAACTATATTTATAACTAACAAATAGAACAATTCTAAAATAACCACATATTTTCATGTACCAAATTATAGTACATGATGAGACAAAACATATCCTTTAAATTATGTCTTGAACATGGACCTTCCCATGTTACCTTACTGTATACAATAATTTTATCAAGACCATTTCAAGATAAAAAGTAATAGACACCATTAGGAAAAAAAAAAAAAAAAAAAGACTTACATGCAATAATAGTAGTAGCAGAAATTCTACTGCCACATATGCCAAGTTGCTTCAAGTCATAATAAAGATGAACAAAAAACTAATCACCAGTCTAGTGGATAGCAATTTTTTCACTTGCCAACAAAATGACTCTAGCTTATATTTTCTCATGTGGTCAAGCCAGTAAAGTAGTCTCTATAGATAGACTCTTCTGCAGTCTTTTTCAGCCACTCTGATAATATTAATCCCACCCAATACCCTTTGAAAACCCATCTTTCAATCTCTTTGCTCTAACCCATAAAATCATAATTTAGAAGAGTCCTTGAAACTATAAAAATAAATCCCCCACTCATTCAAATAAATTTACAATTTTAACATTCCATACCCCTATCAAAAAAATATCACATAATATATATTATAAGCCTTGTCTGTCATAACATACCTTATAGTAAATGTATCAAACTCCCCCTAATAACTCATGGTAAATTTTGTGATTGCATAACCACCATAACAAAGCAGTAGCTATCATCTCTTCTTCTAAGACCCAAATGAGCCCAATTTAGAGGCCAAGACCAAACACCTATTAAAATAACAACCATAACCAAATGCCAATTTAAATGGCCACAACCCAATTCATGTCAGGGTGATTAATAAGATGTATGGTTAAATTATATCCTAACTACTATAAGTATTAGAGATATTTTAGTGTGAGTTCTTAATGGTATAACTCATGTGTACGAGTCTAAATTCTCTTTGTGACAAACTTTCAAAATCTCACTAAGTTAATTTTATATATTTATTGTAGGTTCTCTAATATAACTTATGTATAGGAAGTTTACATTGTCTTTATTATAATTTTGTTTGTCCATATTAGAGTCTACATTGAGTTTTAGTGATGTGGCCATGCCTAAAACTATTATAAAAAAAATAAATATAAAGCTATTTGCTAATGACCCTCTAACAAGAGTTGTTTTCATTTCTTTATTGGACTTGTTTGGACCACACACAACACCTCCATCCACCAAATAGGAAAAAAAAAAAGTCAATTAAGTGGGTACGGACATGGAGCAAAAAGCGATACCTTTTGCTAGATATGATTGACATTCACTTACCTATCCAAATGTCTTTGGAAAGTTCACTTTTACTTGTCTGAATTCTAAGATTCTACAACCTAGTAAACAACCACTAAATTGGGCCACTTTACCATTCACGATATTCCTCACAATCTATCCTTTAACACTTTTAGCAAAACAACAATTTTTGTGGATTTTTGTGGCCTTTGTTTCCTAACTCGAGACCTTGTTTAGTCCCCTAATTTCCTATGGATATACATGTAACATCAGCTCTATAACTAGCTCAAATTACTACACATATTAGTTTCATATTCACCACTAAAACCCTTACATAGCAGTACACACATTCAGAACTCTATCAATATGATTAGAGTGACTCACGCATATAGCAATACACATGAACATTAAAATATACCAATACACATGAAACTAAAAATTAGTAATTACTAATTTTCAGAACTACAAAATATTATACACATGATATTTTTTATACAAATTTTAATTTTATATTCTTTTACAGATTTGGTTGAATGCAAATGGATAAGCATTGGCTAACATTTTCAAGGTTAACATACTAAACTCAAAATATGGTTATTTGATGAATATAGACTCTAGATCTCAGCTAATGACACATTTTGCTTTGCTTTCATTTTTAGAATTGAGAAGGAATATAGAGATGGTGTCAAAAACTTTGTTGAGATTGCCAAAAGTAACGCAAATCGTGATATGATAGTATGCCCTTGCAAAAAATGCTAAAACCAACATTTTCATCCTACACAGATAGTGTATGAACATTTAATCATTAATGAGATGGATCCAACTTACACTAATTAGGTTTTTCATGGTGAAGACCCGAGATCTTCCATTCTAAATTATAAGATTTCTAATACATTTAAAATGTATACGGATGCTATTTTTGAAGATTATGGTGATCATGTTAAACCAAAGATTGAAATCAGAGACAAAAACATTAATAAGAATGTGGAAGATGTTGAAACTTCTTTGTATAAAGGTAGTACAAAATACATTATTGTTTGCAATTGTAGTTTTTTACAAACATAAAGCTACACATGGTCTCTCTAATAAGGGTTTCGATGAACTTCTAGGCATACTTAGAGATATGTTACCCCAAGATAACATTCTTCCGGATTCATTGTACTCAACAAAAAAGTTCCTTAAAATCTTTGATTTAGGATATGAAAAAATACATGCATCCATCAATGACTATTGCTTGTTTAGAAAAGATTTGGAGTATGTTGAAGAATGTATGAAATGTGGTGAATCTAGATGGAAAGTGAACAAACATTCTAAAGATATCCATAAAGGAGTGCCCGCCAAAATACTTCGATACTTTCCAATAATACCACGATTTAAGAGAATGTTTAGATCAGTAGAAATTGCTAAAGACTTAACATGGCATTATACCCATACAAGTCAAGATGAAAAAATGTGTCACCCTGTTGATTCACCTGCATGGAAAACTATAAACGACATGTGGCCAAGGTTTGCATCAGAACCACGTAACTTAAGGCTTGGTTTGGCTGCAGATGGATTCAATCCTTTTTCAAACCTTAGCTCAACATATAGTTGTTGGCCAGTGGTATTAGTAACGTACAATCTTCCTCCTTGGAAATGCATGTCCAAAGAAAATTTGATGCTAATACTAGTAGTTCCAGGGAAAAGGCAACCAGGGAATGATGTGTATTTGCAACCGCTAATAGAAGATTTAAATGAATTATGGCAAAATGGAGTAGAAGTGTACAATGGATATGCTAATTCCACCTTAAACTTGAAAGCTATTTTGATGTGGAGCATAAATGATTTTTCGGCTTATGGAAACTTGGCAGTGTATTGTGTGAAGGGTAAATATGATTGCCCTGTATATGGGTTGAATACATATTCTGAATATTTGCACCATAGTAAAAAGAATGTGTATACGGGTCATTCCTTCCTATGGATCATACATTTCGAAAAAAAAAAAATCATGGTTTGATGGAAAAGAAGAAATGAAACCAAAGCCTAGGGTAAGTACCGGTGAAGAAGTTCAACTTGCATATGCAGAAATTGAAAATGATTTTGGAAAGAAGAAAAAAGGGAAAAGAAAAAGAAATTGTAATCCTCTATGGAAAAAGAAATCAATTTTCTTTGATCTACCATATTGGGAGATAATCCTATAAAAAGAAAACTTATTCTATTTGATATCTTACATATTTTAAAACAAATTTAATTGGTTTATTTAATATGCAGGGATTATGTTTGCGGCATAACTTAGATGTGATGCATATTGAAAAAAATATTTGTGAGAGTCTTCTTGGCACACTTTTGAACTTGAATGGAAAAACAAAAGATGGTGTGAATTCTCATCGAGATTTACAATAATTAGGCATTAGGCATGAGCTTTATGCCAAAGAGAATGAAGATAAATTTTATTTACCTGCAACACCACACACTCTATCAAAGTCAGAAAAACTACTCTTTTGTAAACGGTTGGTTAATTTAAAGGTGTCAAATGGTTATTGCTTAAATATTTCAAATTGTATTGCATTAGATGAATGCAAGATAGTCGGACTCAAATCTCATGATTGCCATGTTTTAATGCAACAATTACTATCAGTAGCAATATGAGGTATTCTACCAAAAGGCCCAAAAATTGCTATTTTCCGGTTATGCTCATTTTTTAATGACATATGCCAAAGAGTGATTGATAGAAGGAAGTTAGAATTGTTGGAAGATGAAGTCGCAGTAACCATGTGTATGCTTGAAAGATATTTTTCTCATTCTTTCTTTGACATTATGGTCCATCTCACAATTCATTTAACAAGAGAAGCACGATTATGTGGACCAATTTAATATCGTTGGATGTACCCTTTTGAAAGGTTATCTTTGATATTTTAGATATTTTTGTTTATCAACTATGATTGGCTTTAAAATAATGTATTTGTTTTTATAGATTCATGAAGGTGTTGAAAGGATATGTTAGAAATCGTGTAAGATCAGAAGGATGCATGGCAGAATTCTATTTGGCAGATAAGTATGTGCAATTTTGTAGTGGATATATATTGCAAGCTTTAGATGTTGGTGATAAACACAGTAGAAATGAGGATATCATGTATGACAATGTAGTGGATGGGCATCCTATTTCTAACTGGACATTAGTTTCTATATCTTCAGACATGTTAGACATTGCACATCGCTATATATTATTTAACAGTGCAAAAGTGAAACCATACATTAAGTGAGTAGTTAAGTTAATTTTTACATAGTTTAAGTAGAAGAAAACATTATAAATTTTTCACTTATTTAGTACTATTTTATTATTTACATCCTACTAGCATGCACCTTGAAGAGCTTCAACGTTTATATTCAAGTCTTGCAAGTAGACCCACTTTACTACAAAGGAAGCATGCATCAGATTTCTCTTCATGGTTCAAAGCTAAGGTCGTATACAATGCAACCTTTTAGCCTTTTTTATTAGGTTGTCTTAACTTTAATCTCTTATTATTTATAAATTTATTGTTTATATATTTTGGAGTAGATAATTGATGGAGATAGTAGCTTGAATGTATCAACCACGTTAAAATGGCTTGCAATTAGACCGACAAAGCAAGCAACATCATATACAAGCTATGTTGTTAATGGGAAACGATATCGCACAATAGATAGTGAGAAATCTACTCAAAATAGTGGCTTTTCTCTTGAAGTAGAAACTATTTGCATGACCAATTCAAGAGATGGCACTCAAGTGATAAAAAAGATTGCTTACTATGAGGTTCTAAAAGAAATTTTTCCTTTAGACTTTTGTGCATTTCACGTCCCATTATTTAGATGTGATTGGGTGAGCAGTGGAAGTGATGTTAAAGTCGAAGATAGATTTACACTAGTTAATCTTCATCCATGTGTAAATAGATTTTATAGAGATCCTTTTATTTTAGCTTCACAAGCAACACAAGTGTTTTACTCTAGGGAAAATGATACATCTAATTGGTATGTTGTCTTGAAAGCATCTCTAAGAGGATTTCATGATCTAGAAAAGTTTGATGAGAATGCTTATATGACATCTACACCATTAGATGTATCTCTACTTGACTCTAGCATGGATGATAATGACGATTATGTTCGAATTGATTGTGAGGACATAGTTGTACAAATCTAGTGTTACTAGTTCTAATCATTTGGATATTTTTTGCATAAAAGGATGTGTTTTGATATTTCTAATTATAGTATATTTTTATATGTTTCTATATAGATTTTGAAATTACTTTTGTTATTGTGTTGTGCTTCATATATATTTCCAATAATATATAATAATTTTGATGCTTTTTTTAAAAAAATATATATATATGATGGTTGTATTTTAGAATTTTTGCAGATGTCGACTGAAAACTGTACTAGTACTTGATCATCAAGCGATAATGCAACACCAGCAAAGAAAAGAAAGGCAAGGAGCCAAAACCATTTGGACCTAAATAAAATTACAAGGGCTAAGGAAATCGAAATTTCTTTCAATGAGTTAGGACAACCAGTTGGGGAGTGTTCAAAAGTCTTAAGTACATATTGTGGAACTATTGCCACTTCATTAATTCCGATAACTTATGATAGTTGGCAGGTTGTACCAGAGATTTTGAAAAATAGTGTGTGGGAGACTACAAAGGTTTGATACTAACTTATTGTTTTTTCCTTAGAGCTTTTATTTTTAATATGTAGCAATCTTAATTGATCTCTTTATGAATTTTGATTATACAAACAGGAAAAGTTTGGTTTGCATGACATAGGTAAGAATTATGTACTTTCTTCGATGTGTAATAGTTGGCGAAAGTATAAAAGTAAGATAACCAAACAAATTAGAAGTATTCAACCTGGTCCTGATGCTAGTAGAGAGCTTCAAATGTTAAAGCATGATAACATAAAAAATGATGAAGATTGGAAAAAATTTGTCGAGTATCGATTGTCAACAAAATTTGATGTAAGTATACTAAGTACATATTATCTTCATGAAAGCTTCCATACAAGATTGTGACTTATATTTTATTTGTAGGAAATAAGTAATGAGCATACTAAGCTAGCGAAAATGAATGATATGCCACATACAACTAGTCGTAAAGGAATGGCACGACTACGTGAAGAATTGGTAATAACATGTTGACACTATTTATTTTGTCTTTTTATGGTTTGATGCAAGAATATTTTAGTAAGTTTAGAACATGATTTTGATTCATTAAAATATAATATTTTCATTGAATTTGTGTCTTAAGGTAGAAATCAAGTTTGAATAATAACATGAAAATCATTTGTCTAATGTTGGTGACTTTTCTAGAATTGGTGTTGGTGACTTGTGTGAAATGGTGTATTTTGCTAAGAATTTGTCTGTATGTTTAGTGAATTCAATAAATCATGTTCTCATGTTGTCATGATTATGTTATAAATATATAGAGGGCTGAAAAAATGACAAGAAATGAAGATCTAGCAGAGGTGGATAGAGTGGCACTATGGATAGCTAGACATAAGCACAAAGATGGGACACCAGTGAACCAAAAAGTTGGAGAAAAAATAGTATGACATGTTAAATAATATTTTTATTTATATAGTTTAATTTGCATTTATCACATTTGTTATTATTATCATATTTGTTATTATCATTTTGCTTGCTTGATATATAGAAGAGATGGAAGCGATCCCAAAAATGCAATCAACTACAATCAAGGATAATGTTGTAGCCCAAGTTTTAGGAAAGGAGCATCGAGGTCGAATTCGAGGGCTTGGGTATGGTGTCACACCAACAAAGGTTAATGTAGTTGTGGTTTCTAAATACACTACCATGCAGCTTGAAGAAAAGGTGAAAAATCTTGAGCAACTAGTTATGACATTAGTTAACAATAATAATCAAGTATGTCAAATGAAGCATTTGTAAGATTTGGATTTAATCATGTAGTATGATAACTTACATCTAATATTAAGTATATTTTAATTTTAGACTAATGATAGAGCAAGAATTGAAGGAAGAGTTCAATATTCTAGTACAAATGAGGTACATAAAAAAAATTAATTGTCTAAATATTAGGGTTCTTCTTTTTTTTATGTATTTTGACTTTATTTAGAGTTCTAAAACTCATGCTTGTTTAATGTTTTACTAATATGTTGTATAATTATAGCATTCAATTCCTTCAAGACAACAAGGAAGTAACAATGATGTTCAACGATCTTCTTCAAAAGTGAGTTGTTTAAAAAAAATGTTGTTAATGACAATTGGTTAATTGAGATTTTTTTTTTTTTTTAATACTCATATTTTTTCTATACATTTGTCATAGAGTATAAATGAACAGGATGTTTCATTTCTAAAGGGTAAAAAATGCAAGTTATTGCATTGGATTGGCAATGGAGAAGAAGTGGTTGAAGGTGAAATTGATTGCACTAATTCAACAGCTTTAGTTCATCATATGCTCCTTGGTCCATATTATTGGAGAGTTGCTGTGAACAAAATATTGGTGAGCAAGGTTCCTTTGATACGCCCTACTAATGACATTCGAATTCTTGAAGATGCTAGAGGCACCTACATTGCTTGGTCAATCAAGTATATTGCATGTTAGTTTTACTAAGTGATGGACACATAACTAGAATGTAGGTAATTGTTAGGCGTTAATATTATTTATTAGGATTTGCTACTATTGCTTATGAATCTTTTATAATTTTTATGGTTATGAATTATCAATATTATACAAAAGTTTTAGAAAATTTGTGAACTTTATAAATGTTCCAAATTATTATTATTAAAGTGTTATTTGACTATTTAATTATAGTAAGAAATTTATATTATAAAAATAAGTATGTTTCTTGACAACAGGTGCAATAATTTGTCAATTAGGGGCAAATCCTAATATAATTCATTAATAATTTATATAGGTATGCGTTCCTTTGAATATTTTTAACACGGGCATTGTTCATACTCGTTAATATTTTTAGCATGGGTGATGTCTGTACTCGTTAATATATTTAGCATGATGACATATCGCATTTGGTACTTTTCGTAGTACGAGCTTCATCCGTACTCGTTAATATTTTTAGCACGGACACTATTCATACTCGTTAATATGTTTAGCATGGGCTATGCCTATACTCATTAATATATTTAGCATGGTAACAACTCGTATTTGGTACTTTCTGTAGTATGAGCTTCGTTCGTGCTCGTTAATATTTTTAGCATGGGCCTAGCCTATACAGATTAATCTTTTAGCACGGGCGTTGCCCATACTCATTAGTTTTTTTAGCATGGGTTGTTGTTCGTACTCCAGAAGCACCGTTTACCATCACACCTTGATCCATCACATATGCTTGGCACGGGCGATGTCCGTGCTAGTAAAACATCTAGCACGAGCATTACCCGTGATTAATAAGCGTTTTTCTTACAGTGAGAAGTAGATCAGCGGCTGGAGAGCATAGAAGAAGAGACCAAAAGTGGATCGGCAACTGAAAAGTGACCTAAGTGAGATTTCGATGCTTGTCGACTGCCAGCGAGCTATTTTCGACTGCCAGCAAGCTTTTCTAGCTGCTATAATAATGACCTAAGTCGCCAGTGAGATGACAGAACGAGACAGAGATTTTTTAGCCCATTTGACCAACTTTGACCCTTATAAAGGGTCGTGATTTTGCAAGGCGTGCCTAGGCGCACCTATCGTCTCATTACCTAGGCGCGCAAGGTGAGCGTCTAATGAACATAGACGCGTTTCAGGTGATACCAAGCGCCGGAACAACGCCCTGAGCCGCCTAGTGCCTAGGCGCGTCTTTGATAACTATGGTCATCGCTTTTAATGAAACAACGGATAAAATCAATCAAGTGGTATATATTATGCAAATAGCACTGTTATGAACTCAAATTATCAACCAATGTCAATTACAGATATTATGAATTTATATTGCATTACATCATTACAAGCATACTTGTATATTTTGCTACACTTGCATGTAAATTTTACCAATAACTACAAGCATAGTTAAAAAAGTAAAAATAAGACTAATAATATTGATAACTTTGTAGTTGTTTAGGTGTACCTCCATTTTCTCTAATGTTCTTTCAATATGATTAGTGATGTACCATAACTGATCTTCAAATGCAACATAAGTGTGGCTATCCTTCACATTTTACGGATCATTTATTAATTCATATTCTTCCACTTGTGACTTCACTCGAAAATCTTCATCATCGGGTGCCCAAAACAAAAAGTAGTTGCATTTTTTATTTTCAAAGGTGAAATATAATTTGTTTGGATTTTTTTGTGACTATGAAAATTTTACCAGCGCTTTATTTCTACATACACATCTTCTATTCTTAAATTTGATTATACCTCCATTCACCCTACTACTACTATCATAGGAACCATCCATCACTTTTCTGATGATTTTAAGCACAAAAAAAAAAAATTTCAAACTGATGAATGAAAGAAGAAGAAATGAAGCGATGGTGAAGACGGAACGGAAAAAACACATAAAACCATCAAATGATGATTTAATGGGGAAAAAAAAAGGTAAAACAACACTAAGGCATCACCTCCCTTATATTGGCCAACAAAATGTAGTCGTTGGATGGCCAACGGCTATATTTCAATGGTCACAATATTTTGTTTTTCAATATAAAAAATTTAAGTAATTTCATCTATTGTATAACAGTAAAATGGTCAAAACAAATGTTACTAACCTTCCTGGTACCCGCCAAAAAACTGGCAGCTCAACTAATCCTTTGTCATTTTTTTTGTCCCTTTTCATGGGCAAATCTGTTAAACAATATCATAAGTATAAAGGTAAGAGCATTTCGATCTTTTCACGGCGGTCAACGGTTATAGCTAAAGCCAGTTGACCATCATCTCCGGGCATGGTGTTACAAAAAGCAAACTTGTTACGCTACTGTTTTTATGCAAACCCCAATGGGCTTTTGTGTAATTACATCTTATATTCAATGCATTGCTTTGGGTGTTTTTAAACACCCCAAGTTCCTCAGATAAAAATGCATACATGTGAGGGATATCTTATCTAGAAGCCTAGAAGTCTTGAGTTAACCTCGTATTGTTAGAAAGAGAAAATGATATAATATTGTTTATACAGACATAATCTAACATGCTTTAGATCAAGTCAACAAAAGTTGAAGCTAAATACGTTACTAAATGGTGTGAAAACTATTGTTTGTTTAATTCATACGTGTACTTTATCATATTATTATATTACTTCATTCTCTTCAATCTAAGTACTTTAACACCAGATCATTATTGAAGTGATTGTACTAGACATATAGAATCTTCCACCATATTATTGATTTTATTCTTGTACAATACAAAAATATCCTGTCGAAGTTCTGGATACACTCGAAGAGCTTTGCTTCCATATTACAAGCAATCATGTTATAGCCTGTATGTACAAGTCATTGCCAGTGTTATAATCCCATCTCAATTAAACATGAATTGTCGCACTAGCGTGCTGCCTCTATGGTGGCAACACTGCCACCGCTTAACCAGCAAAGTGCCACGCGCATGGCTCAACCCCTTGTGTTGCTAAACTTAGTTGCTTATCTTCCCCTTCCTTTGTGGGCTTCTTCTCCCTCTCTTAGGGGTCATCCTCCTCCGATTTTCGAGAGTTTTCATTCTAGACTATGTCTCAGTTGACTTTATCTAGATAGTTCGACAATATTACCTTTATGTATATGGTGTGTTAATATGTCAAAAAAAAAAATAAAAAAAAAACATGAATTGTCAATTAAACATGAATTATTTCTTTAGTTTATAGAGAATAGTATAAATATCACCTAATATATTAAATTTTTTTTATATATAATTATAAAATAATCCGATATCAATAATCAAAGTTATAATGAAACTTGTCAAATGTTATTCGTATAGTTTAAAAATCGACTTTTATAATATTAAAGATATCTTCTTCATAGTAACAAGAAAAAACATATAATATATATAAAACTTTTATAATCAGATATATCGGATTTTAAAAAGTAAGTATCAACCAATCAAATTCATCTACTGTATTTTCTCTCCTATTTAATTTAAATGTTATTGATAAATTTGATTGGTTAATTCTTACTTTTTAAAATCAAGTATACCTAATTATAAAAACTTTATATATAAATTATTTCTTGGTTTTAGAGAATGGTATGATTATCACCTAATATATTAATTTTTTTTTTTTATATATATAATTATAACATAATCTTATATCAACAATCAAAGTTATAACGAAACGTTCAAATGTTATTTGTATAGTTCAAAAATCAACTTTTATAATATTAAAGATATCTTCTTCTTCATAGTAATAAGAAAAAACATATAATATATAAGACTTTTATAATCAGATATATCTTATTTTAAAAGTAAGGATCAATCAATCAAATTCATTTATTATATGTTCTTTCCTATTTAATTCATATACTATTGATGAATTCAATTGATTAATTTTTATTTTATAAAATTAGATATATATAATTATAAAAGTATTATATACATAACCTATGGATGAGTGATGGCATATGCAAGTGATTTTTGAGATGCCATATTTAATATTACACGACGTAATTGCTGAACCACGTAAAAATCCGGTGTTCTTCGTTTGATCCTCTGTTTCTGTCTTTGTCTTTTCTTGGTATTTGTGCTTTCTCACATTGATTGCAGGTATTGGGCATTAATTACTCGTCGACTGAATTCCAACGTCGACATAGATATATATAATTATAAAAGTATTATATACATAACCTATGGATGAGTGATGGCATATGCAAGTGATTTTTGAGATGCCATATCTTTGTCAGAGCCAACAGAAAGTTCTCTAACAGAAACTCTCATTGGTTTGGAATTTGAATTATAAGTGGGTCTATGCTGGCGCATCGAGGGCCCCACAAGCCAAGTGGGGAGCTTGGATATGGTGAGGTGTGTCACAGGATTTTTCAAACATGTGCTGCTCATATGTATGTATCAGTACATGCGATGTTTTTGCCGAAAAAAAAAAACATCCACGCCATTGACAATAAAAAGTGAAATCATCAATCATATTATTGCTAGTTTTTTTCTTAAAAAAAAAAAAAAAAAACTATATTTTTCAAAAATTTATCAAAAAATTTTATTCAAATGATATAGTAGATCGATTTGTAACTATCACATTAATTTTATGATAACGTATTAATGATGTGATAATTATATATAAGTTTGTTATATCATTCGGATAATAAATTTTATTGCTTTTACTAACTTACTGGTTTGGATAAAATTATCTAAATCAATTTCTTTAATAATGACTATTAGAGATTGATTGTAAAGGTGGTTATTGAAAAATCTTACAATCAATTTAATGATGATTTTTAAAAATTCTTATTGGGTGACTTTACCCAAACTAATAAGGTTGCCAAAATCTATTTTTACTAGTAGGATAACTAGAGGACCTCTTTTGAATCTTGATGGCCCTTTCATCCGTAATGTGTTTTGCTATAGGGAAAGGGATAAAAAAAAGTAAAATAATAAAGTAAAAGGGAAAATGCTTAAACTGACCCATTTCAGCAGCCCCTCTCCAAAAGTAACCTTTTAGGTTTTGATCGTACAAAGTTGACCATGAATGGACAGAAATGCCCTTAATGAGCCATGGGGTTAATTGACAAATGCTGAAAGTGTTGGGTTGTGAACAAACCTATCCTCTCAACTGATACTCTCACCAGTGCGTCCTCTCTCTCGTTGAGCAGGGTCTCCCGCCCAGGAGCTGTGCAGCAGTATCGTCCCCGCGAACGACCTGCCATTTTGTCGCAGCTCGTCATCTCTCCCTTTGAGCAGTCTCTCCCGCCCAGTAGCTGTGCAACAGTCTCCTCCCGCCGAACGACCTGCCTTTTTGTCGCAGTAACGACGACTAACATGTTTTAACATTTCCGACGGCCTAGTTGTCTGGTCAGCTGCTAACGTCGTATTTTCGCAACTATGCAGCAATCTTTGGCTTTGATCTTACAAACCATGAATTATTCTGTATCTTAGGAGATATTTTTACAATCTAGAATTTTGCCCTCTCTGGTTTTCTTATTTGTTTGCTGAGAAATTGCATCTCATTTTCTGATTATCTATAAATTATTAAAACTTTTCACAGAAAGTTGTTTTTTATTTTGTATTTAGTTTGATAAGGTGTTCGTTTGTTGTAGAATAACCCAACAGTATGCTCACTGTTGTTGAGATAGTTTTTTTATGAATAATGTCTATTTGTTCAGATTGAGAAACAAAGCGTATTCTATTCTCAAGGTCTATCAAATAGTGAGCTTGGCAATGGTTCTTCAAAGCTGTCATTAGTTGAGAGGAATACAGAGGCTGGAAATCAAGAGACTTGCCTTGAATGCGAAATACCACCTGTATCTCAGGACCCACAAAATGTGAGTATTCTGTCGTTTAAATAGTTTGCTGGACACCAGTTTCTCAGCTCATGGAAAATAATATTGATTAACATTTGGATGATTGTTTGATTATTATCAATACATATTTCAATTGATAAGTAATTGTACTCTCAGTGGCACAGATGCTGTGGTTGATAAAGTTTTTTATTAGTTTTTGTGCTCTCATGTTGTGTTCAGAATACGCTGTTAATGGCTTTCTAATTTCCCTATTTTTGGATTATATGTAACCAGGAGATTAAATGGCAAAAGGAAAAGTTTCAGGCTGATATGAAGAGAGAAATGTCATTGTTGAACAAGGGAAGGGCTACTGTTGCAGCGAAGAAGGCAGATATTATCAAGTTTTTGACACAAAGTGCGTCATATGCAAGTCAGGTAATGTGTTGATTTTCTTTGCTGAAGTAACTTACTTTAGCATTTAAAATGGTAAACACTGAAGCATTTAATTTCAGTCATACTGGTGGTATAGATTCTAGTGATGAAGAGATAATTTTAATCATCATTGTGTTTCCATAACTACCTTGTGTTTACTTCTTTGAACTTCGTATTTCTAAGTCGTTATAATTACAAAATGGCAGAACCAGATGCAGGCTGGACAAGATAGGTTGACCCGAAGATGATTTTGACAATAAACAAAGTCGTTGCAGTGAACAAGAGATTTTGGGGGAGGTTTATGACTTGTGAGCTGCGTACAATAATTTAATAGAAAGGTGAAGGAATAGAGGTAGGTTTTTCTGAAGATGTTGGTAGAATGGGATTTTAGATCTTTGTGTTTGCATATTTACTGATATGGAAATCTTGAATGCATGATTGTCCAACGACGGCAGCTTTGCTTTGAGGAAGACTGCAACTGGGCACATTAATTAGTGAAGCATGTGTTACTCGGTTCTCTGTGCAGTAGTGGGTGTTAGTGTTTTGCATGATGTATTATGCCAAATTTGTTGTGGAATGTCCTTTTCTTCTATTTGTTTTATTTGAAAAATATTAGAACTGTTTTATGAAGAAAATGAATGGCCATGTGGTGTCCTTTTGAAACGGAAACGACCAAAATATTAGAAAAATTTTAAGGCCTGCACTCGAATTCTATTGCATTGAGTTAGACTGCAGTTTGAATGCTTTTGTGGTCTGGTTGTTCCTTGAGTTATGGCTTGGCAATTTATTGGCATGGTGCCAACATTTCTGTAAAGAAGAGTTTATAATCCTTGCTGGAGAATTTAATATCTTTTGTCTATGGTACAAGGTTTGAAATTAAAAATTGGTTTTGAGTAGGGAAGAAGGGGATGGGGCTGAGGTGTAGGGTAACGCATTTAATGGGCCATGTGATGATAGGTCGTGTTTGGATGAAATGAGAAACAGGAAGTGCAGAGATTTATGATAGAAGCTTTTGGAGAGCGGAAGGAAATTCTTGCTATTAGACTTATTATGTGATGTTTAGCATTGTAGGATATATTTTTAAACTGCTGTTGTTATAATTTCAGCTTTATCCAATCTCATGAATCAAGTGTAGGTGATTCTTTTTTCCATGCATGTTGTTGACTTGATATGTTGTCCTTGGTTGATGCAGGCTGCTTGTTGTTCTGCGAGAGAAAACATACATATATGATGCAAATACTGTGACAATTTTGAATACTATTGATACAGTGCCAAATTTACAAGGTGAAGTCCGAAAATCCTTATTTTGCACTTATAAAAGCATATACAGCTTGATGGAATTTGAAATTTCCAAGAAATGTAGACAGTCTGGTCTCTTACCAGTGAATTAATCATGGATATCCTATTTCGTATAGGGTAGTTGAAAAGTAATGGTTGTTTTGCTTGTGAATGTGAGATTCTTTCACCCTGCAGTTTGTTAAATTAACAAAATCAAGGTGCGAATGAACTGTCTTTCATGCTGATTTGTTGGATGAATCCTTGTCTTTAAGGAAGGGAAAAAAAAAATCACATAGAAGTTTGAGAATTCCATGGTGGATTAGAAATATGAAAACACAACATCTATAATAATATGCTTTTGGTAGAACATATTTGTTTATTTTTTTTTATGATTGTATTTTCTGTTGTTATCTCTTCTAGCTGTATTAGTGAATAGTTCGTTATCCTATGACTGTATTAGTGAATGGTTAGTTCATATTATTTATGGATATTTTTCGTCATTGATAGATTATTATTCTGAAAAAATGAAAAATTAGAACCAATTTTATCATTGAACCGCAAGAAGAGAACAGTAGTGGTGTCACATGCTTTTGGAAGTGATAAGCTTTGGGAATATGTTGAATTAATTAATTGTATATATTTTACGTCAGGACTTTGTGCATTCTCCCCTAGTTTGGATGCTTGCTACTTGGCTCTACCTGGAACAACAACGAAAGGAACTGTTTTGCTGTGCAATGTCATGGAGCTGCATTAACATTGTGAGGTTGTGGCGTAAATACTTCTTATCGTAATGGAATGCAACTTCACTGTGTTTTGTTATTGTAAAATGTAACCTTGTTTTTTTGCAAGAATTTTTTCAAGTACAAAGAAGAAAGTTGTCAAAGTTTTTTGCTTTCTTTGTAGGGATGATAATAATCTAGCATGTTTGGTCTTCACTTGAATACATTGATGACAGTGCTAAAGTTTGATTCTGTTACATAACTGCAACCTGTTATCCAATAGAATAGTAATCAAGCTCATTGCGCTTTTCATTTGTTGGATACTATTACTCTATGCAGGAATTCTTTTTATCTACCATCGTGGATGCATATTTTTCTTGATGCATATTTTTCTTGTTGCATTTTATAATGAATACAATTATACACTAAGCATTGTGAATGCAACGTTTAGGTTTGATTAGATTGATTACTTAAATTGAATTGATTTGAAGTTAGCTTTTCCTACTTTGCTTTACCATGATGTGAGGATTTCAATATAAGTGACAATATAATGCAATTAAGAAAATAGGCTAATGAAGGAATCAATGAAAATATGAACATGAAATGGAAAATAGAAAGAGAAGGAAGAGGAAAATGATTACCCCAACCTACAGTATAAGCTTATCAAATGCATTTGTTGAGAAACAAATCCTCAACACCTTAGCGAGAATGAATAAACTTATTTTGTTCACAAATCTTCACTTGATGCAATAGTCACAAAATAAAAAGAATGAACATATCAAATAATAACAGATGGAGTGATTTACATAAGCAATTGTAGAGTTCATCTACATTATAATATTATAATAATTAATGTCATGCCATTAAACATTAATTGATTTATTTTGTGTCCATTCCAATACTACAACAGAAAGACAAAAAAAACATTACTCTTGGTGGAGATCAATTTCATTTACACGAAATACATCATACGTTCCATTTAGTCATTTAGTAATAGCACATGTAAGCTAAAGCAGTAATGTTAAAGGGTGATTTGTCTAATGTCAGTCATGCATGTACAATTCTTCAATAAGGCACAGGAACACCTACTCCAGGCAGAAGGTATAAAGGAAATCGTACGAACCTTAAATTCTGTTTTCACTTTCACTGCTGCTCGGTGATTTCCCAGCACAATACATGTACGTATAGTATCACTTATACTAGAATCAACAAAAATTGCTAGTTTGGTGCTCACTTCAAACTCATGTTGAATTATGTCAAAAATAGATTGTAAGTAGAGGTGCAACTATCTAGGGAGAATCCCAAAATCAAGTACGCAATAAAGTATAACCAACCGTACTACTATGCTGTAAAAACCAGATTCAACATACAAAATGGGAACAAAATCACAAACACAAACGTTCTGTCACAGAGAGGGGCCTCCAAACCTAGAGGTAGTGATCCCTACCTCCAGGTTGTGATCCCAACCTTGAGGTAGGGATCCCTACTTTAACGTTGGGATCATCCCTTGTTTAGAAGAAAGCTCCAAATTGGATCCCAACCTAAACGTTGGGATCCCTACTTAAAGGTTTAGGGATTTATCGTAGAGGTAGGGATCGTTACTTTAACATTGGGATCAATTCTTGATGTCAGATGCAACCTTCAGGGTGAATCCCAACCTCAAGGTAGGGATCCATCCTTTAACGTTGGGAGCATCTCTTTTGCTGGCATCCATATGCTCAAGTTTGATCCCAACTTGGACGTTTGGATCCCTACCAAACCGTTGTGATCACAACCTGTAGGTAGGTTTCCCTACTTGGAGGTCAGATCATCCCTTGGTTTCAAATCTTGGAGGTGGGATCAACACCTAGAGGTTGGGATCCCTACCTCTAGGTATTGATCCCAACCATTTCATGTTGGGACCCATCCGGGTCTGATACCAACCTTCCAGTTGGGATCCCTATCTCCAAGATTTGATCCCTACCTATGGGTTGGGATCTCAACTTTTAGGTTGGGATCAATAACTTTACTTGGATAATGGAGATTGGGGTCATCATTTTCCTTTTCCTTTTCTTTTTATTTTCCGTTTCATGTTCATATTTTCATTATTTAATTCATTAGCCTAATTTCCCAACTAAATTATATTGTGAATGTGACATTAGCCTAATCACAACTCAAATATATAGGAATACCAAAGCAATAACACACATGAAATCTTTTACAATAAAACATAACCTGATGACATTTTGAGATAATATTTGCGCAATAGTAATAACGTAATTGCACAACAACAACAACAACAACAATAATAATAATAATAATAATAATAATAATAATATGACAGTGTACTGAGTACACTATTTACATGAACAAGAATAATAATAATAATAATAATGTGCCACTTTCTTTTTACAAGACATCAACACCAGAAGACCTTTTCATCATTCACAAAATATTAGAAAATAAATACTTGCCACAAGATACCTAAAAGTCCAAACCTTGCACAACATGGCAACATTGCTCAAGGAAAAAACCCCTAAAACATTCAATGTTTTCGAAAACAAACCACTCATCTGGTTATTAGAAGGTTTTGACGCTGTAACTGCAAACTAGATGCATGTTCTACCAGTTGTTGGTTTTCTTGTAAGAGACTAGTCCTACATTCTTCCAACTCTATCACCTGCCAGACTTGATTTTAATTTCCATATCATAACAAATAGAGAATCATGTTGTATAATAGCCTCTATTATTTCAATTCACATGCAATTTGCTAGATTCTAATATGGGAAACGAAATGATAATAAACTGAATTTAATTACCCTATCTACCAGCACGTACAGTCATGCGATATCATTACTCAGGCTAGCAATAGTTTCTTCCGATATACTCTATCAAAGTTAAAATATCAAAAAATAGACACACGTGAGGAAGGCCTTTATATTTGAATACTCATAATAAAAACAGATGAAAATAAAAAATAATTGAAAATAACAAAATATGATTTGAATGGAAGTTGTTACAAGATGTGTCAATATGAGACTCAGAACACAGTATAAAAAGAAATTTATACATCTTTAACTCCGTACCTCTCCAGGATGACATGTATTCATTGTTTGCACATCAAGTTTGTAGTTTTGCTACCGAATTAACTGTGAAGCATACGAAGACTCTGCTTCAATATGTTGCAATAGCAAAATGATGGTATTAACAGTTAAGTAATAGAAGATACTTTATTAAAGTAAAAGCAATTTAGAGAAAACATTAATTTAAGAGTCACGTCACTTTTTCTGCTCCATCGAAGTGCCCCATTTGAACCACCAAATGCATAAAATGCAAAATGTCGTTAATTCACAGTTCCAAAGTTATCAGCAGCGTACACATACAGTACTGACATTTTTCATATTGGTTTATCACAAGTTCATTTTCATACAGGAGCTTAAATAAGGAAAGAAATACACAATAGTAGTCATCTCATAATTTCACCGAAGTGGTTATCATCTTAAACTTTTGTATGGGTTCATTGTCGTTTGTTATATACTCCAAAAGTTGTAGTTGAGGCTCTATTTCCATTAGAAGGAACAAACTTATCAAAGAGGATTATTTAATTTTTTAATAGCTTTCCTAAGAGCTTGCATGCAAAGGTTATTTGTGTGAACAAGATATTAATACAGTAATCATATCGTGTAGCTATTCAGGCCCTCTGAGAATATGATAAAAAATCCACTCACTTTGTTTATGGCTCATTGCAGATATCAAATCAAATGATAGAAGCTATAGTATAGCTTACCAAACTATTTTGCAGGCCTCACCACAAATAGTCAAAGAATTGTAAGAGAAATTGAGATATATACAAATGTTTCTTGTGTTGCAATTTTGTAAGCTAAGCCTTAATTTTAGACTAATTATGCACCGTCTTTCTTCAAGACTAGGAAGCAATAATCTTCAATTACCAAATATGAAAAGTAAAGTCAGTGGTGAGTGAAATTCGATTTTGCCATAGCAACGTACATGACTAGCAAGCAGGTACCAAAGCAAATAGTATGCGGCACCAACCACGGTACTTTCAGCAAAAACACTCGCAGACTTCTTCAGATAAAAAATTATAGGCAAATGGCGAACGAACGTAGAAATAAATTGAAAAAACTTAATATTTTGCAGTGCCTCATTTGTGGACACTACTTCTGCACCTTATCTCTGAAGCAATATCCAAACCTCAATCTCCAAACAGTTAAATAAGAGTTAACAATTTTATATTATAAAAAAAAAGACATTGATTGGACAAAAATGCCCTAAAGGAAAATGGGCGCCATAAATTGCAGCTTAACCCGCCAGGCTTGGAAATACATGCATAACTCATTTGTCTCTCCATCCAATTTGTCCAGCTGCTGAAATACATGCATAACCCATATTTCTCTTCTTCTATTTGCCACTTCGTAGTGTGTTGTGAGCTTCCAAGCCTGCTAACCCGCGAGCTGCTGAAAGGCATGCAGTAAAGTAAAAGATTCTTCCAAGTAAGTAGTGTTACTGTGTCATGACCTACCATGCATGCTAACCCGACAACTTCTGAAATGCATGGACAAGCCATTTGGTTCATTTTCCATTTGCGTCTACTTAGTGTGATGTTTCCCTCCCACCGAATGTAGCCTTCCATTTTGGCTCTTCCCACGCCTCAGTCGGTCTTCTTAGTTTCCACAAGCGAGTGTCTTCTCAGTTCGACACCCAAATTCTAGTTCTCTCTTTCGACGGCGGCCAGAAGGAGTGAGTGACGTTTTGGACGACATTGTACTACGCCATAGCTGTCAGACATCTTGGTTGCTGTAGCGACTTCGTATCTGCGGGTGGTAAGTTTAATAGACCAGTGTTACTTGCTATGGATATCCGAATGTGGTAAGTTTATTTGAGCGGTTCTTTTGTGGGTATGTTTTGTGTTTTCTGTGTGTGGTGGTATGAGTATTGATCGAATGAGTAAGTTAGATTTAATTGGTAGTCGTTAATGTTGAATGTTTAGGTGGAATGTTGTAGACGATTTCATCCGTGGTGTTTGATATTGAAATGTAAGGAGTTGGTTGGGAATCCCAACCTTCAGGTATCATTGCAGATTGAGAATCCATAGTGAAAAGTCTTCTGAACCTGAATATGAAAAGAAATTCAGGGGAGAATCTATACAAATGTTTGTGTTGTTGACATAAATGCAATTTGTTTGGAGGAAAAATAAAAAAATACAACTTGCACATATGCGGGAGATTGTGCGAGTTGTAGTTTTTGTTTGGCACAAACCAGGAGGAAGCAATGTTTGGATATAAGTACTGACCATAATATTGCCTTCATTTGACAGGTTGAAGGACATGGATAAAGTTCGGGTTGCATTGCAATACAATGGTGAGTGGAAGAATAAGGGAGGAAATGTTATGTACGATGGTGGGAAGACAAAAGGAATTTTGTTGTCGAGGACAGCAGCGTATCAAGAATTACACGATGCAGTATGTAATGCACTTGATATAAGCGCAGCTGAATTTGCAATGATGATGAAGTTCAAGTATAAAATGTGTGATGCCGCCCCACCAATTGATGTGTTGAATGATAGTGACGTTGAGTTCTTTATCGCTGAAGTGAGTGATGTCATGACGAGGAATCCATTATGCATTACAATGGAACGCAAAGGTGACTCCACAGCAGCGGCAGTAGTAGGTGAGGCAGAATGGGGCGCAAAAGATGGAGTAAAAGATGGTGCAAAAAAAAGTTTGGGCATTGAAGTACCGCATACTGCAGAGCTGATAATGAGTGATGACGATATGATAGAGGTTGATAACAATGGAGACCTTAGATTTGTTGATATAGGAACCGAAGCTGCAGATGTGTGTACATCTCCATTGACACCTACGGAACTATCACCAATTGATAGGGTTGACAGTTCGAAAGAGAAGATGCTGAAATCAGAACAAGTTGAATGGGATGGTCATGTTGCAACGACATCTTCGATTCCTAAGGCAATAGAAGGTGGTCATATTGAAAGTATGTCCAACTGTGTTAAAGAAGTTCGGGCCGGTGATATATTCTCCAATAAGGAGGAGCTACAATTGAATATAAGAATGTTAGCCGTGGATAGACAGGTTAATGTCAGAGTGAAGAAATCCACGAAAGGGTTATTGGTTATGGGGTGTGTGGAAAAAAGTTGCAAGTGGTGGCTGCGTGCAACAAAACTTGCGGGGTCAGAAGCGTTTCGTGTGCGGAAGTACAATCCGGACCATAGTTGTTCTCTTGATGTGCTTGTTTTTCACCGTCCGCAAGCAACAAGTAAATTGATTGGGCATTGCATAAAATGGAAGTATGAGGGTGCTTCTCAGTGTTACCGTCCGAACGACATAGTTGAAGACATGAAGAAAAGGTATGGGCTGAGTTGTAATTATAATAAAGCATGGAGGGCTAGAGAGGTTGCAATGACAATAGCAAGGGGATCACCGGAGCAGTCTTATAGTGTGCTTCCGTTGTATTGTGCGATGTTGGAAATGAAAAATCCAGGGACTGTGACCCACATTGAATGTGATGATTCCAATCGATTCAAGTACTTTTTCATGGCATTAGGAGGTTCGATTGATGGATTTAAAACTTCCATTCGGCCCGTTATAGCCGTTGATGGAACATTCCTAAAATCAAAGTATAAAGGAACATTATTTATTGCGACTTGCATGGATGGAAATAACCAAGTGTACCCATTAGCTTTTGGCATTGGAGATTCAGAAAATGATAATGCATGGATTTGGTTTATGACAAAGTTGCATGGGTGTATTGGAGAAGTTGCAGATCTTGTGTTCATTTCAGATCGAAACACAAGTATAGCAACAGCTATTGAACATTCGTTTCCAGGGGCATTGCACGGAATATGTATGTATCACTTGGGGCAAAACATGAAGGCCAATTGTAAAGGTGGTGATGTGCAGCAATTGTTTTACAAGGCTGCCAAAGCATACCGGGTTGCAGTGTTTAGTGCGCGTATGTCCCAAATCACAGGACTTAATAACAAGGCAGCTAAGTATTTGATGCTTGCAGAACCAACAAAATGGGCAAGATGTGAGTTTGATGGTAGAAGATATTCCATAATGACAACAAACATTGCAGAGTGTTTGAATGCCATTTTAAAGGAGGCACGAGAGCTACCGATCACGAAGTTAATCGAGCATATACGTGGTGTACTTCAAAGATGGTTTTATGAAAGGCGTGAGGAAGCTGCGAAAATGTCTACGCCAATGACCAGATGGGTTGAAGCGAAGCTGCGAGAGAGGATGAAGAAAGCATGTACTTATCCTGTGCGACCTATTGATTCGGAAAAGTATCTTGTTATAGATGAATATTTGAACCCAGTTGTGAACCTGCAAAATAGAACGTGTGACTGCAAGAAATTTCAGCTAGACCAACTGCCATGTGCACATGCACTAGCAGCCTGTACTAGTCGCCACATATCTTGTTATAGCTACTGTGCTCTGTACTATAGCGTGGAAACTTTACTAGAAGCATATGCAGCTTCAATTCATCCGGTTGGGCATGAAGATGACTGGATTTGGCCTGAGCATGTTCAAGTTCCTATTATCCTACCACCTGAAGGTCGTATCCCGCGTGGACGACCTTCCACAAAAAGAAAACCTTCAAAAGGTGAAGCCAAGAAGCAAACAAAGTGCAGTAGATGTGGTGGCTTAGGACACAACAGACAAAAGTGTAGGACACCTATTCCAGTATGATCAGCAACTACACTCAAATGGCCTGCAGAAGTGCCAGTGGAAATTTTGTCTTTCTTTGTGGGGTTTATTGACTTGGGTGTTTTGGGTAGTGGTTTTTAGTTTTGGCTAATGAGGCGTGATGAGTATGTTTTGTTTGCTTTGATATTGCATTCTGTGCCTACTTGTGTGTTGTTGTCGAAAAAGGAAAGAAAATGGGATGTTTGAGGAATCCTCACAAGTCACAAACAAAGGTTTGTTTTGTTGAAATTATTTATACATTTTTTTGTATGCAAGTAGTTAATTTCTGCCCTACTATCATAACAAAGCTACATCGTTAGTTGTCCTGACAATGACTTGGATGGTAGTTGATAACAGTGATAGTTCTGTTATGAGGAATGTATCTGGTGTAAGTTACGCTTTGCAAGTTGTTATGGCTAAACAGTTTTCTCTTGTAGATAATGTGAACATGTAACGGAAAAATCATAATTTACAAGTGAACTATTATTTTATCATTAAACGTGGTTTCTACTTGATGTAAAATGAATCTTGTTCGGTTTGTTGGCTTAGTTAGACTTAATCGTTAGAATTTCAGAACTCACTAAGACAAATTTAAACATAGTATAATTATTGTGATGACTAAATAATTTCCTGTAACCACATTTCTGGTTTTTAGTTTTGCTGTAGCTGGAAGTTTAAATCAGTTTCTTGTCCAGCATATGTTGTTGGAACCTGAATAATATCAGCAGAACCGGAAGAAACCAGTGCTAAGTATGTTGATGCTATTGCTTTATTGCTCATTTATTGGATAAGAACATCCACCTTTCGTCAGTTCTGCTGTAGTGGAACTTTTGTTATATTCGCTTACCAATTGTAGGTGTCTGCAGCTATCGTTTTTTTTTCGGGTATGCTGTCGTGGTTGGAGTGCCTAACAGCCATTCCATGGTCCAATGAGGAAGAGGAGAAAGTCATATCTCTACTTGCTGAACTTCACCGTCATGACTCAGCTACTGAGGTTCTGCACAGAGTAACATGTCAACCATCTACTTGTACAAGAGCTGATGACATCTTCTTGAAACTACTGAGTGGAGTTCTACAAGCCAGAGATGATACAGCTCGTGCAGATATAAAAACTTTAATCGCCCGCTTACTTATATAACATGCATCTAGTTAGGACAATAGGCTTTTTATGTAACGAAACCCTTTATAATCTCTGATATTTGCTTGGTGAGAAAAAATTGTGTGATGCATTTGTGAAACTATGGGCAGATGAGTATTATGGCTATATGGCGCACTTCATCTGGGAAAATTGGTTTAGAAAGTGCTATTGTTGAATCTATTTAAGAAGCCTGAATCGCAAGCTGGCATTTCGGCTATCCAGATGTTAGAAATGCCTTGGCTGTGACCTACAACATGACTACTTCATATAGAAACAAAATAGTAGCCAACCTTAATATATGCATATATTTATTTATGTATATATCTATATATGCATACTTATGTACATTTGATGTAGCGTATAACCCTATCTAGAGTGATGCATTATCCGTCTGATGGACTTCATGATTGGCTCCACAACTGAGAGAATGTCTCGCTCTTCTGATGCGGACACGTCTAATCGCTGCCTAGTTACTGTAAACATGGAATTAACAATAGAATCATCATTTGTACCTCTAGATGACCTAGGAGAACGATTATTCCTGACAAATAAATGTACGCTCTTAAAAATTCGGTGCGCTGGTAACTAACAATAATACAATATTTCATGTTTTCTAGTGAAGTAAAAGATAAATAAATTAATAACATAATACAGTACTAACCTGCCAACTAAATGCAACACACATATACAAAGTTTGGAGTCTATATTAAATTACCCAATACAAATGCCTTTAAAATAAAATATAAGTTCTGGCACTCTCACATGTCGAATGTAGTGCTCCAGTTGCAAGTCCACCAGCTCATTTTGTGTTGATCTCAAGTGATGAAGCAAAGGAGCTCATTTTGTGTTGATCTCAAGTGATTTGGCAAAGGAGAAACAACATTAATATCCTTTGAAATCCTTCGGAGACCAACCTTTGCCATGGAAAAAGTCTTCCAAACCAACTCTAAACGCTTCAGCAATCAAGTTTTCCATACGTAAAGACAGTAAAGAATGTTGAATTTTAAAACCTCTTCAGGCCCCTTCGCGAAGAAAATAGAAGTTACCAAATCATTAATCAAGGACTGTATAATGTCCCTGTGAAAATCAATTTTTAATACTTCACTTTTAATAATCAAGTATTTGTCGTCGCAGCAATCAAAGGAAGTGGGCAAAACCTGAAGTAGAATCTACAAAAGGAGGAAGCAAGGCGGGTTGGAACGGTTACACTACAACAAAGCGGGTTGTGAAAGAAATTTCAAAAACCATCAGGTAGTCTGAACATCGATGGAAGCTTAATCTTTAAATAACAAGCACCATCTGTTGTGTTGGCATCTTTAACCGCAACTAGTGTCACATCCCAATCACAAACGGGAAGATTAGGAGGGAGTTTGGAAATAAATATAAACCTTGTACTTAAATTTATGAAGAAAGAGTAGCATAAAATATTAATCCGAGATATGCAACAGAGAAGAAAAACCTGAAATCAAGTGGGTAATAGCCAAACATTAGCCAAAAAAAAAACATGGAGTAAAAATCTCACTTCAAAAGGATCCAAAGAAAACAAAAGACCCACCATCATTTACATTACTACAGATTCTTCCCAAATGTTGGTAATAAAAAGAAATCAAATTGGACAGCATGTTATAATATAGTTCTGTTTCTCCATTAAATTCGTGCATATATATTTCCATTTCCAAAATCAAAAGTTGCACTACTTTGTCATGACTGAAAGAGCACCCATCGATATTCAGTAACTAATAACATTGTATGGGTTGCAAGGACACCTATCATTAGGCACACCACATCAGTTCGTTCATCATTGTATCTAAGTTCTAATTATCCCAAAAAGCATAGTTGAATACAATAAGCCCCTGCATCAACCAGTAGTTACAGTTGATGTCACTGCTCAGGGAACATTATCCGAAGATGTATCTGTCTTGTTAAAGAAGCCACCGAACCACTAACCTGTTCAGCACAGTAATAAGGAACAGATTTTCAGTAAGGTTGACTGTTACAAGTTGATGGCACACTAACCATTTAAAACCTCTATAGATCACCGGTAAGCAAAATGATATTATTACCTCCGTACAATTGACGAGACCATTTCCATAAATCAAGAGCTAGCTGCAACCGGAAATTTGGTATGTTGGATGTGTCGAATGAGTTCACCGGCAGACCGTGAGCCATGTGTTCGGCCAACTTGATAACGAATATCCCACAATCACCACTACTACATAAACGTGGCAGCAAACTCAATTAGTTAGCACATAACGTACATGTAGGTAGAAATACTATAAATAAACAATGTTCGGGTACAGCTCTTACGCTGCTTCTTGCTGTGGCGTGTCGTCGCATCGAGACACTGTCCATCCGTTCTTGGTATACCAGTCTGCAGTCATGCGCGTATCTGTCCTATAGTGATCAGTCTTCTGAAGGAGCAGTGGCAATAGTGTGTGTATGGGTTGCAAAAACTGTTTGTAATTGCGTACGTATGAGCCAAGTGAGTCAAACAGGGTTATAGTGCGCTCATTGAAGTTTACTTTGACGAGGACCCAGTGTACACCCCTGTAATTGAATGGCATGTACAGCTACAGACAGTTCAGGCAGAACAAAACCACAAATCAGTTTGCGTATGTTACGTGACAGTAAACTTGACAACTGCAATGCAAGAAAACAAGTGACGTACCGTAGACAGTCCAGTCCAAGGCCGACAGGCTACCTCCCGTGACTTATCTTGGCTGCCAGACACCTCCCCCATTGCGTATTTGATGCACATGTCATCGTCTTCCCATTTAAATTTTTTCTTAGTATAACACTCCCACTTACTTTGCAAATGTTGCTACATAACATGAAGTTGCAAATTCAATTAGTAAGGGATAAAGGTAGGAAAATGATTGTGCAGCAGCGGACCTTAAGCGAACAATATACTTACCCCAAACAAAATATCTGTTGTTGTGAATGCTTCCATCTTGGTCGAAGGACACCTCATCGCCTTCCATCGAATAAAGCAGAAAGCGGCATCCATATGCTGTCAAACACGAGGAAAATGTCAATGTTCCGATTTTAGTTATATAAGTATGACATACCTACTTGCGCTATTCATTTGACGCACCGAATCAGCCAACCAGACATCGGGTTTGGACAAGGCCTGAAACCACTGCTGGCTGCAGTCCCCAGTTGGCAACCGAACCAAAGGTCTGCAGTCACATTCAAATCAGTTTGACATCTTGTTATCCAAGCAGCGCATACCACAGTAAAATATATTAAGGAAAAAGTAAGAAGGTGGTAAACATACAACGTGTTCGAGACATCTTCGTCCCGCCATGATTTAAAAGCTTCCACTTCCGAAGCGGATAGAACTGGAAAAGGTTCGAATTTGGTGCGCTTTCTAGGAACAACTTCAATTTCCTGAAATGGAGACGAAATTTGTGGACCCTTTTTGCGCTTTCTCCTAATAAATTTGGATTGTTCTATGATCTTCATACTTACGTCCGAACCCACAGAAGGTGACCCTACTATATTCATATCGATATGTTTGGTTTGTGGTATGATCTTCACACTTACATCCGAACCAATGGAAGGCGACGCCTGGCATGCTTTAGCTGCCACATCCGGGTTCACTGTCATTTTCTCACCAAATCTGTCAACTTCCCCATGCTGACGTCCGTCTTTACTCCTTTCGACCGGATCTGGCAGATCTGCTTCAACCCCAATAGTGTCTTCGGGGGTTTCACCCGTTAGCTCATCGTTCTCCTGTACAGCAAAAGCCAAACAACATGTTTAGATGGCATCCGACATTACTTACATGCGGATCTTCTGGCCATGATATTAATTGTAAGTGTACCTTTCCTGCAGGTGGCTTATGTTTTTTTGGAACAGCTGTGTTTGAAAATAAATATTCCACAATCTTGTCAACCTTCTTGTTTGTTTCCTGTACCAGCAGCATTGTCTCTTCTAGGTGCTTGTTTGTGTGTTGTAGTGCTTTCCGTGTTTCTTGTTGAATCTGCTGCAATTGCTTATGGACGGTATGTAGTTGGTCATCCTTCGTATGACTGCTATCCTTGCCAGCCTGCCAGCAAATCAGTTTATGTCACGGTGACGGCTTTTAGTCGTAGTACATGCCATAAAAAAAAAACTAAAAGCTAACAACTATTGTACCTGATCAGATGGTCCTCTTCCACAACGCTGGGCCTTCAGAAATCTAGGTAGGCCAGTGTTGTCATGCTGCCCATTGCCATCACTATCAGAGGCGATGGTATGTGAACACCCCTCAGCTGGACGCTGCTCCGTCACAAAATACTGGAAGTAATCCTCCTTTTCCTCTGCAGCCGTCGCCTCCAACGTAGGGTGCGCTTCCAGCTGCCATGACATGGAAACAAATATGATTCTAAACATCATCTACAGTGAACGGCATCAAGATCAACACAGTACTATGTGTACATACATCAGAGCGATGCAATAATGTAACTATTTCCCCTGATTTTGGGATAGCAGTAGAACTCCAACTCAGGAAGCGCGGCACCAAATTTGTGGATTTAAGGGCAATATGATGGCCAATAGTCGGAATTGCTTCACATGCCCATACCTACGAGTCCAGAAAATACATCAAACGTGGTTCTCAAGCGCACCAAACTTAACAAACCAAAATAATTTACAAGTGAAGATGAGATGTACCTGAAATGCATATGGGAAACCCGACAAAGAATAGAATGCACTGTCTCCCTTGTTCTTCAGCCCTTTATGACGTTTTTCGACGTTAGCAGCCATTTTGTTAAAATCTTTTTTCAGGCCACTCAATGTCATGTCATAGGAACAACGACCCCATGGATATTTGTTGAATGCATTCATATCATCCAATAGGCGAATATGCTCCCATCGAATCTGGTTCTTGGGATCCTTCCCAAGTAACACCGTTTCTAAGAAGTACAGCAATGCAAGTTTGACGATGTCCTCGTCATTGTCCGAAGATGCACCCCTAAAAGTGGCGTCCAGACTTTTGTTTGTAACTTTGCTGCATGACCCAAAAAATTTCTGGCTAAACGGCTCAGCGGATGCACCTTCCTCAGCTGACCCATCTATCGGGTATGCCCCACAATCAAGCCCTGTCACAATTGCAAATTCTTGCATGGAGAATCGAATCAGACTGTCATTCGGAAGTGCAAACCACAGCTCCTCCGAATCATCACATTCCACTTGTCGGAGCAGCAAGTTATGCACTAATTGACCGGCAAACTTTCGCTCCTTCATGTCAAACAGTTTACCGAAGCAAGACCTCTTGAAGATTTCCAGCTGGACGTCACTTAACTTGTCAGCTATAACTTTGATGGCTCCCAGCTTAGAGAAACATGTAATTTTGGAAGAAAAATGTTGCACATCCGTGATCTTGCACGTAATAGCAGTATCCATCTTGTCGGTAACCTGCAAGTTTAAAAAAACCCATTGGAAATCCCTCACCACATTTTCTGAATAAACTGTAACATATACCATATATTACACCGGTCCTATGTAAGTGTATATGGTGGAAATATACATAAATGTCAAGCAAATTTCTGTCAGCATCAACAAGGTCACAACCTTATATTCTCATGATCACCAGACATTCATGCAGCCATTTTTGTATTTAGCAATATTGTTGCATAAATCCATTCCACCAAGTGAGAATCACATTGTTGCATGCAGAGACAACTGAGCAACTCTATTAATAAATAAGGTCTGAGCCTAAAACTGGATGTGCGTGGATATCAACCAGTAGATAGATGTCATATTGTGAAGATAGATATATTGGTAAAGGTTAAATAATAAATAGCACTTGCAAGAAAAATCTTCGTAACGAAATATACTTGTTTTCCCCTTTTACTTGAATACTTAAAAAGATTAGGAAAAGATGGCAAAAGAGGACAGAAGGTTTTGCAGCTAAAATTCCCGGCATAAAGCATTAACAACTCTTGCTGCCGCATTCTAATTTCCTGCATATTGATTTCCAGCTGGAGGCTGCCAATGTAATCAAGAAAACAATCTATCCTATCATAAGGGAAAAATAAGTTATGCGGGTTTGGACAAGCAAACATGACACTTTACTACAACAAAATTGGAATCTTAACTAACCCTTCTCACTAGGCAAAGACAGACGTACATAAAGAGATAAATTATAAGTTGCCATCACAATAATGATCATCTTAAATATGAATGAAATAATGAAGTGCCAAAATATCAGTACTCAACGATTGGTTCTGTCACAGGTCATGTTCAATATAGCTGAAAGCTTGTACTAACAATTTAATTACAAGATCTCATAATTCCTTAAATAATAAAAACACACATAGGTTATCAAATACATAGAACCGAATGTATAATAGGCGTTAAAGAAGACAATAAAATGCATGGAAATGCCCAAGTTTTTTGCTCAGAAGTGTGATGGGTTTTGTGGGTGGGGGTTCAGAAAGTGCAGAAGGTTAACTAATTTTTTTTTTACCAAATTGCTTTTCTCAGAAGAAGCAGAAACCTATTGAAATGACCGACTCATATTTCTTTTCAATTTGTACGATTAAAGCAAAATGCGTCTCTGACGAAGAAAATCCTAACTTCATAGTTTGCACCTATTTGCCCTTTGTTTAGTACACACACAAAAACAGATGGAAAAGAATATATAATCTGAAATCAGTATATATATGGTACTAGCAATTAACAACTGAAACTATGAACATTATCTCCAACTAGGTACACATGCAACAGTAACGATATAACTTTACCATTTGGAGGTCTTTTTTCCTTTGAAAACTTCTCTACGGCATCCCAATCTCTGATTGTAGCCAAAGCAAAAACTTTAAGCCAATACCAGCTCTTCTTAAAAACCTGAGGCAAATAACAAAAGTGCAAGAATAAAGATGCAAATTTCTTTTACCAATACCACATCTCAGCATAAGCAATAATGTCAAATGATGATTTGTCTCATGTCATTCATGCATGTACAAGCTAACAATAAGGCACAAGAACATGAAATCATGTTGGGAAACCCAAATTCAAATTGGCAAAAAGTCATAACTGTGCCAACCTGTAACATGGCATTGCCCACTTGCAAGTGAGGGATCCCACAATAAAGTAGGGAAAAGTGTAGTGGACCAAAACCCGTACACCCATGTTGCAAAAACCATATTCGACATACAAACTGCAAACAGAATAAAAAACAAAGCTTTCGGATTCAGGGACGGACTCCCAACCTGGAGGTAGGGATCCCCACCTACAGGTTTCTCTCCCAACCTGGGGGTAGGGATCACTACTTTAACGTTGGGATTATCTCTTTATATTGGGATCGATACCTCCAGCCCGATCCCAACCTAAAAGTTGGGATCCCTACCAACAGGTCTTGATTCCAACCTTCAAGTTGGGAACCCTACTTCAACGTTGGGAACATCTAATTCATATTGGTTTCTAACTTGGAGGTTTGATCCTAACAAAACCTGTTGGGATCCCTACCAACAGGTTTTGATCACAACTTGGATGTAGGTATTCCTACTTTAACGTTGGGATTGGGATCGCAAACCTCCAGGGTTGACCCAACCTGAAGATTGGGATCCCTACCTACAGGTCTTCATCCCAACCTGAAGGTAGGTATCCCTACTTCAACGTTGGGATCATTTCATTGATATTGGGATCAAACTTGGAGGATTGATCCCAACTTGGAAGTTGGGATCCCTACCAACAGCTTTTGATCACAACTTGGACGTAGTTATCCCTACTTGATGGTAGGGATCATCCCTTGCATAGGGCGCATGTGGGATGTATCTAGAGGTTGGGATCTCTACCTCTAGGTATTGATCCCAACCATACAGGCTGGGATCCCCACATGAAGGTTGGGATCATCCCTTCATGTTGGGATTCGTCCAAGTCTGATACCAATGTACCAGTTGGGATCCTTACCTCCAGGATTTGATCCCAACCTCAAGGTTGGGATCCATACGTTAAACTTGGGATCAATAAGTCCAGTTTGATCCCAACCTGAAAGTTGGGATCCCTGCCTCCACGTTTTGGTCCCAACCACCAGGTAGGGATCCCAATTTTAATGTTGAGATAATAATTTTAACAGCTATGGATCAGTCAGACTTTATCCCAACCACAAAGTTCGGATCCCTACCTAGAGGTTTTGATCCCAACCTGAATGTTGTGATCCGTACCTCCAGGTTGTTATCTCATGTTGGAAATCCCCAACTCATGTACTAAAATCCCAAAAATAACCTATAAGTTCCAAATCCCAACCTCTAGGTTGTCAATCCAAACCTATAGATTGCGATCCAAAATAATTTCAGTCGCATTATATTACATTACAAGTTCCGATCCCAACTTCCATGTCCGGATTTACAACATAGGAGTTGAAACTCCCAACCTTGAGGTTGGGTTTCAACCTCCATTTCGAAATCATCTTCAACATAAATCCCAACCTTCAAGTGACCCATTCCCAACCAATACATAACTCCCAACTACAACGTTGGTATTCACAACCTACTGGTTGGGAATCCCCAATTGTAGCTTACAGAGCCAAACCTAGATATTGGGATATCTACCAATTGTAAACCATCACAATCCAACGATGAAGTTCACAAAAAGCAAATGCAATCAAGCAAATTCAATCGCCACTATACCAAACCCAATAACAACAGTACCATAGCAATCATTTACAAAAAATCAAAAACACCAAATCAAAAATATTAACAACATCACAATATATAGTCTCCAAATAACATATAGGCACACAAGCTACAACAATAACAAAAACCCATAAGCAATGTGTTCTTACTGTGGACTTGTTCCGTTGCTGCTTCTTCAACCTCCAAGTTTTTGCCTCGACTTCCGTCAACTAAATTATATGCTTCTGCCGTCTTTTTCTTCTTCCACTACTTGCTGCCGGTTTCACTTTCCTAATGCACAAACGTTGGGACTTCAGGTGGGTGGAGGAAACCAATATGTCGTCACTGAGAGCAGCTTCCTTTGGTGGGCGGGTCGCCTTTTCTTCTGAATCCTCGATCAGTAGCTTTGGGTTTCTTACCCACTAAATCATGACAGTGAACAACGGTGGGATCCCTGGGTCGGGTTTCTCTTCTCCCGTTTTCGCATTCGCACGATGCTCGGTCGCGGTTTAAAACACGGCGGTGGGTGGAGGTGTGTAGGTGACGAGTCGCGAAGGTCGAACAAAATGGCTGGTCACTGCGACATTGACGACTGTCCCTGCAGGTTAGGTTCGACGCTGATGGGTCGACGGCCGACGGGCATGGACGACGGTGACGACTTGGGCAGGTGGCTGTTTGTTTTCCTTCAGGCTGACCAAAAAGGGTTGGGACCACACTAAACCACTCGGTTTTTGGTAGGGAAACAAGGGAATGGCGCGTTTGTAATTTCCTGACTTACCAGGGGTATTTTTGTCCAACAATATAACCTTCTGCACAACTTACCAACTGAAGAGTTATTTTTCACTAGGGTCATCTAAATAAGGTTACTTTTCAATAAAACCCGTAGTAAAAAGGGGGTCCAGCCCATCAGTCTAGCCACTCAGTATAGTGAACCAAATATTAAACAAATACCTGACTGTTTGTTAAGTAGTGATTCTAGTGAAATGATTGATGACATTATTTGTCTCTCTCCTTTGGCATCCGTTCTGTCAGGCATCATGATAAATTAAAGACACACGTTAATTTCCCAAGTCTAATAGGATTTTCAAACGCACGCTTCTCATGATCAGTCCATGTAAAATAAAAAGTATTTTCGGCATTAAAATGTCATAAATCTAATTGAACACAAGATGCATCAATGCCTTTGACATACAAAAAGAAAAATCATTTCAATGATATTCTTATTCTTTTCCACCTTTCACCATTGGATTTTTTCTTCAGCTTTACTCAACCACATATATAGGTTTCATCCCATTGTTCTTAATAGATTCCCTAACATGCAACTCATCCAGAGAATATATATATATATATATAATACAACTTTTATGCATTAATTCGGTCACGACATATCATGTGACATAATATATAAATTTTAAAACCATTACTTTTCTGGTGTGATAAATATGGTTGCTCCGATCAATTAAAGCATTTTCTTTATAAATTTTAGAGATAATCTCAAAAAACGTACAGTAATTTGTAAAAATATTCATTTTACCATATATGATTTCATTTTTATTCAAAATTGTTCCTAATGTTGATAAAAACATTCAAAATATCTCTGAATATGTGTGACAATGTTTTTGATGGTCACAAATTGATGATGAAATTATAGATAGTAAAATAAACATTTTATGTTAATTTATTAATGTCAAGAGTGATTTTGAATAGAAATAAAATTATAGATAGTAAAATTGACATTTTTGTAAGGTTTTTTTGGGATTATCCCTACTTTTTTAATGGTTTTGCAGATAAGATTTCTTCATTCATGCATATAAAATCTGCAATGAATTGCCAAATTAAGAATTTTTTTTTTTTTTTTTTAAAAAAAAAGGCCCACCAAGATAAAACGAGGCATAAATTGAATTAGAATCAGACTCAAATTGGTGAAAATTGAAAAAACCAGTCAGTTACACCTGAAAAGAGAATCAGTTGTTAATGACACCTTTAATTAAAGACAATAAAAGCAATTCACACGCTTGTGCCCTAACCAAAACCAAACACAACTCTCCTCCACCCTTTTTACATGCTTATTTCTCACGTCCCTTGGCTTGCAAGAGTCTTCTCGTAAATGCACATTTTATGATACCATCACCACCCACAAAAAAACAACACACAACACAACCAACGCGAACAAACAACATCATCATCGAATGATGTCCAAAGAGGAGGAAAACAATAATGATGATAATGTTAATAATAATACTAATAGTAATGAAGATATAAAACCGTTTCTTTTAGTTTTGAAGATCCTGTACAATTCCCTGGAGTTTTTCCCGAGAAACAAACGGATCTCAATTTCCATATTTACCCTCCTGACCCTGCCTCTATCGTGTCTGCTCTTCTCCTTCTCTCTCTCGGCGCGACCCCTCAAGGCTCACATCTACCACCTGGAGGCTCTCGTGCGGTTCGCTCCCACAAGCATCGAAGCCAGACACGTGTGGAAGGAGTCACGTGCCGACGCCATCTCCCTCCTCCGTCTCCGCCTCCTCTACTTCCTCCCTGCCTACTCCCTCTCCCTCATCTCCGCCATCACCGCCGTCGTCTCCGTCCAGTCCTCCTACTCAGCCCACTCCAAGGGAAGCCTCTACCTCCGCCAAGCGCTCTCCCACGTCGGACTCACGTGGAAGCGCCCCCTCGTCACCACCATTTGCGTCTACGCCGTCATGCTCCTCTACTCTCAGGTCGTCTCCTTCTTCCTCGACCTCGTTTCCCCCTCCAGAATGCTGCTCCTCGGACCCGCCTTCGTCGTCGACGTTTACGTCATGGCCGTAGCAGGGCTCGCCGTCGTCGTCTCCGTGCTCGAGGACAGGTTCGGCTTCCACGCCATCCGGGTCGGGTCGGATCTCATGCATGGCAGGAGACTCTGCGGGTGGGTTTTGACGAGTTGGTTCGTCGTGGTTTCGGGTCTGATCGAGTGGAGATGGGACCGGACGGCGGTCGTCATGATGGACGGCGGTGATTATAGTCTGGGGAAGGAGAGATGGACGGTGGCGATTGGGAGTTGGGAGGTAGTCGTGTTGGTCGTGTTGTACGGGATTGCCGTGCTTTGGAGTTTCGTTGTCACAACCCTTTTTTACTGCGAGTGCAGGAAACGGCACGTCCTTGAAAACGACGGTGTTGTAGTTGCAGTTTAGGGTTTTTTTTTTTTTTTTTTAAATTCTTTTGCAATTCTATTCTTTTTTTTTTTTTAAGAAAAAGAATTGTATGATATGAAAGTATTTTAGAATCTACTTAATTATTTCTCTTTTAAGTTTGTTTTCATGTAATGTATATATAAACATTTGATATCCGGGATTGGTTTTATACCTTTTATTTTTGATACAGTTACTTTTATGTTTTCTAGTTTTCACATAATGTATATATAAACAGTTGATATCCGGGACTGGTCTTAATTTTGTTAAGAGTTACTTTGATTTTTTCCCGTTTTCATGTAATGTATATACAAATAGTTGATGTCCGGGACTGGTCTTATTTTTATTAAAGTTATTTTCATTTTTTCCCCTTTTTATTTAATGTTTATATAGACAGTTGATATTTAGGTTTGGTCTTATCTTTATTAGAGTTGTTTTCATTTTGTTTTGGTGACAATCGATGACTCATCATTTTCCCTTCAACTAGTTCAAAAGACGTCTTTATACAATTTTTTTTTTTTTTTTAATTTGTTAATGTTGATTCAGGAGTTTTTAACCTTTTTTTATTAAAATCATAAGAGAGAAAATGATTTTTTCCTAATCATCAAGAAAATTAAAAATTGAAAATAACTCTTTTTATTAATATAATGTTTCCAAGTTAGCTTGAAAAATCTAAAATTTAGGATATTGTATAAATATTAAATTGTTTAGTGTTATTTAGTGGACTTGTATTCAAATCCTTGTTTGTTATTTATTGTATGAATTTTACACGCTCTAAAATTGGCTGAGGGGCAGATGGCCTATAGGCTATAATTATTTTAATTTTTTTAAAGAAAAATTTTAAAATTTTGAGATTTTTTTAAATTTGGCATTACTAGTTTGAGTTGCACGCAAACTTATTAAAATTAATTATTAGAGGAAGTTTAAAAAAAGAAAAAAAATCATTGGAGGAGTCCTCCGAGTCCAAATTTACTTTCATAATACCTACTCATGATGTAAAAAATAAGTTTACATAACAAGAATATAATTGTGGGATTATTCTCACGGTTGATGACCATACAAATCTGATTCAATATAATTCTTGTAATTTAATGAATTCAACAAATTAATAAAGAATTTTAAAAATATTGTACATTTTAATTTCAAATCACTATAATGTATATATATTACTAAAATAAAAGGTTACAAATTTAGCAAATGAGCAAAACCTATGGTTAAATTAATTTATTATCAAATAATAAACAATCTGTCTAACTTTATTAATTTCAAATTTTCAACCAATTTTTTTTTTTAAATTACATAATATTGCTAAAACTAACTTAAAAAATGATCGAAATCAAATTAAATTAAACATTGATGATATAGTTTATTGAGTAACTCTTATATAAAAGGGGTGACCTGTACTAAAAAATTATCCATACGAGGATGAATGAATTGCCCACAAATAGTGTATTAAGTGAAAAGTGTAACCACTGCGCCGCTACATCTTCCATCGTTATTGGCTTACTGCAGTTTGCTGTCTCTCTCTCTCTCTCTCTCTCTCTCTTGCAATGCAAGAAAAGAAAAGGTACGAACAACAAATTTGTCGTTTTTTATTTACATTCGACAAAAGTGCAATTGGTGATTGCCTTTCCAGTGATTAACTTTACACGTGTCATTTTAAAATCAAAAGCACTTTACACACGTCTGCTTAAATGAAAAGGGCGAATTAAAGTGGTAAAAGCAGATCCTCTCAATACGTTTTGTAACTGAAGGACAATAATGGATTTGAAACAAGTGGTGAGTTTTGTTAGAATTTGACTTGTTTTGGACACCAAACAGTTTTTATCCAATTTTATTTCATCACAAATTGGATTTATAAGGCTAACACGTACCTAAGTTCAAAAAAATAATAATAAGAAGAAGCATATCCTTTAACATGCAAAATAGATATATAACAAATACATGTCTACACTCAAATGACATATATATATTAAACGTCTCTTTATAACATGTATAATAAGCCATTTAGACACTCATATCTCCTTATATGTAACATAGATATTGTCGACGTTGAATTTCAGTCGACAAGTAATCAATATCCAATACCTACAATCAATATGAGAAAGCACAAAAACCCAAGAGAATAACACAGCAAAGAACCCAGTAAGATGAAGAAACACAAAGCATTTTACGTGGTTCAACAATAATAAGCCTACGTCCACGACTGTTTCTCTTAATCTCTGCAGAGTGACAGTATATTATTCAATGTTGTGTGTCTGTTACAATGAAGTTTAACCCCTATTTATAGGGGAAGAGGTGTTATAATTCTGGTTGCAGTAAAATATGAAAAGAATCCCGAATTAATTATACTTTCCAAATAATTAGGAAAAATAAGGAAGAGAATCATGAATCAATTACACTTCCTAATTTGTTGGAATAACATCAGGAAACTACTTCCATAAAATCTGAGATAATATTGACTTGAATTTGAATTTGAATAAACTTTCATATCCGATGAGGGAATCACGATTTGATTGGGTAACTGTCATATTTGGAAGATACTGCATTTATTACGCTCTTGAGCGAGCTGCTGTTTATGGTGGTCTCGAGCTTGAGCTCGCTAAGAGACGAACAGCGAGCTGTGTTTGTTGTGAATGGTGGAACGAGCTACGACCTGGCTATGAGACGAGCTCGTTGCTGCGGGCTGAGAAGATTGTTGGACCGAACTATAGAGCCCACAAGGCTTAGAATTGATACTTGGGCCTCTTCTGATGGCCTTTGCATTTGAGTTGACTTTAGTGGGTCTTCTTATCGGGCCTAAACTGGGCTTTTACCACCTCATTTAATGAGTCCGAAAAATACATATAACATCAGCCCTCCAGCTCGCAGTTCGCTCTGCAAACTGGGAGCTTAAGCTCGCTGCTAAAAGCTGGCTTCTCTGACACGCCAACTTGAATAACTACTTCGCACCCTTTCAAATTCTGTCTTTTCAGCTTCGACACGTGGCAGTCATACATGAGGCAACTGAAACAACATTGGCACGTCCTCAAAACGCGCATTTAATGCGCACGTCTTTCAACCGACGGCTGCATGATTACAAAGCCGTACGTCACGCTGTACCGTTGGATTAATGATGATTACATAGCATATAAATCTGACGGCTGGGATTCGAGCTCACTTGTCTATTTAAATTGGTGGAGCCTCCTTCATTTTTTTTTTTACCCGTCATTTTCTTTCGAAGCAACCAAGCAACCAAGTTTAGAAAACTCACTGATCTTTCACAAAATCGTCATTTCCATTCGCCATTCTTCTTCATTCCATCAAAAAATCACAGTAAGTCTTCCATCTATCTTCAAACTTTCAATTTTTTTGTTTATTTTGCTGAGTTCGTATCATATTGTGCTTTCATTACGCCATTCTTGTGTATGTAATGGTATGAACATGCTATGTTCTCGATATTAAACTGTCGCTTGTTGAGACTTTGCCATCATTGTGTCCAAATGGTTTGAGTACATCATGTTGTTGCTGTTGAATGTTTGTCATTACTGTGTCTCAAAATGGCATGAATGTTTCATATTTTTTACATCAAACTTTTGTTGTTTTGAGTTTCTTGTTGGACAAAACTTTTCAACTTCTGTTGATTTGATCTTGTGGCATGTTTGTTTGCGAGCTGATTACTGTATGTGGCCTGTTATACATGCGAACTGTAGAACTAGGTTCCTGTAAACCATTAGCTCGCTGATTGCTTTCGCAGGTCGCTATTCATAGGTCGAGCCCCCCAATGCACGAGCGACCTGCAAATTAGGACACTTAGAAAATATTTAGTATTTTAATAACTTGCTTGCTACGATCTGATCATGTCTTTATCATACAGATGTCTTTAAGCGGAGCTAGCAGGGAAACTTCTCGAGGCAAGAAGGCTCATGAGCGAGACGAAGCTCGAGAGCATGTTAGGAAGGGAAGAGAAGCTCGGGATACATTTGCCCACCATCCCTCTTCATTGGAATTCTTGGAGGTGACAGGGCATATTATGCAATTTCACATCCCTATGGGTTGTCGTGCACTGATACCTATTCCCAAAAACCATGCATGCTATCCGCCAAGGGGGTACGTCGTTGTCAGCGCCCAACATCTTGAGCAGAGACTAAGATTCCTCATGCCTCTTTACTTGATCGCATTCTTCAACGCAATCAAGCTCGCGTCGTTCCAATTGACACCGAACTCCTATACGCAGCTGACCTCGCTAGCTTTGGCCTTCCTCAGGAATGGCGTTCCTCCACCTACTCCAAAAATGATATAGCAGTTTTACAGCTTCAAGGCTGTAAGTGCTAAAGAGAGAGAGAAACCTGATGGCATCTTTTACCTCACAGCTCGTTTGTCAAAATACAAAGATCTCTTGCCCCAAGGGGATGCGAAGGGCAAGTCCAATGTTGGACCGTACAAAACGAGCTAGTTCTACGTCTCCTGCCCCTCTCTCGCGGGTCTTCATAATTTTTGCTTCGTTCTGGAACCAGGTATGCAGAAAATAAATTTTAACGAACCTCCGTAATATATATATATATATTTTTTGCAGTGCTGAAGATGGATGAGTCTCCTCTCAACAGCGAGGAAAAACGAGCTCTTAATACGCTCGTGAATTCGGAGGAAGCGAGCATCAGCAGCAAGTTCAGCGATGCTCTTCTCAGTGCCTACGACCTTGCCCCTCCCAAGGAAACTCTGCCCTTGCGGGCTGAAAAGGACATAGGCAACATGGGTGACAACCCTAGACTTCCTTCTGTTCTTAAAGTTCCAATCCAGGCAGGGGATACATCTGTTCCTCGACCTCCAAAACCTGTCTCTACGCAAGCAGCAGGAACAACTCGGGCACCTTCTTCGACTCGTAAAGCTTCTACCCAAGGTGCTCCTGCTCGCGCCCCAGCTCGGGCAAAATCGGCTTCATCTCACGCCTCATCAAAGGACGCATCTTAAACAACTTCTCTAGCTTCTGCTCTAGCTCGGACAGGATCAGTTCCAGCTCGCACGGCCCTTGTCGTACAGGTAGACTCGTCTCCTTCCCCACATCACACAAATGTCTCTGAGGCTCCACCGTCTGTTCCAACTCATACAGCCCTTGTCGTACAGGTAGATTCGTCTCCTTCCCCACATCACACAACTGTCTCCGAGGCTCCACCGCCTGTTCCAGCTCGCACTTTAGCAACGGATGCCTCCCAAAAATCTGCTTCCTCTATTCCTTCCACTGGACGAGTTCCATCCAACATGAGGAAGCTTACTCTTTTGAAATGCCCTTCTGAAAATTCTGTCCAGACTCCAGCCTCTTCAATAACTTCAGCCAAGCGGCCAGCCGAATCCTCTTCTCCAGCTGCTCCGATCAAACGCCCAAAGCCATCTGCTAAGGACCAGGCTCCTTCGGTCGCTGGTCCTAGCGAGGTGCCACTTTCAATCGCACTTGCGGACCTTCAGCTGATTTCAATCTAGAGCTCGCAGCAGAGGGAAGCTCTTCCTGGAATCACCTCTCATGGAAAAGGAGCAGTTCCGACTGAGGTCGCTCCTCAACGTAGAGAAGGGGAAACTCCATCCGAGGTCGTTACCTAGGCAGCCCGGGCTGGCACCAGTAGTTTACTGAAGAAAAATCGGTATAAGCGCACCTTTTTCTCTCGAATACTGTTTACAAGACTATAGAGCCTAATGTCCCGGAAGCTGAAGGGCCTCCATCGCCAACGAGGCCAGAGATCAAAATTGGACCTAGGAGGAGGTACTTGACTTCTCTCCTTGATAATTGGGCAACAATTATGTTGACTCACCCAAGGCCTTTGGAGAAACAGACCCTCAAGGGTGCAGACCTGGACGAGTTCGCAGCTCGGCATGTTATGTTGGTCAGTTAACTTCTTTTTCATATCTGACTTCTTCGTTCCATTAAGTATTAACTTGTGAAATTTTCAGGCTGTCGTTGCATCGATGAAGAGCAGGAGGTTGACCAAACTCACTGAGGATCGAATAGCAAAATTGGAGGACGAGCTGCAGGCTGCCACCGATGATTTAGCGGCTCTGGTCGAGGGAAAAGTACAAGGTTATGAGGCACAGATTGTTGAGGCGAATGCTGCGAAGCAGACATTCGAAGAAGCTCTAAAGAAAATGGAAAATGAGCATGTCACACTAAGGGATGAGCTTCACAAAGCAAAAGAAAAACTGAGGCAGTCTGAGCAGCGGGCTGAGCTGGACGAGCAGCGGGCTTCAACAGTAGAGGATAAGATCGAAGTGCTTCATCGCCAGGTTAATGCTGCAGCGGAGTGAGCTGAAGCTACTGAGAAACGAGCTGAGGAAGCTGAAAAACGAGCTGATGAAATGAAAACTGCAGCTAAACGTGCTAAGGATGCTGCAATCAAGTGGGTTGAAGAAGCTGAAAAACGAGCTGAAGTACTTAGGCAACAAGTGGGGGAGGCCATTCAGCAGGCTGAGGCTGCAGAACAGCGAGTTAAAGCCATGAAGGAAGAAGCTGGGGTCATTAACTGTCATGCTGATAATGTCTTCGAAGAGCTAACAGTCTTCAGAGAACGGGCTGCTCGAGAATTGGAAGTGCAGGTTGGCCAAGCAAGGGATGAGGTTGAGGAAGAAACAGGCCGCAACTTCCTCACTCTTTGTGGATGTCTCATCCGGAGATGGATTTTTCTATCTTTGGAGATGTGAGACTCGAATTTGTAGAGGAGTTTAAAGCAAAAGCTGTCTCGTCCTTAGTTGATCCAACTCCTTCAACAGAGGAGGCTCCTGGTGCGACCTCCCAAACTGAGCCCGCTGGCAATCTCGAACTTCCTACTACATCCTCTCCTCACGAAGACCCTCCTTCAGGCCCTGACCATTCAGCCCAGAACTAGCAGTTTTATCTTTTACATTTGTACTTTTGTTTCAATTTGTAATGAACTTTTATTCTTAATGAAATTCCTTTCATTATTTAATCTGTGTTAATTGCATTTAAGCTATTGCATATGTTATGATCTTTATTTTATACGAGCTCAAGTTCTGACAATATTTAAAGCAATCGTTTATTTCAACAGTTGATAAAATTGTAGTGTAATATAAATAATTTGGAATGTTGACGAGCTATGCAAGGGGACTTCCCCACACTTGCTTTTTAGGCTTTTAATAATATAGCGAGCTATACAGAGACAGTCATCTGCTTTTTAGGCTCTTTTCTTTTATAGCGAGCTTTGCAGGGGTCGTCACCTCGCCTGCTTTTCAGGCTCTTTATTAGCGAGCTATGCAGAGACACTTAGTCGCCTGCTTTTTAGGCTCTTTATTAGCGAGCTATGCAGGGGTCGTCACCTCGCTTGCTTTTTAGGCTCTTTATTAGCGAGCTATGCAGAGACACTTAGTCATCTGCTTTTGAGGCTCTTTATTATTTATAGCGAGCTATGTACAGACACTTAGTCATCTGCTTTTGAGGCTCTTTCATTAGTGAGCTATGCAGAGACACTTAGTCATTTACTTTTTGGGCTATTTTCTTTTATAGCGAGCTATGCAAAGGTCGTCACCTCGCCTTCTTTTTAGGCTCTTTATTAACGAGCTATGCAGAGACACTTAGTCATCTACTTTTGAGACTCTTTCATTAGCGAGCTATGCAGAGACACTTAATCATCAGCTTTTTGGGCTCTTTTCTTTTATAGCGAGCTATGCAGAGATACTTAGTCATCTGCTTTTGAGGCTCTTTCATTAGCGAGCTTTTAGGCTCTTTATTAGCGAGCTATTAAGCTCGGAGCCCGTTAGCCTAGTGAAATGAGTTGAATCATAAGTAGGGGGAAATGGAGCTTTTATTAACTAGGATGAGTTTGAATTACATAATATAAAGAGTCTACTGATAATAAGGGTGGAAATGCTCGGCATTCCAAGCTCGAGGGACTTCAGCTCCATTCTCATTGACTAAACGATAAGCTTCATTCCCCAAGTTTGCTTTGACAACATAGGGTCCTTCCCAGTTCGGGCCTAAGGATCCATCACTTGGCTTGCGGGCTCCGGCAGAATGAGACGTAAAACTAAGTCCCCAACATTGAATCTGCGAATCCGAGCATACTTGTTATAGTACCTCGCTATTATCTGCTGATAGACAGCTACTCTCAACCTGGCCGTTTCCCTGGTTTCTTCAAGCAAATCTAGGTTTGCAGCGAGTAGTTGATCATTGTCATTTGGATTGAAGGTCGCTCTTCGTTGCGAGGAGACTTCTAACTCAGTTGGGATCATGGCTTCAGACCCATACACCATTGAGAATGGGGTTTCGCCTGTGGAACTGCGAGCTATAGTTCTGTAAGACCACAGCACTTTCTGGAGCTCGTCTACCCACACTCCTTTCCTTGCTTCCAGCTTCATTTTCAGGGTCTGCTTTATGATTTTGTTCACGACTTCTACTTGGCCATTGGCTTGCGGATGATCCACTGCTGAGAAGCTCTTGACTATCTTCAGCTCGCTATAGAACCTAAGAAACTGGTCGCTGCTGAACTGGATTTTATTATCTGTCACTATCTACTATGGGACCCCGAATCTGCAGATGATATTACTCCACATAAACTTCTCGATTTTCGTTATGGAGATTTCTGCCAGTTCCTTCGCTTCTGCCCACTTGGTGAAGTAGTCCACCGTGACCACTACATGTTTGCATCTTTCTCGCGCCATTGACAGAGGCCCGATCAAATCCATCCCCTAAATGACAAAGGGTCACGGGCTCACCATTTGTTGGAGAAAAGCTGGTGGAGCTCGTAGAACCTGAGCAAACCTCTGACACTTGTCACATTTTTTAACTAAGTTGATATCATCCTGCTTCATGATGGGCCAATAGAAACCTTGACGAAGCGCCTTCTGAGCTAGAGATAGCCCCCCAGCGTGGTTCCCACAATGGCCTTCGTGTATCTGCCCAAGTACCGTTTCGCACTCAGGGCCATCAATGTATCTTAACAGCGGAGCTGAGAACCCCTTCTTGTACAGCGCATCATCATAGATGCAATATCTGGCTGCTCTAGCTCGTAGACGCCGGGCTTCCAGCTTGTCACCTAGCAGCTTTCTGTCCTGCAAATAAGTGAGAATTGGGTTCATCCAGGAATCGGGCTGCACAGATATTGCCATCATTACATTCTTCTCTTCTGTACTTGGAGCTGGTAGAAATTCAACTGGGATTGCCCCAAAAAAATCTGCATCTTGGGTGGTTGCCAAGCGAGCTAAAGCATCTACATGCGCGTTCTGAGCTCGTGGAATCTGCTTCACTTCGTACTTCTGAAATGCACCTAGTAGCTCGTGCACTTTCTGGAGGTAAAGGGTCATTTTTGGTCCCTTGGCTTGATATTCCCCCAATATGTGGCAGACAACGAACTGTGAATCGCTGAAGACTTTCAATCGTTCAGCTCGCATCTCTTTAGCCAAACGTAGACTCGCGAGCAGAGCTTCATACTCAACCTCATTGTTTGTTGCCTGAAAGCCAAACCTTAAAACACAAAGGATTTTGTGGCCCAAAAGACTGATCAGTAGGATTCCAGCTCCAGCTCTTTGCTCGCTGGACGATCCATCAACATAGAGCTCCGAGGCCGGACCTATAGAAGATTCAGCTTCATCATCCACAGGTCATGTAAACTCTGCAATGAAATCTGTCAAGGCTTGAGCTTTGATGGTTGTCCTTGGCTTAAACTGGATGTCGAACTGTGCGAGCTCCACTGCTTATTTCAACAGTCGACCTAAGGTATCTGCCTTTTGCAAGACTTGTTTCAGCGGGTACTGGGTGAGGACTTCAATTGTATGAGCCTGAAAGTAAGGTCGCAGCTTTCTCTATGCGATCACCAGGCAGTAAGCTAGTTTCTCCATCTGCAAGTACCTGGTTTCAGCATCCTACAACCGCTTGCTTACATAATACACCGGAAACTGTGTCTTTTCTTCTTCCTTCACCAGTACAGCACTCAAAGCTTGTTGTGACACTCTCAAGTACAAAATCAGTTTTTCTTCTCCTTTAGGCTTAGAAAGGAGTGGAGCTCGCCCCATGTATTCCTTCAACTGCTGAAAAGCTATTTCACACTGTTCAGTCCACTCGAAGCTCTTGGCCTTCTTTAAAATGTCAAAGAAAGGGATACACTTGTCTGTAGCTTTCAAAATGAACCTGCTTAGTGCAGCAACCTGGCCGTTGAGGCTCTGTACATCCTTCACCCTGGTTGGCGATCTCATGTCGATCAATGCTTTGATCTTCTCAAGGTTTGCTTCAATTCCTCTATTGTTGACCATGAAGCCTAGAAACTTCCCAGAAGCTACTCAAAATGCACATTTGAGCGGATTTAACTTCATCTGGTAACTTCTCAGAATCCGAAACATCTTTTCCAAGTCGCGAACATGGTCACTTACTTGCTTGGATTTTACTAGCATGTCATCAACATAGACCTCCATGGTCTTTCTTATCTGCTCTTCGAATATCATGTTCACCAAGCGTTGGTAGGTTGTCCCAGCATTTTTCAACCCGAAGGGCATTACTTTATAGTAATACAACCCCCGATCAGTCATGAACGAGGTGTGCTTTTCATCTTCGGGTTTCATTGGGATCTGGTTATATCCTGAATATGCATCCATGAAGCTCAGAAGCTCGTTTCCTATAGTAGCGTCTACGAGCTGATCTATCCTTGATAGGGGAAAACTGTCTTTTGGGCACGCCTTATTCAGGTCAGTAAAGTCGATGCAAGTTCTCCACTTCCCATTCTTTTTCTTTACTAGAACCGGGTTAGTGACTCAGGTCGGGTAGTAAGCTACTCTGATGAACTTGTTAACCAGTAGCTTGTCTACCTCTTCTTTTAGTGCTAAGTAGCGTTCTCCTGTCATTGCTTTTCTCTTTTGGCGAACTGGCTTGAAGTGAGGATCAATGTTCAACCTGTGAGACATCACCTTCGGATCTATTCCCACCATATCCTCATGATTCCATGCAAACACATCCAAGTTCGCCTTCAGAAAGTCAGCGAGCTGGGTTCTTAGTTCTAGAGCTAATCCTCTTCCCAGCTTTAAGCACCTCTCTGGATCTACCTCACTAACTTGTACATCTTCTAATTCTTTAACTGGACCAATAACTCGGTCTGCATCTACCTCGTGAGGGTTCAAGTCGTGACTGACTCCTTTCTCAGTCATAGTTCGTGGCTCGCCCCCTGAGACCACGTTCACTTTCTTTCCTCTCACGCCTATCTTCACAACATCTTCATAGCAACGTCGGGCTAAGTGCTGCTCTCCTCGAACACATCCGATACCATTAGGAGTCGGGAACTTAACTGTAAGAGTTCTGGTCGAAGTAACCACATCCAACTCATTCATGGCAGGTCTCCCCAAGACCACATTATAGGCTGATGGGCAATCAATTATCAATAAATCCGTCAAAGTTGTCGTCTGACGACCTGCCTCAGCAAGAGTCAACGGTAACTTAATCTGACCCACTGGTACTACTGCATCCCCAGTGAAACCATATAAAGGCTCTGGGGACGGTTTCATTTGTTCTGCTCGTAGCCTCATCTGATCAAAACAGCTCCTATATATCATGTTCACCAAGCTTCCAGTATTAATCATGATGCGCCTGACTTCCATATTACTGATTTTAGCTCGAATAACCAGCGCATCATTATGGAGCCAAATCACACCTCTACCATCCTCATCAGTAAACACGATCTCATCCGAGGTCGTTTTTGCTCTTTTTGATGACCCATTGAGCTGAAAAGTATGATTCGCCTCTCGGACGTATTTCTCATGAGATCTGTTTGAATTACCTGCGATATGGGGGCCACCATGAATTGTAAAAATGGTTCTTATCGCAGGCTCATGCTCTGGTTCAAGAGCTTGTAGAGGCTGCTGCTGAGCTGGTTATTGCTGCTAAGGTCGTTGCTGTAGAGGTCGCGAGTCTACGGGTCTCGCTACATAGTCTCTCAAGCAATCTCGCCTAATCAATTTCTCAATGGCGTTCTTCAACGACCAGCAGTCCGAAGTACTGTGCCCTACCTCATTATGATTGGCATAGAACTTGCTCTGATCCCTTTGCTGAACAGGAGCCTTTATAGGATTGGGCCTCCCAAAATCTTCCTGTTCCTTCCTGCAGCGTAAATCCTGTCCGGTGAAGCTGTCAGGACGCTGTATCCTTCATAACGACCTTGACGTCGAGGTCGCTCATACCTTGGCTCTCTCCTCGCATTCTTAGCGATCTAGTTACTTGAGCCACTGTTTCTTCCTTTTTCATTCCTGCCATTGTTTCTCCTCTTTGGCTGGCTGGAACTGCCAGCTTCATTCTTCTGATTCTGCTTCTTCGAGCCGAAGGTCTCTTCCCACCTAATCTCCTTCGCAGCTCGCTCATAGAACTCTCCTGGATCCTTCACTGGGGACTTGTAAATGCTTTCGTATAACTTTCTATCCTTGCGCAGCCCAGCCGAGATCGCTGTCAGTATACTTTCGTCTGATGGATGTTCAACATTCGCGACCTCACGTTTGAACCTGGTGATATATTCCTTCAACGATTCACCTTGACGCTGAAATATAGTAGCTAGGTGGTAAGATGGAGCGAAATGCCTTCTTAGTGCCCTGTACTGACCAACGAACTTCTGTTGACATTCCTCCCAACTGCCTATACTGCGAGCCGGGAGATTCTTGAATCATGTTCTTGGAATATCTCCCAAAGTAGCTGGGAATACTCAGCACTTCACCATAGGATTACTGGTTTGCAGGTCCATCTGAACGTTAAAGGCGTCGAGATGGTCATAGGGGTCACTGTCTCCGTTGTACTGCTGAATACTCAGCACTTTAAACCTCGGAAGGAGAGGCTGTGTCTCAATCTCCCTTATAAATAGGGTCTTCTCCCCGTAGAGCCCACGCTACTCTGGGATTCCAGGTCGTGCCTCCAACTGCTGGACCCTCTGAAGGAGTTCCTCCACTTGTGGACCTCAGAGCTCGTATCTCCTCCTGTGATCGTGACTTGGAGCCAAGTGCTCTTGGTCATACCTTTCGTGTTCCTCAAGCCAATCCCCAGGCTGGTGGGACCCTGCATGCCGTTCGTTTGCCTCATCAATATTCCGAGCTACAGCTCTAGCTTCATCGCGTCCAACTTCTGCTCGTTGGCGTCCATCTTGACTTTGCCTCAATATCAGGCTGGCCAGACGTACGACCTCCCTTTCTTCACGGACGGGGCGTCCGGCTCTAGAACAAGTGTTAGATGAGTGAGCTGAGCCCACCGGTCTTGGGATTTCCCTCGGTAGCCGCTCGTGCATCTGCATCACTTCATGTTATTGGGGCACATGCCTTGGTGCCTGAACTTCAACCCTAGGTACGTTCTGAACCTGAGCCTGCACCAACATGTTGACAGCCTCTGTGAGCTGTCTGACCTTGTCTTCCAACGCTTCTTGCCTTTGCAGCAACACATTCTGCCCTCAGTTATTGGGGCGGTTAGAACCGGTTGACGATGAGGCAGAGGAGGGATGCCTGTCGCGGCGGCGGGTGCCTGTCTATAGGACGTACCTGTTGCATGTATGGGCACATCCTGCATAGGCTGGATGTTCTGCTGAGGTTGGTTCATGTGGCTCTCCGCCTGGTCATCATCAACATGATACCTGTTTGATCTGGTCTTTGCCATGTTGTCAGGAATTAAGAAATCGAGATGAATAAGACTGCAGTTTGGGTCCTCATTCTAGCGCCAAAATGTCGACGTAAAGGTGTTAATACGAATTTATGTTATTGAATTAAATACTTCAAGGAATTATTCTTTAATTGTATTTAAATTTTTGAGATTTAAGTGATTGATTAAACATTTCAGTATAGTGATTTTTCTATTAAATCAGGGTGTTACTATGGACTAGTGTTTGTATCCTAGGCTTCTAGCTATTTTATTTTAGAAAAAATTACCTTCAATCCTTTTTTAACTTTTATAGAATATTTTTGTATCTCAACAACTAGTAGTTTAATTATTTATGTTCACTTTAGATTTAAAAGGTCCTAAATACCACTTTTTATTTATTTATTTGTATATAGTTGTGTCTCATACCATGTCAAAAAGTTATATTTCACACAATCTATATAACTAATAAAGTGTGAAATATTAATAAGATAAAAGTTTGAAATATTAAAAGAGCAAATTATAAATTAGCTACTAAATTTAGAAATATATGCAAGTGAAATAAACTTTATTGATTTATTACAATTTATCTACCTGCCATTAGTCACAAACTAATAAAGTTAATGGTTAATAGTGATAACGTGGTATAAAAACTATTATACCCTTGAATTAACAAAAGGACAAAAAGCAAAAGTAATAAGAAAAATTTAGAGAGAATAATTGATGGATCTCCATTGATGGATAGTGGAGATCAAGCTTTAAACAAAACTAGAATTTAAAAGAATTGAAAAAGGAAAAACATGTCTCTAGATTGGATCTCAATCATAACCCAAAAAAAAAAAAAAAAAAAAAAGAACCAAGAACCTTAAGATCATCATCGTCGACAACACCAACATCAAAAGAATTAAAAAAACTAAAATACTAAATAAAGAACCCATCTCAATACTACCATCAACAACAACAACAACATCAACAACACCGACACCAAAAGAATTAATAAACCAAAACCAAACCAAACCTAAACCCTAAACAATTTAAGAATCCACCCAATTCGTCATCAATATCCATTATCTCCTTGTCATCATCCTCTTCTCCATCTACGTTTGACAACATAAATAAGTTCTCTCTTCCCTACCTCTTCCTTCACTCTCTTCCATTTGAGTTTGATTAGGTTTGAATTTGTTTGTTCTAAGTTTTTTTTTCTGTATTTGTCGACGTCCGAAAACGGTCGACGGGAGATCCAAAGGCTCAGACTGCGGTTTGCTGTAATAAATGATAATAAGTGAATTAAGTGTGTAGTAAATATAATTTAAGGTCGGTGTATCATGATTAAAACGGGGGAATGTTGGTCGTGGTAGATGGATAACAATAATGGTGTAGTTAATAAAAGAAGAGAGGGGAGAAAAGAATGCAAAAACAACAATTTTTACATGGTTCGGCGAGTGCGCCTACGTCCACGGACCACTCTGGTTTAATTCCGACAGAGTGACAGTAATACTAGTGTTCTTAAGCTTGTGTTACAATGAAAATCTCCCCTATTTATAGAGAAGAGGAGACACAGTTGGAGTATTACACACGTCTTTATCATAATTATTCTCATATAATATGACATTAGTCATACTACATTTAATGTTATAACAATGATTATTCTTTTCATGCACACGCCTGTATTAAATGCATCAGGTAATAAAGTCTTCCTTCATTAAATGAGCAGCCGCCACAATAAATGCTTCTTGGGAGCTGTTAAAGTTGTAATGACGTGAAATCTGGGGAGTAGGTTGACTTGATGGCTGACTTTACAAGGCACAGTTTGGTGCGAGTTCTTCGACTTAGCGGGCTGCACGAACTGAAAAGATGTTAAGGCGGATTGACGAACATGGGTCGGAAAGCTATTAAGATAGATTCAGACAAGTATAGGCTGGAAATATGCTGAGACAGGTTTTGGGTGCTGCAAGCTTCGGAAGTCCACTAAGCTCACTATGGCAAGATCGGGATGAGCTTATTGAGTTTCCTAAGCTTTAGTACTGTTCATATTCTTTGGGCCTTTAGCGACCCTTTTGTTCAAGTCGAAAAAACGAGCATAACAGTATCTCAATGATTTTTTGGGTTGGCTTTGAATTTGATGGATTTGAGTTTGGCTATATTTCATGGTTTGGAAAATCAAATCACATTTTAATGGAGATGGAGATGGAGTTGCAGCTCCATGGCATTGTTGAAGATCCAACATGAAGATTGGATCCCACTTAAAAAAAATAAATAAATAAAAATAAATAAAATTGGCTTATTAAAGTTAATCTCCACCATCTAGCAACATTATGGATGGTGGAGATGTCACCTAAAATAATTAATTTTTCATTTTTAAAACTCATTTTAAAGTAAAGTTTAAAAAATAGGGTTAAAAGACAATTTTGATTTTTAGACACTTAATGTTAACAAATCTGGGTAACGATACGTGGATAATTTGTAATAAAATTAGAAAGTTTATTGTATCTATACATATTTTTGAATTGGATAACTAATTTGTAATTTGCTTTATTAAAAACTTTTGAAAACCACGACACTGATGTTTATCAACTTGTATTTCACACGGTGTAAGTTATGAAGATAAGAATATTATGTGAAAGTTGAAAGAAGATTGAAGGTAATTTTCTCATTTTTTTAGAGAAAGTTCTAATTGTTGTTCTTATTGTTATTGTAAACTATTTTAACACCAATTTTTTTTTTTTTTTTCCTGATACGTATGCGACTCCTGATGCTAGATAAAATACTATGACCTACTAATCAGGTTTGCTTAATGAGCGGCTCGAATATCTATTTTTAGAACTAGAAGAGGGTTATCTATAAATATATGAGAAAATTGTCACATAGATTATGGCCCAGTTAAGGCTGTAACCTACCTTTGGATGGGTAGATGGGGTGTCAAATTTTTCTAGATTTTATTAGCATACATTAGGAGCCAAAAAAAAACCATTACAATGAGCAAAGACCGATTCATATCCAAAGAACGCGCTTACTCTGAAAAGTCATGAAGAGTACAAAATGTTGTCATTGCACCTCAACATTACTCCTCTTTTATATTGTGGTTTTGTGATTATGGACGTGGTCTGACATTTTTTTTTTTGTGTGTGTTGAAGTATAAGATGTGGTCTGACTTTGTTAATTAAAATGTGAGGAAAAGCAAAAAAAAAAAAAAAAAAAAAAGGGGGCCACCACTGTGCATGATTTTCTTGACAGTTGAATTTTCATTTAATATCCTTTTTTTAAGACAACTAAGACTATTGACCATTCAAAGGACTCAGCTGGCATATCTGCAATTTCTCTGCAGTTGCTTCGTACAAGAAAGTAGACTGATTCAAAGTATTATCATTTTACGCAACTAATATATATACATACATATATATATATTTTAGGTTATGGCATATGCACTTTGAAGCAGAAAAGCATCACAAGAATAACATTCATCTTTTTTAGCATTATGGAATCCTACATGCTTTTTGGTTTTGTGGGAATTCTAAGAGAGGTGACCAAAATGTTGGGGAAAAATATGCAGGTCATGGCCTGCCTCACCTTGTTGATCGTCTCCTCTTCCTCTGTATTCTTCGTGTCAAACTTCTTCTCCATCAAACCATTGATTTTTGATATGATCAAGTCAAGTTCCTTTATAGCCACAGATCCCACAGGCTCTCTACTGCCCAACCTTTTAATCAGAATAAAGGAAGACATCACTGCATTCCTTGGAGTCGAATGGATTTACGCTCTCATCACCACTCTCGCTTCCTTTTTCCTCTCAATAGCTACAATCATTGTGTCAGCTGTACTACATGAAGGGAATAACCTGTCCCTCAAGCAACTGTTCTTGTCGACGATAAAATCACTGAAAGGGCCATTCTATACTTGGTTCTACACAACACTTTTCATGTTTGGATACAATTTCTTTCTCTTCGCAAACCTGCTGCCTATGCTACTAATTGTCGAAAATCCAGTCGCCTTAAAAGCTTTAAATGTCATACTTGTGATTTTAGCTTCAGTTCTCTATGCTTATTTAGCTGTTGTTTGGAACTTAGCACTTGTGGTTTCAGTACTAGAAGAAAAGAGTGGAATTGAGGCACTTGGGAAGGCAGCACAGCTCGTCAAGGGCATGCAACTACATGGTTTTCTTCTGAATCTTTTATACTTAATAACAACCATGAGTTTGATGCTTTTTAAACAATCATCAGTGTTTCATATAACTATAGGGTTACTTGTCGTAAACTTTATCCGCGTAGTTTGGATGTTTTCTTTGATGGCATTCACAGTTTTGTATTATAAGTGCAAGGAAGCACATGGAGAAGAAGTTAAGTTACAAGTTAGCTCTGAGTATGGCAAAATTCCTACCGCGCTCCTTAATGAAAACCTTCCATGAACGGGAAGGTTCTCTGCATAATTAGTCCTAAATATAGTTTTTGTTGAAATCAGCTATCAATTAGCTCTTGATTTATTGAGATTGATTGAAAGTGATTGATGAGTAATTGTAAAATGATTGAGAATGAGTGTGAAGTAATTGAAAATGACTCAATTACCTTTTCTACTCCAAATTTATTGTTATATATACTTATACCTTTGGTTGAACAAAAAAATAACAATCTCTTTCTTTCTCTCATCCACTATGACTTTTATATTTTTTGTCATGCTCTCTGTTATCAGTTTTGTACCATTTTTTCCATTCTGAATCTAAGTCCTTTATTATTATTATTTTTTTTTTTCCTTCTTGTACTTATGTCTAGTACATGGTTTTAGACCCTAAAACTAGATGTCAGAACTTGCTAGCATTGTAAACGTTTGCTGCACTAGAAAATAAAAGATCCATTGTCATCTATTTGTGTTGGTTCTTCATTTCAATTCCATTTTTCCTGATGCAATATCATACCATGTTGTAGGCTAAATTTCTTCATATAATAAATTTGATCCAGTCTTCAATTATGCAATTGAAGACTTTGTCAAGCTTGTTAATAGAAAAAGAAACCTACCTAGAATTTCAGTCCTTCAAAATTATTTTCATATTCTAAGCCTTATGTTGCGTTCAAGCACACCAGTGACCGCAACCTCATAATGACAATATTAAACTACTCTCTAAGCCATATCTTTATTCTTAATGTTCCAGGAAATTAACCGAGAAGTACACTAGTCAAAAGTATCACTTCATAATCAATGTATGTGAAGGTGGATATCAAAACCCTCAAAGATTCATAGATATTTCTCTGTACACAAGGATTCAATTGCTTCTTGAAATTCTGCAACTTTTGGCTCAATTCTACGAAATTAACTAGGAACTTGAAATAACTTGTCCTGGGCTGCAACAGCTACAATCATCTTCTCAGCTGTGAAATAACTTGTCCATGAAGGAACTGCTGTTGACAACAGTAAGATCAACAAAAAGGCCACTATTTACTTGGTTTTACATAACCATCTTGAATGTTGGTTACATTTTCATTGTCTTGGAGAATCTGCTTCCAATGTTCTGGTCACCTCAAAAGTCTTTTGTGTTTTAATTGTTTATTTGCGTCAAGTTTGACCATAGAAAAGAGCCTTACCAGTTGCTGATAAGCCAATGATCTTACCGCTGAGAAATTTGTCCATCCTTAATTTGTTACATATTAGACAGATTTCTTCACAAGAAATGTGCCACTTAAGCTATCATTCAAGTTAATGTTCATACATGACATATTGCCATATTTAGAAAGGCTGCCTAGTTGCAAGAAAGTTGTTGGAAAGTCAAAATAGCATCCCATAGTTAGCGGGATGTGTTTTTTCCTCTTCTGTTTTTTCCTTAATTATGTTAATTATTTCTTTTCCTATTCTTTAGGATCCCTGATTTCATGGGATTACATATGTTGTTCACTGTATATAGAGCTGCTGCGTATTCCTTTTTGATAATAGAAAAATTCTTTCTTTTTCTCCAACTATTGGTTTTATGGTATCAGAGTCGGACTTTCCACCAACCTAATATCATCGGCAACACAGCCAATTAAATGGCCGAGCTTACTTTATCTACAGCAGAATCCATTGTGATTCCAACTATTTCTCACCCTTCGCTATCTCTTATACCCAACCATCCTGAAAATCCTTCAATCCAAATAACAGTATACAAGTTAAATGGCAACAACTTCAGAGAGTGGTACCAAGGTGTCCTACTTGTTATCGAAGGAAAAGGAAAAATGGGCTACTTGATAGGAGCAACAGCTGCACTAGAATCGGGATCAGCAAACTATGGTGTTTGGGAAGCAAAGAATTCAATAGTGATGGCATGGCTGATAAACTCCATGGATCAAAAAATGGGACGTATGTACCAATGCTGTCAAATAGCAAAGAAAATATGGATGCCGTTAAAGAGTTGTACTTGGATTATGAGAATATTTCACTAGGTTTTGAGATTCGATCAACCATTTGAAACACACGCCAAGGAACATCTGTTACTGAATATTTTAACACTCTCTTGGAGCTTTGGCAGGAAATTGATTTGTTCCACAACATCACTTGGAAGTGTTCTGATAATGGAATCCAACATAGCAAGATGCTGGAGAAAGAACAGATTTTTGACTTTCTGTAGGGCTGAATCCAGAACTTGATGAGGTTAGAGATAGAATCTTGGCACAAAGCCTCTGCCTAAATTGAAGGATGTGTTTGTTGAGATTCGACATGACGAAAGCAGGAAGAAAGTGATATTCTCGGCATCTAAAGGAACCACACCAAAAATAATAGAACAAGGGTCTGCACTTGTCACCATCCAAAGTGAAGGAAATCAGCCGAAGGCTCAACAAGGGAAGGATAAGCAATTATGGTGTGAACACCGCAGAAAGCCTTATCATACAAAGGACACATGTTGGAACATACATGACAAACCTCCAAATTGGAAACCACGAAATGAAAGAAGAAACAACAAGAATGCCTACACAGTAGAGACAACAGCCAGTAATTCCTCTCATCCTTTTACAACAAAACAAATGGAGATCCTTTTGAAGATGATGAATCCACTGTCTACAAGCAAGGAGACTGGATCCATATCATCAACTATTGCTGCCTTCATAACTCATCAAGGTAATTACTCTATTTTATTGAATACTAGTCCACAACAAGCCTGGATTGTGGACACAGGGACATCGGATCATATGACAAGTTCAAAGGTAGGATTTATAAATTATAAACCATGTAAGAAGAACATCGATATCACCGTGGCCAATGGTTCTACCTATAAAGCGGCAGGACGAGGAGATGTGGAACTGAATGAGGTTAAAATTACAATATGTTTTACATATTTTAGATTTAAAGTATAATTAACTTTTAATTAGTAAAACTACTAAGGATTTGGGTTGTGCCATAATTTTTCTTCCGTCTTATTGTAAATTTTAAGATTTGTCATTGGTGAGAACAATTGGCATAGCTAAGAAGCAAAATGGTCTCTACTATTTATTGGGTGTTGACTATACTCTAAAATCAATATTACCTACTGTATTTCTAATTCTAATGTTGAACTCTAGCATAAGATATTAGGCCATCCTAGTTTTTTGTATATAAAATATTTGTACCCACATTTATTTATTAATAAAGATCCTTCTTCATTTCATTGTAATGATTGTGTTCTAGCAAAACAAACTTGAGCATTTTATCACTCTCACACATACAAACCATCAACTCCATTTCATCTAGTTCATAGTGATGTGTGGGACCATCCTGTGTGTCAAGTTTAACTAAGGAACTTTGATTTGTGACATTCATTGATGATCACTCTTATGCTTGTTAGGTTTATTTGATGCATCAAATTTCAGAAGTGTTTTCTATTTTCAAACAGTTTCACAAGATCATTACAAATATGTTTCTATCTTAAGTTCATATTCTTCAAATTGATAATTGAAGGGAGTATTTTTCACATGAATTTAATGAATTTCGTAAAGAAAATGGGATATTTTATCAAAGCTCATGTGTAATTATCCCTCAACTGAATAGGATTGTAGAGAGAAAAAATAGACACTTATTAGAAGTTGCTAGGGCAATTATGTTTGCTAGACATGTACCACACTCATTTTGGGGGACTCCATTCTCACTTCTGCATATCTCATAAATAGGGTTCCAACTAGAGTTCTTCAATTCCGAACTCCTCTCAATGAAATTCGTTCTGTTTTTCTATCTACTCGAGTTCTTAACTCTCTCCCACTTCATGTATCTAGTTGTATCGTGTTTGTAAAAAATGTTTAACTAAATTGAGGTAAACTTGATCCAAAGGCTCTAAAGTGTGTATTTATTAGGTAATCTTCTACAAAAAAGGTTATAAATGTTTCCATCCTCCCACAAATGTTTTCTAGTCTCCTATGATGTCCCTTTTGTAGAAGACCAATAATTTTATTCCCAAGTTTCTCTCTAGGGGGAGAACAATATCCATGGAGAAAAACATTGAGATTCCAATGTTACTTTTTCTCTTTATTTGTCTATTCAGCCTTTAATAGGTCCAATCCAACCTAAAAATTCATAAAATTTACAAAACAATGGTAACTGTTATGGTCGTTTTTGCGACGTGGAAAAATGGGCCGTTGAAAGCCCAATGGTGAAAAGCCCAGATAGCCCAACGTTCAGGTTGCATACCAAGCTTACTGCCTCCCTCTTCTTTAGCTCTTGGTTTAGACCTCGATTCATCTCTAGCCCGCGAAGAGTGATATATCAACTCACCCGAGCTCATGCCAAGTAATCTTCTAAAAGCTTATCTCTAGGATTAATGTTTCCCGCTCTGGTGTCTATGAGATCTATGAAACTTTAGATCTTGAAGAGCAATTAATGTAGTGACAGCCAATTAATGAAGGAATGGCCATACATGAGCAATTAATGCAAGTATGGCCATGTAAAAATAATTAATGCAGGATTAATTAATACAGTATGGTTATGACAGAGTAGTTAATGTAATGATTGTTTCTTGACGTGAATTACACTCAATTGTAATCTTCTACTATATAAATAGAGGTGAAATCCTTTGTATTAGACAACTTGAACTAGTATTACAGTTACTCTGCCAAAAATATTTCAGAGTAACAACCATAGACGTAAGCACATTTGCTAAACCACGTAAAAATCATTGTCTTTACCTTGTTCTTCGTTTTCTCTCTTCATTCTTAATTGTTTTCACCTACCTTTACTGTTTTTAATTATCAAAGTTGTAGTTTGGGCCTGAGAATCTATGAGTCGACTAATTCTAAACGTCGACATTTTTTAGCGCTAGAAGGAGGGCCCAACTGCGACTCTGAAGTTTTTCTTTGATTCCTTGAATCTCAACCAACTGTAATGGCTAGAGAAAGAACAACCAGAAGCGTTAATGTAGTAATTGAGCAACTTGAGGGTCAAGTAGACTAGTGAAGCACCCTACCAATCGGAGGAGATGTCGTGCAGGTTTGGCAACAACGCCAAGAAGCCTTAGAGAACACCATGATGCACTTGGCAAAAGCGGTTAGAGCACTAATAGAAGCTCAAATCCATACTGTGCGGAGGACAAGTTGAGGTCTAACCCCTCGGAGAAGCTCGCCAACAACCTATAAATGAAGTCCCAACTCTGGAGGGGGGAACGAATAAAGAAAGGTTGCCATCAGAAGACTCGGTTCGCTCCTCAAATCTAAACCTAAGAGGAGACGCACAATAAGCTCGCGAGAGAGAAGTTACACCTCGCCCTATAGGCTTAAGAGTGAGGTTAAGCCATGATGGTAGCTGTCATGTGGAAGTTAGTCACGAGTACGAACGAGCTCGCACACATTGTGATGATGACGAATACGAACAGCGACAGGGTCCACGCCAGTTAGAAGGTTTTCACAGAAGATACAGGTCGCGAGATCGCCATTCAGTTGAACCAGAGAGCAGGAGTTTATGGTCCTCCACAAGGCGATCTGAGCCCTAGGACCCAATTGTGGAAGAACTGCTATAGAGGGTTCTGCAACTGGAGGCGCGACCTGGACCCTAAAATGAAGAAGAGCAGCATGAGGAAAGGGTCTCATTCACCAAGGAGGTTAAGACAGAGCCCTTACCTCCTAAGTTCAAACTCTCTGACATTCCACCCTATAATGGGAGAAGTGACCCCTATAACTATCTAGATGCGTTCAATGTCCAAATGGACCTCCAGATAAACAACCCGTTGGTTAAGTGTTGTGTCTTCCCAACCACCCTAAGGGATGCTCTACGGGCCTGACTTAAAAATTTCCCAGTTTGCAACATAGAAAGTTAGAAAGAATGCTAACAAAAATTCATCAACCAATACAAAGCTTTGAGAAGGTAGCTCACACTACCATGCCACCTCGCTACAATCTTCTAGAAACAAAATGAGTCCTTGAAGGACTATATTACCAGATTCATGAACGAGGTAAGCAATGTGGAAAATCCTTCAGATGAGAGTATTCTGGCAGCAATCGCGATAGGGCTGAGGAAAGATAGCAAGCTTTACGAAAGCATATACAAGTCCCCGATGAAGGATCTGGACAAATTTTACAAGCGAGCTGCCAAAAAAATAAGGTAAGAGGAAGCTTTTGGGTCCAAGAAGCCTAATAACCAACGGAATGAGGTAGGCAGTTCTCATCAAGGGAAAAGAAAAAATCACAATGGGGATAGAAATGACGAACAAAAAAACCGCTCTGCCAACCTAGTGCCAAACGAGCTAGACCTAAGCTTAAGAAAGAGCGATCTTAGCCTTGAGGTCGGTATGGAAGCTATAGTATCTTATCGGACACGCAGAACAAAATTTTTGCAATGGAGAGCAACAGGGAGGACTTCAGGAAGCCTAGCCCCACAAATGTCTCAAATAAGTTCTGAAACCCAAGGAAGTTTTATGCTTATCACAATGAAGTTAAGTACAACATTTCAAATTGTTGGCAGCTAAAGGATGTCATTAAAGACTTAATTAGGCGAGGTCGATTGGAAGAATATGTAGTGCGACCAACGAATCAACGACCTTAGCAGTAGCGTCTCCAACCTCAACATCAACAGCCCGCACAGCAGCAGTCCCAATGAGCTCCTGAACTGAAACATGAACCTATGGTAAGAACCATCTTTACTATATATGATGGCCCCCATATTACAGGCACATCTAATAAGTCGTATGAACAGTATGTACGGGAAGTAAACCATGCTTTGTTCGCAAGTCACAGCGGACTGGAAGGATCTGCGAAGAAAGTAAAGACAACCTCAGCTAACATCGTATTCACTAAGGAAGATGGTAGGGGTATATGCTGACCTCACAATGATGCACTTGTCATCCGAGCAAAGATTAGTAATACGGAGGTGCGATGGATCATGATTGACACAAGGAGCTCAATCAATGTCATGTACAAGGATTGCTATGACCAGATGGGGCTGGGAGCAAAATAGTTGAAACCTTCCCTAGAGCCTCTTTATCGCTTTATTGGAGACGCTATCACACCAGTGGGCCAAATCAGACTACCGCTTACATTGGGGGAATCGGGTCGTCAAGCTACTGTGCTGGCGAATTTTCTAATTATTGACTGCCCCTCAGCCTATAATATGGTCCTGAGGAGACCCACGATGAATGACCTGGATATAGTCACCTCTACCAAGACCCTCATAGTCAAGTTTTTAACCCCCAATGGGATAAGATGTGTTCGAGGAGAGCAGCACTTGACCAGACGCTGTTATAAAGATGTTGTCAAGATGGAGGTTAGAGAAAAGAAAGTAAAAGTGGTTTTGAAGGACAAGCCACGAGCTATGACCAAAAAAGGGGTGAGTCATGACTTCGACCCTCGCGAGGTAGATGTTGACATGGCAGTTGGGCTCATATGTGGGAATCCAGCCGGAATTCTCTGCCTCGGTCTGGACCCCACTCACTAGGTACTGTCCCCGGGCCATGGGGTTTTGCTTCGCCTCCGCAGCCACTCGAACCCACAACCTGGCCCCTGAGGTTAAATGGATTCCTAAAGTAAGGCTGCTTCCATTGTGGCAAGATAGGACCCTTCCCAGACCTTATCTAAGCTCTCGTCTGGAGGATCCTACCGGGCACTTCAACGGACTCCTCGAAACCGACTCGTCGGATCGAAGACATCCGGGAAGCGAACCCTAACTTTCTGTTCCGGTTTACTCATTAAAACTTAGTGATTTGCTTTTATCTATAACTGGTTGGGAGAGATAAACTTTTCTTTGATTCTATTTCAAATTCATTTTCTAGAAATTTCGGCAGCATAACGGCTGCGTTTTTTATAAACCAAAATTTCACCTGTAAGGAAAACAACACTTCGATTATTTCTGAACACCTCCCAACTTCTTTAATTCTCAATCATGCATCATTCATCACAATTTCATAAGCATAAACAACAAACTTTAATGCAAGGTATACATATATGAATCATATATATAGAATGCATGATTATATTTACATTTTACAGTCTCAACATCATTCAAATTCAAAATATACACGATTAAATACATATACAAAATGTTTCTAAGCGTTTTGCGCGATCGCCCACCTATCAATGTATAAGCAAACAAAAGACCGCGATCTCGTCCGACGGCGACACGCAATAAAAACAAATGAGCTACAAAATAAACAATGGGTTAGCGCAACAAGGATATATATAATATCACATACACTAACATAAGGATTCGTTATTAATTCAAGTTTTACACTTTCTTTAAATCCTTCCATGTGTATCCTTGACTCGTTCTAACCATCACGGGCGATTATAACTAACACCAACGTGAAGCTTATTAATGTATCTCAACCGCTACGTTATGAAATTTACTGCATCGTACGTAGGGCGCTAACTATTCACTAAACAACTACGATGCGAGATTCTCTGCATCGCAAGCGTAGTGTTAAATCTTTAGGCAACTACTAGCGGAATTTACTACATCGCTTCGTAGCGCTAACTATCAACTAATCAACTACGTGCGGAATTGTCTACATCACAATATAGCGCTATACTTTTCTATAAACTGAGCGGTTACGGACGAAATTCTCTGCGTCGTCATGTAACGCTAAATCTCATTAACTTATAAGGTATACACATGGGTTTTCATAATAAATTTCTTTAAGTGCAAAAGCACAAATGACACTAATTTGAAAATCCTTAAAACTTTCTTATTTCATTTTCTTTACATGCAACTCATTATCACTTTCTAGTAATATATGGATTCCATAAAAATCCATACGCTTAAACTTTAATTACATCATTAAATATCATTTCATTCATTCCTTAACTACTACATTCCTTTAACATATTCAATAATTGGTATAACAATTTACCAAACTATTAAGTGGCGAACCACTTACCTCAAAGTCGCATCGCTCTGGGTCAAGCGTCTCGACGAGGCTCCTGGACGCCGCTCACGTGCTCGTCACCTACACAACATGTTCTCTTCATTACTATTAACAAAAACCTCCATTTCTCAACTATATGCTAGGAATTCCCAATTATGCTCAATTCTCTCTATATAGCTCCTAACTCGTTTCTAATTCAACCGAGACTCTCAAATCCCGATTTTTGTGGAAAATTTTTAGTTTTGGACCCCTAGGGATATCCCCACACGGTCCGTTTACTTGTCGGAGGCTTAAAACGAAAAATCACAATTTTATTTAAAATGGACAGCCCTTGACAAAACAGACGATAACCTGCTGCTCGGGCTCCGTTGTCCTTGGTTCTTTTTCCTATGGCTCACTTATCTCATATTCTAACCACACGTCAAATTTCATTGAAAAATATTATCATTTGCTAAGTCAAATCTAAGGAAAACATCCGTTTTGGACACTTTCAGGCACATTTTAGTGCACATTTTGTAAACTCTTGGTTTCGGATTAGCGACGCTAGATTTTCTTCCACAACCAAGCTTCATTTAACTAATAATGACTAACTAAACTCATTTCATGCCATAAAAATTGTATTAAGCTAACCGTTTCACTTCTCAGAGCTCTAACGGTACTATATTGTGCATAACTTGCATAATTTTTATCGGATTCGATCCATTCCAAAACCTATGGTTTTCTATGGTTCCTAGGCATCATTTGTGGTGTAGAACACCCCCAAATAAGCCAAATATGGTCAGGTCTCCTCTAACTCAAATTTAAGCTCGGGTTCGCCAACATTGTCAAATTTTCCCCTTTCTGCAACTCTAACTCTTCTCTAACTTTTCTAACCTCTTTAAGGCTTGAAATTAGTTTCAAAACCATCTAATTTCAAGGTCTAGCTACTGCCCTTCAAGTCTCTAATACATACATAAATCTAACTTGATCATTAGAGTGCTCAAACTTCACTCAAAACTTTTCTCAATTATTTGGTGTGCATAAAACACCATTTTCTGTTTCTATTTCGTTTGTACATATGACAGCCCATATTTACACCTTTTAAGCATCATTTACACACAACCACTCATCACTTATGGTTCCATAACACTTACATGAGGTTCTAACAAGATTTGAAGAGCAATTATCAACAAAATACAATTAAACAACAACAATTACTCAAGCTGTCAACATTGCATTTCTGTTTCAGCAGAAAATGAAAGAGAATAAAGTGTAATCCCGCTTAGGGCTAGTTTGGAGAGTTTGGATGACTTACTAGGGACCCTAAGAGGTGGATTGAGGGGATGGAAGGTTGGTTGGGAGGTTCTTTCTTCCCTGACCGACCAGCTCTCTGCACCCCGTCGCGGTTCTGTTCTAGCTCGCGTCTGGTGTTGTTTTGCTTGCTGTTTTACGTGCGTTTTGCACGACCAGACCTGCACCTCTTATTCTTCTACTCGTCCTCTTCCTTTGCTACCCAGATACTATAGTTTTACGGCCTCAGATCCCCCTCACGCGAGCTGTTCTGCTCAAACTCGCGACCTGTCCTTTGCGCGAGCTGTTGGCGCGCTGGATCTACTTCTTGCTCGACTTCTTTGCTGTTTTGGACTGTTTCTGCTGCTCAAGACTCTTTCTTCTTCTTCTTGGCTTCTTCCTTTCACAAAACCGGGTCTACCTTGGTGATGCACGGCTGCTACTTCTCTCTCTCTCGAACTCTCTCGATCACTCGACTGAAGGGGCTGAAATTTGCTGAAAAATTCAGCTAAGTGTTGTCATTTATACTCATCAACTATTGTTATTTACATCTTGCCCCAACTCTCTTTAATTTCATTCTCATCTCCTTTTCTTGAAGCTCTCTCACGGAAACACCCCTCTTGGTCTCCCCTGTTTAATTCGTTTCTCGTTTGATTTTAAATCTCGTCTCGCTAGAATTTATTTTTAAAAATGCTAAGCTTATTTTATTAATCTTGATTCTCTCTTTTTAATCGAATTTTAATTCGATTATTCTTTACTAAAATCTTGGATTTCCTAACTTAGATTTTCATTGACACATTACTAAACTTTTTATAATCGACGAATTTCGTCGTATTCTAAATGAATAAAATTCGGAGGCTTTGAAATTCCCTCAATTTACTGTAGAAATTGATTTTAACTATCTAATCTCTCTTTTAACACTAGAAGATTATACTACAAGACTAGGGGTTTACACCGTAGAAGAACTGGAGGACGTCTAAGTCAATGAATTAGACACTGAAAGATGCTTAAAGTTGGGACGAGATCTAGCCCCAGAGCTAAAAGCCTAGCTCGTTGACTTCCTCAAGGTGAACTTGGATGTTTTTGCTTGGAACCATAAAGACATGGTGGGGATCGATTCAAAAGTCATGTGTCATAAATTGAACATTAACCCCACCACAAGTCAGTTCACTAAAAAAGAAGGCTAATGACAATAGAAAGATATGCCGCTTTGAAAAAGAAGGTAGACAAATTATTAGCCAATAAGTTTATCCCCGAGGTCCACTACCCCACTTGAGTTACTAATCCGATGCTCGTGAAGAAGAAGAACGAAAAATGGAGAACATGCATTAACTTTACCGATCTGAATAAAGCTGGCCTAAAAGATAGCTTCTCTTTATCGAGAATTGATCAGCTCATAAACGCAACAGCTAGGCATCAGCTCATGAGTTTCATTGATACCTATTCGGGTTACAATCAAATTCAATGAGCCCAGAAGACAAGGAACATACCTCATTCATCATTGACTGTGGCCTATATTGCTACAAGGTAATGCCCTTTGGACTAAAGAATACAAAGGCAATCTGTCAACGTCTGGTCAACATGATGTTTCAAAAGCAAATTGGGAAGACTATGGAAATGTATATAGATGATATGCTAGTGAAGTCTAAACAAATGGCTAATCATATGCGCGACTTAGACGAAACATTCAAAATACTGAGGAACTACCAGATGAAGTTGAACTCATTCAAGTATGCATTTAGGGTGGCATCTAGCAAATTCCTTGGTTTTATGATAAATAGTAGAGGAATCGAGATCAATCCTGAGAAAATTAGAGCGCTGATCGACACGAGATCTCTTACTTGGGTTAAAGATATAAAGAGCCTCAATGGTCAGGTCACAGCTCTCAACAGGTTTATCTTCAAAGTCATTGACAAGTGTGTTCCCTTCTTCGATATACTAAAAAAGGCGAAAAACTTTGAGTGGACCGAATAGTTCGAGGTGGCGTTTCAGCAGCTGAAGGAATACATGGGCCGAGCCTCACTCCTATCCAAGCCAAAAGAAGAAGAGAAACTTAACTTGTACTTAGGAGAATTTCAGTATGCCTTAAGTGCTGCTTTGGTGAGAAAATAAGAGAAGACGTAGCTCCCTGTATATTATGTTAGCAAAAGGTTGCTCGATGTCGAGACTAAGTACTCGCAGATAAAGAAATTGACATATTACCTGGTGGTCACATCGAGAAAGCTACGTCCATATTTTAAGCTCACAAAATTGAAGTCCTCACACAGTATCTGTTGAAACAGGTCCTTCAAAGATCACACACCTCGGGCCGACTACTCAAATGGGTTGTAGAGCTAGCACAATTTGACATTGACTACAGGCCTAGATCAACAATTAAGGCACAGGCCCTAGCAGACTTCATTATAGAGTTCACAAGACCTGTGGAAGAAGAGGCAGAATTTTCTAATGGCCCAACTTGGGAATTGTACGTGGATGAGTCATCTAATAAGCGAAAGGCCGAGGCTAGGGGGTTGTTAATCAGTCACAAAGGTCACAAGATCCTCTGTGCTTTAAGGTTCGGATTCCTGGCCACCAATAATGAAGCGGAATATAAAGCGTTGCTCGCTGGACTCCGCCTGGTATAAGAGATGCAAGCTGAGTAGATAAGAATTTTTAGTGACTCTCAGCTCGTGGTTTGCCACATCCTGGGGGAATATCAGACAACGGGATTTAAGATGACCATCTACCTCCAAAAGGTTCAGGAATTACTGGGAACTTTCCAGAAGACTGAAATAAATCAGATCCCACGAGCTAAGAACTCATATATAGACGCATTAGCTTGCTTGGCAACTACCAAAAATGTAGACTTCTTAAGAGCCATCCCTAGTAGAGTTTCTATCAACTCCGAGCATAGAAAAAAAGATGAGGTAATGGTCATAGTTGTCCGCCCAAACTCATGGATGAGTCCAATTCTGAGCTACTTGCAAAAGGAAAAATTATCAAACAATAAATTGGAGACACGTCGTCTACGAGCTAGAGTAGCTCGGTATTTTATGTATGATGATATGTTGTATAAGAGAGACTTCTCAGCTCCGCTCCTGCGATGCATCGATGGTCAAGACTGTGAGGTCGTGCTAAAGGAGATACATGCTTGTCACTGTGGAAACCACGTTGGGGGGCTATCTCTAGCTCAAAAAGTACTCCGACAAGCCTTCAACTAGCCAACCATAAAGCAGGACGCCATCGACTTAGTCAGAAAATGTGACAAATGTCAGAGGTTCGCTAAAGTCCTACGGACTCCACTAGCCTATCTCCAAAGCATAATGAGCTCATGGCTTTTCGGGATTTGGAGAATGGACCTGATCGGACCTCTATCGATAGCTTGTAGGAGGTGTAAGTATATGGTGGTTATTGTGGATTACTTTACCAAGTGGGCCGAAACCAAAGAGTTAGCAGAGATCTCTACCACGAAGATAGAAAAATTTGTGTGGAGTAACATTATTTGCAGGTTTGGGATTCCTCAGTAGATCATAATAGATAATGGAACTCAATTCAATAGCGACCAATTCCTCAAGTTCTGCAAGGATCTTCAAATCGTGAAAAACTTCCCAGTTGTGGACCATCCTCAAGCCAACGGTTAGGTCAAAGCAATAAACAAGATCAAGCAGACCTTAAAAACCAAGCTAGAGGTAAAGAAATGAGCTTAGGTAGATGAATTGCAAAAAGTGCTGCGGGCCTATAGAACGACAACTCACAGCTCTACTGGTGAGACCCCTATCTCAATGGTATATGGGTCAGAGGTCATAATCCCCGTAGAATTCGAGATCACCAGTTAGCAAAGGACTACATTCCAACCTAAAAATAATGATCAATTGCTCATTGCAAACTTAGATCTACTCGAGAAAGCGAGGGAGGAGGCTCGTATGAGGGGTTGCAATTTACCAACCAATGATCATCGAGTACTACAATAGAAAGGTTCAAGTTCGAAATTACAAGACAATCGACCTTGACCTGCGTCTGATCCTCCTGGCAGCTCACAAAGCCAGTGGCAGGATGCTCGGCCCAAATTGGAAAGGCTCTGACATCATTAAGGAAAGCCTGGGAAACGGGGTCTACCACTTGACCAACATGAATGGAGCTTAAGTCTCACACGCTTAGAACACAGAACACCTTCGTCCATACTATATTTAACTGTTAGCTCGTTTTTGAACTCTTTGTATAATCTATTTTGATAACTATCAATGAAGTTATTCCACATATTTTGTTGTTGTCTGTGATATGTTCAATGCAGAAAGGAAGATAATTTGCTGGGCAAAAATTGTTATCACAATGGGTCAAAGATATTATAAGTCCGTAATGTGCTTCTACGATCTGCGAGATATTATCTATTATTCCCCAAAAAACGCTTCCGAGCAGCGAATTATTATCCATTATTCTCTGAGAAATATTTCTATGATCAACAAGCAATTGTTCATGCCCAGAAAAGTGTCTGGATGGCTAGCGAACTATTATCTTCTATATTCTGTAATATGCATCTGTCATTATCATTTATGCTCAAAAAAATGTTTCTGTGATCAATATGATTTGTAACCTAGAAGAGTGTCCTTGCAATCAGCGAGCTATTATCTATTATTCTCTAGAAAATGCTTGTGTGATCAGCAAGCCATTATATTCTATGCAAAGTACTTTAATTGTCTGCAAGCTGTCACGTTTTATGCCTTACAAGGGTTATTTCTACGATCTGCAGTCTGTTTTACTTTATTCCCTGCAAGGGTTGTTTCTGCAATCTGTAGTCTGTTATATTTTGTTCACTGCAGAGTTTATTTCTACGGTCTGCAATTTGTCATATTTTTCGCCCTATAAGAGGCTTCTGTGACCCGCAAGCTAGATATTATACGCTTTGGAATGTGCTACCTGTGAGCCGCTGTCTTATGCGCTCTGGAATATACTACCTGTAAGGTGGTGCTCTAGAAGGTACAACCTGTAAGCTTATATCTTATGCTCTGAAAGGCGCTTCAGCGACCTGTAAATATCAAAGTTCAGGAAAATGTTTTAGCAACCTATAAAAGTTCTATTATTGTTAAACTCTAAAAGGCACGTCTAAGCAAATACCCCACGATTAATGTACACGATATATAAGTACTTATCATTTATTTCCCAAATGGCATAACTAAATTAACCCCAGGCGAATATTTGCGACCTGGCTTCTTCTCACGACCAATTACTACATGCTTATTCTATTGATCAATAATAGTTGCTTATGGCTCATTATTTGTTATATCTATTTTATGACGATAGTTTATGAACTCAGTAGTGCATATATAATACTTGCAAGGAAAAAATAAGGCAAATTACAAGGCAAAACTTTATTAATAAAATTACAACGACCTGCAAGATGGCTGTCCAGTATATGAAAATCAGAAAACAAAAATCCCTCACTAAAGGAGAGAGAGTCCTAGAATTACAGCAAGTAAAAGCTAAAAACCCTTACATCTGATTTGGTGCGTCTTTAGGGGGCTGATCTTGCGAAGCACCTTCTGGAACCTAAGAAGCTGGAGGACTTTGGGAGGTAGGAGGATCTTGAGAGGCTTAAAGAGCTACAGGCTCTTACGAAATTGCACCTAATGGCGAAGCTTGAAGAGACGTCGTTTGAGTGGTTGGAGGAGTCACGTCCTAAAGGACAACACTCTGGGGAGCTAGAGAGGCAATGCTCTGTTGAGCACCTTAAGCTTTGGAAACACGAGCTGCATACTTGTAGACTTTCATAACTGTATCTTGCTTAAAAAATGAAAAGTCCATGTTCAGGTGCTGCCTCCAAAATGTGTACAAAAATGCACTACTGGTTTTCAAGGTAATGTCATCACATCCTTAAGTGACCAAGGCTTGAGTACGCTCCCCAGATCGGATAATCTCCTCTTGTGCTTTAGCGAACTTCTGTTTAAATGCAGCCGTCTCTTGCTGCATTTAGTTGACTTTCTTCTCTGCGACCTCAGCCCTCTTTTCCACAACCTCAACATTCTTTTCAACGGCTGCAGCTTGTTTCACAACAGCGCTTAACTCGTCTTTTGTTTTCCTCAACTCCTTTTCAACTTTGTTAAACTCGAAGTTAAGCTTAGAAGTGACGACCTCCCGAAGATCCACCTCGCCAGTTAGAGCATCTTTTGCCTCTACCTATCTCGCCTCGGCAGTTTTCAACTTATGCTCAAGACCCTCAGCACACTTCCTCACCTTTTTAGACTCCCTCTAGAAGAAGTTCATTTCATCCTCTATCTTTTTCTTCCCAACCTCAAACTCCTTCCGAGCGACCTCAAAAGCTGCACTCTCATCCTTGCGATCCTTGATCTCTCTAAGCAACTTCATTGCACTTATAGCAACCTGGAAAGAGGTCGGAGTTAGCATCCGAACAAAGAACATTAAAAAATGACAATAAGAAAGAATTGAAGTTTATCAAGAGTCCATGGCGAGTTGTGTAGCCTACGAATTTTTCGCCCATCAAATCCTCCCTACATAGGCTTTGAGCGTGGCCTCCCACGAACCGTGGCATGCAATCTAGGAGGTCGTTAAAGTATTCTTGTGCTCAGAATTGCACAAACCGCTCCTCAAATCATTCCTCGACTCGCTTCCCGACTCACTTCTCAGCCCCGCTCATCTAAGCCCCCTCCAATTGCTATCCCCTTCTCCTTGCCAACTTTTTAGCGTTTGGAAGGTAGGGGCTGGGCTACAGCTTTGCTTTTGTCTCTCGCCCCAAGCTTTGGAGTAGATGAGCTTCCCCCAACTAGAACCTTTGTTTGTTTAAAAGCAAGTTTGTCTGCTGCCTTCTTCCCCTGTGTAGTCTTAGGCTTAGGGGCTTGTATTTTAGGGCCGTCATGGTCTCGACCTAGGGAGCAGGTGCATCTACAGCACCTGAAACTACCTCTTAAGCAGGGCCCGTTGGAACCAGAGTTGGTTCCACGAGGTGAGAGGACACCAAGATAGGATCCACAATCATAACGTTGGCCTCCGCGAGCTCAGTCGAAAGAGATGGTGGTGGTGCCAGCAAGTCCAGTTTGACTATTATTGCGAGAGTCCTTTTTGTAGGATTGGAAATCCCTTCTTCAAAAACCTCAAAGACTGATGCGACCTCCCAGTTTCTGTGAACTCCGAGATTACGATAGGTGTTCAAACGCTTTCAATCAGGCTGTGGGGTAATGTTGTGAGCTCACAAAAAGTAATATGAAGGCAGTTGATCGTCTAGATCACTTTTGACCTCAGTAAATTTTGTTAATGTCGCTGCCACCTCGTCTGTAAGCCTAACCTTATCGCTAGTGACGTTTGCAAAATAGAACAAACTCTTTTAAAAAAAAATAATAATAATCCTACAAGCTGAATTCAGATCCACTTAGAGAAAGGACAAATGAAAATTCTTCAAGTTGAAAAGAGAAGAACATGTGATGTAAAACCAGTGGGATTTGTAATCTCCTATATTAGACTTGCCACCGCCCTTAGGCAGATACTCTTTGTAGGGGAAATTACGAGCTGAAAGATAGTATAGCTTATCTTGCTTCTCAGTTTTTCGGTCAATGGTGCCCTTAAAATTGTAACACAAGCAAAGGATTCGAAAACTCGAAGGGAGTAACTTATGCCTAATAAAGGCAGCAGCCAGGGAGGTAATTTGGGCATAAAAGTTTGGTCTCAGCTGAAAAGGGGCTAAGTTCAGGTCGTTCAATAGGTTTATGAGATAGCTGGGGATCAAGAATCTAAACCCAAACTCTTTGTGCTCATGGCTTATTGTAGTAAACCTTGAGGGTAGATGGGCTGCGTGATTATGAAGAACTGGAGCCATAGCACGGCATCCCATAGGGAGATTGTAATCCTCAACTATAACCCTCAAGTCTCGAAAATCGATGGTTGAGTTGTAACGGTAGAAAGGTTCGCAAGCTTCCCCCTCGTTAGGGGGCTAATCCAATGGGGAGTCAGCTAACCCCGTAGGCTCTTCTACGACCTCATCACTTTGAAAGGTCGCTTTCTAAATGGTTCTAACTTGTTATTCTATCTGATCCTCAAGGCTGGAGGCTTCGTCAGCATCCCTAATTCGATGGTCACAGTGCAAGTGACCTGACATTTATAGAAAAATAAGGAATGGTATCAGAATACTGAAAGCATACTAAGCTTAGCGAGCTAAGGTGAGGAATTCCTAAATCTACTTTCCTATGCGTTAGGTCATGCATTTTGCTACTAAAAGTAGTATGGCCCAAAATGCGAGCCTATCAGGTCGCTATAGCTCATCAGGCTGAAAAGTTTGATATCTAGAGCTATGGCGTTACCTCTACGGGTCATTTATCAAACAGTTTACAGGCAAGCCATCATAAACACCAAGCATCAAGAAAATTTTGAAGGCAAATCATTACAAATACAAACATCAAAATCAAATCAACAAGAAACAAAAAGTCACAATCAACAAACTAAGCATTCGAAGCCAAGAACACAAAGTGTTCAAGCAAAATCTAAAATCAGAAAGTATAATGTGCCTAAAAAAGCAAAATCCAGACTCAAGAAAAACGTAATGCATGCACAAAAAGTAAAAATAAGCCAAAAAATCTAAAAGCTAATCTAGAAAACTTACTATGTATGCTTGTTTGTAAGTGAAGAATTCTGGTCTCTGAAGCTAGTGAATTCGAAGAGAACTGGCACGAGAATGGGGAGAAAATGAAGAAGAAAGCGGTAAAAGAAAAAATTTTAGTAGAGTCTGGTTTTGAAAATGGCGAAAGTAAGAAAGAAAGTGAAAGGACGCCAGTCTTGTATAGGCATAGGACTCTATCCTCAACCATTCAATCTGGTGGCAGCATAATTGGTATAGATCTGACGATGCAGTGCGAACTACGGCCTTTTATCATCATGCGCTGTCAGTTGAGGGACGTGCACATTAAATGCGCATAAGACAAGACATGTTGGTGGTATCGTAAAACAAGAAATCGCCACGTGTCAAAGTAACAGGTCAGAAGTCGAAACGACATCTCCTGAGCTCATGAACGGTTATCTGAAGCAGCATGATCAGCTCTCAATCCGCAGATCGTACTGAGAGCTTAAGGGTTAGTGTTATGGCCGTATTCGTGACATAGAAAAATGGCATGCTGAAGGCTTAATAGCTGAGCCCAATGGCGAAAAACCTAAATAGCCCAACGCTCAGGTCGCATGCCAAGCTCGCTGCCTCCCTCTTCTTCAGCTCGTGGTTTAGACCTCGATTCATTTCTAACTCGCGAAGAGTGATATGTCAACTCGCCTGAGCTCGTGCTAGGTAATCTTTTAAAAGCTTATCTATCGGATTAATACTTCTCGATCTGGTGCCAGAGAGATAAATGAAATTTTGGATCCCGATGAGCAATTAATACAGTGACGGCCAATTAAAGAAAGGATGGCTATACATGAGCAATTAATACAGGTATGACCATGTAAGAATAATTAATGCAGGATAAATTAATACAATATGGCTATGACAAGTAGTTAATGTAATGATATTTTCTTGACGTGAATTACGCTCAATTGTAATTCTCCACTCTATAAATAGGGGTGAAATCTTTTGTATCAAACAACTTGAACTAGTATTACAGTTACTTTGCCAAAAATATTTTATAGTAACAACTGTGGATGTAGGCACACTTGCTGAACTATGTAAAAATCCTTGTCTTTGCCTTATTCTTCCTCTTCTCTCTTCATTCTTAATTGTTTTCACCTACCTTTACTGTCTTTAATTATCAGAATTGTAGTCTAGGCCTAGGAATCTCTAGGTCGACCAATTTCAAACATCGACAATAACTTTAGTCAAGGAGAGTGTCTAACACTACAAATCCAAAATCAATCTTGGTTTATAGTGGGAGACCACAAACTCTTAGGCAAAACCATTAATCTATTCCTATGACAAGTCCTAAGATGGGTGATCAAAAGGAAGCCGAGATTGTTGGTGAACATTGAGGTGAAGAGGAGGTAAGAGAGGAAAGAAATAATCTAGATCTTCCTATTCCATTAAGGAAAGGGGTAAGATCTTGTACTAACCACTCAATTTCAAATTATCTTACCTATCCTAGGTTGTCAAGGAATTTCAAGGCGTTTATCTCAAAAGTTGACAAGATTCAAATTCCCAAATATATCCATGAAGCTCTTCGAGATCTAAATTGGAAAGCAGTAGTGATAGAGGAAATGAAGGCACTAATTGACAATGATACTTGGAAATATGTGAAACTACTTGAAGGTAAGAAGATTGTAGGTAGCAAATGGATCTTCACTATTAAACACAGATCAGATGAGACTATTGAGCAGTACAAGGTAAGACTTATTGCTCAGGGATTCACTAAGACTTATGGTATTGACTATGAAGAAACATTTGCCCCTATTGCAAAGCTAAACTCAATCTAGGTATTACTGTTTATTGCAACAAATTTGACTTGGGGGCTATGTCAGTTAGACATCAAAAATGCATTCTTGAATGGTAAATTAGAAGAAGACGTCTATATGAGGGCTCCAACAGTGTTTGAAGTTAAAGGAGGTTTAAGCAAGGTATGTAGGTTGAAAAATGTCTATATGGTTTAAAGCAATCAACACAAGCATGATTCATACGTTTTAGCATGGTTATGAAGCATCTTGGTTACAAACAGGGATAACTTAACCAGAAAGATTTGTAAAAAGGGGTGAGATTGGTAAACAGACAATTCTCATTATGTATGTAGATGATATGGTGGTTATAGGTGACAATGAAAATGAGATTGTAAATCTCAAGAAGAAACTACAAGCTAAGTTCAAAGTGAAATACCTTGAAACCCTTAAGTACTTTCTTAGTATGGAGGTTGCAAGAAGTAGAAAAAGTATTTTCATTTCTCAGAGAATGTATACATTTGATCTACTCAAAAAGATAGGAAAACTTGGCTGCAAGCCCGGTAACACCCCATTAGAATGTTTCCAACAAAGACCCCTCCCTATAAATAAAGAGAGCTACCAATACTTAGTAGGGAAGTTGATCTATCTATCTCTCACAAAATGAGATATTGCCTTCATTGTGAGCATCGTTAGTCAATTTATGCATGCTCCCATAAAAAGGCATATGGAAGTAGCTAACCAGATTCTAAGATATCTGAAAAGAAGTCCTGGAAAGGGGTTGTTGTTCAAGAAAATCGAAAACAAAGATGGTGGATACTTAGACACAAATTGGGCTAGTGCAATAGAAGATAGCAAGTCAACAATAGGGTACTATATGAAAGTACAAGGAAATTTAGTGACTTGAAGAAGTGAAAAACAGTCTATGGTTGCTAAGAGTAGTGCTAAAGCCAAATATAAAGTAATAGCCCAAGGAATGTGAGTTAATCTGGATAAAAAGGTTATTAGAAGATCTCAACATACCTCTAGCTGACCCTATGACTCAATTCAGTGACATGAAGTCCTCTATCAGTGTAGTTCACAACCTGGTTCAACATGACAGGATAAAACACGTGAGGATTGATAGAAATTTTATCAAGAACGAGATCGAGAATGGAACAATTGCTCTCTCCTACACTCCAACCAAGTCTTAATAAGCTAATGTTCTCACTAAGGCACTTCAAAAGTCAAGTGTTTATTGTGTGTCCAAGTTAGGAATGGATGACAACTATTTACCAGCTTAAAGGGGAGCATTGGAAAGTCAGAATAACATCCCATAGTTAGTGGGATGTGTTTCTTTCCTTTTCTATTTTTTCGTTAATAATGTTAATTATTTCTTTTCCTACTCTTTAGGATCCCTGATTTCATGAGATTAGATACATTGTTCACAGTATATAAGGCTGCTGTGTATTCCTTTCAGATAATAGAAAAATTTATGATACGTTTACTTCACTTGGAAGAATCGGAATGATCTGGAATATAAATAACTTGGAATCGAAATGAAATATCGGAATCAGAATAAATTGTTTACTTCAACTGCAAGAATCAAAATCGAAATCAACAGTATTCTCATTGAACTTTTTACTTTACTTTGGAATCGAAATGGATTAATTATAAATTATAAAAATGTCCCTAATTAAAATTATGGATTAATTATAATAATATGTAGTTTTTTATTATAATGTGTAATTTTTTTTTTTTAATATCAAATATAAAACTATATGTTATAATAAAAAAAATTATATATTATTTTAATAATTCATTAACCTAATGTGTAATTTTTTATTATAATATGCATTTTTTTTAAATATCAAAAAAAAAACTGCATATTATAATAAAAAAATTACATATTATTTTAATAGTCCACTATGATAATTAAGAAATTGGTAATGAAAAACAAATGGTGTGTAATTTTTTTATTATAATATGTAGCTTTTTTTTTAATATCATATAAAATAGGTTTTAAAAAAAATTAAATAAGAATATAAGAGACATTTCATTTTGACAAAGGGAATGAGAATGGAATTTCTAAGTGGGTTGGGGGGAATGGGATTCTCATTCCACAACCTCAAATTGATATGAGGTCCACACTTTCATTCTTATTACAGAATGAATTTTAAGCAAGTAAACACTATCAATCAATCATATTTCTCATTTTTATTTCTCATTCCATAAAGTAAACATATCATTATTCTTTTCCTCCAACTATTGTTTTTAAAACTAAAAACACCGTGACTTTTCCTTCCCTTGTAAATGGTGAGGAGTAGACTTATTCAAGATATCATATTACAATAATATGCATTTATAAACGCTAACCTGTCCTCATTTGTATTGATAAGTTTTGGAGATTTCTCTGAGATGGGATCTGATATGGTTCTTGGTTTTGTAGACATTGTTAGAGAAGCACTCATAATCTTCTACAAGAATGGAAAGCTCATGGCCTCTTTTACCTCACCCTCTCACTTTACTCTATCCTGTACTTGCTCAAATTTTATCCATGAAATCATTTATCACAAAGTTGATAGACAATCAGAGCCTTCTTCTTCCCACAACTCCTAACAGCCCTGAATACGCCAAGCTTCTCATCGCTTTGCACAATGATATCAGAACATTTGTCAGTGTAGAATGGATTTTCCTTCTCCTCAGCTCCATAGTCTCCTTTTTCTTCTCAACAGCCACAATCCTTGCATCAGCAATTGCAAATTGTGGTAAACCTTTATCCTTGAAAAACCTGTTATCAAGGACAGCAAGGTCATTAAAAAGCCATTCATTACTTTGTTTTACATAACTCTATTTGGTGTTGGTTACATTTTCCTTGCCTTGGTAACTCTGCTTCCTCTCCTGGTAGCCTTTGAATATCCATTTGCCTTGAAAGCTTCATACATTTTGCTTTCAATTTTAGTAGCAGCATTCTATGCTTACTTGTCCATTATCTGGACTTTTAGCACTTGTTGTTTCAGTACATGAAGAAAGTTATGGAATTGAGTCACTTGGGAAGGCTTTAAGGATTGTTTAAGGCACGGAGCTACATGGATTTCTTGTCAGTCTTTTGATTAAAGCATGATCTTATATTCTGTTTGTGGCCTTAATAAACACCCTAAAATGGTTAGCAGCTGTTCAGATAGGGATTGGATTGCTTATACTGAACTCAGTCTGGCTGGTCAGGATGTTTGGGTTGATGTCATGCACAGTTTTCTACTACCAATGCAGGAAGAGCCATGGAGAGGAGGTTGAATTGCAATGGAGCTTAGAACATAATAATATACCAACTGTGCCTCTTCTCAGTGAAAATATTCTATGAATGAAACTTGGGTTTTTTGTTATTTGGTTAATGCTGTTACTATAGCTGAACATAATAAAACTACCTCATAATGAATTGCTACATTGTCTAGTTGCAGTCCAAATGCCTGATCTTAATTTTCACTGATTTATCTAAATTGTAAGCAATCAAATTGAAGCTAACTCTCAAATTGAAATCTGTAATAAGCAATTTTGCTAGATTAAGCATACTCTTGAAAATTATTGAATTTTAGAGTTATATGCATGGCATTGCCAGGTCAAACTGTGAACTGACTTGGTCAAATATCAGAAAAGTTGGTTTTTCAGGACTATTTTTATATACAAGATATTGCACAAGTCAAAAGCGCAAAGTAAACCACATTTCCTGGTATCATTAGTCTATATTAAACTGCCCGGCATCATTAGTCTATGTTCTTGGAGCTTAAATGAACCATTGTCCATCACCTTTTTGTTTTTTCAAAGTTTTAGTTAACCAAGAGTTTATCTGCTCCAATTTGTCAACATGTCTTAGTCATCCGCCAATTACCAAGATTTATGATCTTATATGGTAAATGCGGAAGAATAGATTAATTCAAGATATCATACAACAATTCAAAAGGCTATAGCTTTAACTCATCAACTATCAAATTTTTAGAATATTTTAGTAGTATCAATCTGCTTCTCTGCAATGGAGTACCATATGCTTCATGGTATTGTTAGAGAGGCCATCATAATCTTCTGCAAAAATGGGAAGCTCATGGCCTCTTTTACCTTACTCACCCTCTCACTTTACTCCATCCTGTACTTGTTTAGCTACTTCTCCATGAAACCACTGATCACAAACTCGATATGCAATCATGGCCTTCTTCTTCTCTCAATTCCTAACAGCCCTCAATATGCCAAACTTCTCACTGCTGCGCATAAAGATATTAGAATTTTCTTTGGTGTAGAATTGTTTTTCCTTCTCATCAGCTCCATCATCTCCTTTTGCTTATCAATAGCCACAATCCTTGCATCAGCAATAACACATGCTGCTAAACCTTTATCCTTGAAAGAATTATTATCGAGGACAGAAAGATCGTTGGAAAGGCCATTTGTTAGTTTGTTATACATAACTTTTTTGTTGTTTGTTGCTTTTTCCTTTTCTTGCTGATTCTGCTTCCTCTCATGATGATCCTTCAACATGTATTGGCCTTGAAGGCTTTATATATCATGCTTTTACTTTTAACTTCAGCTTTCAATGCTTACTTAGCCGTATATTGGACTTTAGCACTTGTTATTTCACTACTCGAAGAAGATTATGGAATAGAGGCACTCGGGAAGGCTAGAGAGATTGTAAAGGGAATGGAGATACATGGATTTCTTATAAATCTTCTCATCACAGTGTTATCTTTCATTATATTTATGTGTTTCAGGTTGGTTACTTCTAAGAAGTTAGCAGGTTTCCATGTGACGATTGGACTGGTTATAGTGAATTCTCTCTGGCTAGTTAGGATGTTTGGGTTGATGGCATATACAGTTTACTACTACCAGTGCAAGAAGAGACATAGAGAAGAGGTTCAATTGCAAGGCAGCCATGAACATAGCAAAGTACCCTTTCAACCTGTTGCCGGTGAAAATGTTCCATGAAGAGAAATTGATCTTTGCTTGTGTATTTCATTAAAAGCTTGCTTATTTCTGTTCATATGTCTAACTGTATTTACATTTCCATTTGTAGCTTTTCTATTCGGATTACTAGAACAACCGGACAAGTTTTGTTGCAATGTCTAGTCCAGCAACAATGAAAATATATCTTTTAACCAGCCAGATTGAAATTGGACTATTTAATTTATATATTTTCTGTCTTTTAACCAATAACGTTGGTGGAGTAAACATACTATGGAAAATGATAGAAAGTTACGGTTACATATATATATATATAAATATATATATACATATATATGTATATGCCATTGCTAGTCCATGTTCCGGCTAAGTGACCTGACCTGATCAAATAATACAATAGTTAAATTTACAGTGAATTATTGTTTTTCAGAAATTTATATATTGAATTCTGTCATATTTCTTTCTTGTTTAAGATTGCATGAAAGTACAAACGAAACTAGCTTTTCCTGTTAACCTCTTACAGTATTTTCTTATTTTTCCCGGAATGAAATTTTTTATTCTGGTAATGAAACTTTGGTTGTATAGTTTCTATCCAGGCATATTTCTCTTCAGCTGTCATATAAACGTTCGTAGTTCTATTACCCGGTGTCATTTTCGTATAGTTGTAATGTTAGCATTTAAATACTATTGTTAAACCTTTAATTATCCATTGTTTAGGCTCACAAGGAGAACAAATTGCATTTTTACTTGCTGCAGAAAGGTCTACTATCCACTAGGGAATTTGTTTACACATTCAAATAGAGTAGGATGGACTAATTCAAATAAACCCGGAGTACTATATAGTTGGTCTTTTCTACTGGGATAAATATCTTGGAAGGACCTGATCCTTAAACCTCCAAATCTCAATAGTGCAATGGGAGCCTCAGCCTCTACAGAAATTCTGAAAGAAGCATTGAAACTTCTCTTCGGGAGCGGAAAACTCTTGTCTTTCATAAATATAATTACCCCCTTGTACTCACTTTACTTCATGCTCATCATTGTTCCTCTTAGTTCATTAATCTTCGATTTGCTTTTCAATCAGAACTCCCCACTCGGACTGATAGCAACATTAGTGTGGATCTTCTCTTTTGCTTATTTCAGCATCATGTTATTCTCTGTACCTGCCACAATCATTGCATCTTCCATAGTTCACTGCTGCGATAATATTTCTCTCGAGGATTTTCTTTTGAATCTAGTTTATCTATGGATGAGGCCTTTTGTCACTTATCTATACACAACTCTCTTTAATATAAGTTAAACAGTCTTGCCTTGGGCCATTCTGGCCTTTGTTATCGAAAAAACTAAGCATTCCAGAACCTCACAAGGTGTCCTTATTGCGTTTCTCTTTCTTGTGTTGCTAGTCTTTTATCTGTACCTGGATGTTTTTTGGACTTTAGGGCCTGTAGCTGCAGTCATGGAAGAGAGACTTCATGGAAAGGACGCAATTGGAAAAGCTTCACAACTTGTTGAGGCCAGGAGGGATCTTGGGTTTGCTCTGAATCTCTTTTTATAGTTTTTTATCAGGGCTTTAAATTAGTACACTTAATCTAAAATCTCAGAAAATTGTCCCGTTACTTGGCTTCTTCATGTTATGCAATTCTTTCTGCCTTGTAAAGATATTCAAAATGACTGCATACACAGCATATTATCATCAGCTCAAGAAGTTCCATGGTGAAGAAATTGAATTACTAGGTGGAATGCAATATGAAATCCCTTCTTCACCATTTGTAAATGAGAGTTTTCCATGACCATGCAGGAATCCTGTTAAGCTTTGCAGTCAAATTGAAACTCAACTCTTTTTTAAGTAAAAGATCCTGTGTTCTGTAACCACTTACCAATGATAGAGATATGCAGCTACGTATATATACATTTGCCAACTCAATTTTGCTGCTATATGCACAGACTTGGTCTATAAAACCATGTACTCTTTTTTTTTTTTTACTTTTTTAAATTAATGTATTTTTTTTAATTACATTACATTACTAAGACTTATCTGGGAAATAACCAGGTCCAAGTGTAACACCCCAATTAGCTATAAAAATTAATATAATGTAATGTTCAATCACTCACCTAAATCTCTAAGACTAAAACTCAATTAATTAACAATTCCACAAAATATTTAATTCAATAACATAATTTTTCTCAACATCTCAATAATAATCTTAAACAACTCAAATTCATGATCATTAAAAATCAATCCTTACATTTAAATCCTAACCAATAAGATCAACTCAAATGGTTCTTTAATAATAAGAAGGGATATAACCACAATAACCAAATTGAAATCCTTCTCCAAATAACATCAATAACTCAAAGTTGCTCCTCAAGAGAAATAAAGTCTACTAATCTGTAAAAATAGTAAAGACAAGGGATAAGCCGTCAACTCAATAGTTAAATATTATATATTACAATGTAGTATATAATCAAAATGATATATTGAAATTTTATAAAATACATTTATAGTAAAAATAAAATCGTAATTTTATGATAATTAAAAAACAATGAATATAACAATATTTTTAAAACATTTAACAATATAATATTAAAAAAAAACATTAAATTTTCAAAATCGAAGTCAATAAAACAGTAAAACATTTTACAATACGATACATAAAACATTCATTATTTAAGTGAAAGTCAAAAAAATAAAAAAAAAATTCATATGCAAATTTAAACAAACATGAAAGTAGCTCATATCATGTAATATCATTTACACCTGTAATCTCGATACGAGACCAATATAATTTACATCTATTGACAGGATCCGACCCGGATTTCTTCTAATGAACTCGACGGTCCTGTCAGGCACCCCACGAAACTCTTTTTGAAGTCTAACTAATAAGATCCAAAAGGATATTGTGGAGCAAACCCATAACTATTAATAACTTTACTAAACATGTGAATCGTAAACTTTTAAAATCTCATGTAAATTTCTTAGCAAACTTCTCAAAACATAATTCGTAGTATTTCAACTATTCAAATGTTTAAAACATGCATACATCATTATAACATAAAAAGATGTACAAGATTTATTTAAGATCATAAGTGTGCACAACGCATGATAAATGTTCAAATCATAATGTTTACAAAAGTAACTATGCAGCATCGTCAATTGTCTGGCCCACCTAATCTGAACGCGACAAACTAGTATCCCAATTCCTCGTTCCTACACCTGGGAGGTTTTGTAACATAAAACCGAAAACGTTATGAGCTAAAAAGCTCAGTGATTGTATATAGGTATCTATCCAAATAAATCATTTCTAAAATATACCTCTCGAAAAACAATTTCTTTAAAAACATTTTTCTTTAAAACAATTTATTTCTAAAACTTGGGTTTTATAAATTTACTTTAAAATTTCAAAAGTTTTTACTAAATTGGTTTCATAAAGCGCTAAAATATTTCATAATTTTCTAAAATATTTCTAAAACATTTTCTTTCTAAAATCTGTTTTTAATTGTATGTTTTCTCTTTCTAAAACGTACTAATGGGGAACCCAAGAGAAACTATAACCACATAAGTGGATAGACTAGCTCCACTCAGTGTGGAGGGGTCACGTGGCCTAAAAGCTAAGCACTGCACACCATGACAAAGCTACAAAGACATCACGCTACTACGTGATGGAACTACCATCTCACATCGTATAGCGAGATAATACCACACAAGTGTAGAGGGCGATACAACAAACACGACAGACTTGATCCCCCTGATATTAGCAGAACTAACCCTCCCAAAACTTGTCATACACTGTGGGGTATACCGACCAGGTCTAAAACTACAAGATCTATCTATCTATAAACTTGAATCACCCACTAGTCTTTGAAAAACCTTTTTGCTCTTTCTATAATTCAAATCAAATTCTTTTTCATGCTATAAACATAAAAGTGTTAAAATATTGTATATCATCTTATAAATAAACTATTTATTTTCATGTTAGAACATAAAACTATTTATAAGCTAAAATAAGAAATGGAAAGCTATAAAATGTTTGCATAATGAGCTGAAAATTATTTAATAAAACATTTGTACACTCACTGCTTGTTGTCCTATTCACTTGAATCACGTCTGATTTAGCGACCTCCTTAGCTCGCCTGCTCACTTACACTTAATCACAAATTGAAATCTCCATTCAGCTCGTAGAACACTTCAATCCCAAGTCATTTCTACTGTTTCTACAACTTATAATTTTCACCCAAGTTGTTACGGACTGTAGTACTACCAGTCCAACTCGAGCTACGAGCTCGCACCCCAGCTCGCACAGCTCATCCCTTTCAACGAGCTCTCACTTCCTCTAACTCAACCCATCTTGCAAGCATCCACTATTCTGGTGAGCTCGCTCAGCTCACCCTTTTCAATGAGCTGCTACCTTCTAGCTCAACCCGATTCATGAGTCCAACTCAACTCGCAAAGCCTTAGTCCAACTCGAACATGCATTAATAAAGGCCCGCGATCTTACCTAGCTCGCTCTTTGCGAGCATACACTCCAACCCAGTCCAAACAGGTGAGATGGAGAGCAACAAGTGTAGCCCAGCTCACTCCCCAGTCGACCATCTTAACCAACTAAAAATGGGCTAAGACCTCCTCTAGCTCACACCTTATGAGCTTCTGCCCTAACTCACGCAAACTCGTTTCTAACACATCTTTTTCTAGGTTTTACATTTTACACGTTCATTAACACACTTCGACTTCATTTAGTTTTACATGCATACTTTCACAACAATATTTTATCAGTTTCATCACTTAAAACTAGGTTGCAACACCACAACGGTTTGTGCGACGGGCACTTAAACATCTTAAACAACAATAAAACTATTTTAGATCAACATTATTTCTCAACTACTTCACTTACCAGATTCTTCCTCGATATCCTGCTTTGCTTTCCCACTCATTTGTAGCTTCAAATCACCAAATCTATGCACAAAGCTCAATGATATCATATGTAGTTTAGAAACCACTTCAACAGACTTTTCATTAACATAAAACCATGAAAACTTGTTCTTACCACTTGGTCCTTACCAGATCTAGTTCCTAAATCCGTTCTTCCCCTTTCAACAGCCTGATTTCCCTCCAAAACTGTAGAAATCTGACTCAGAACAGCCGCTGCTCTCAAATTTTGCCTTCTACTCTTGTTGCCGACAACTTTCTCTCTTTCCCACTAGATTTTTCTTCTGCTTTTCCGACAATCACTCACCACACACCCATATTTATAGGTGTGGGTCAAACTCGCTTTTCACCCTTAAACTTCCTTAAATTTACAATTTTGTCAAATTCTAGAGAATTCTTCACTTTTCCCCAATGTCTTAACTTTTCATTTTATTTACGATTTTGTCATCCATTAGAAAAAAATTTTATTCCAACAATGTCCTTTAACTTTTTTTATAATTCAAATTTATTTTCAATCCTTTTGGAAATTCTATAAAATTTTACTTTCACCTCCAAACACTTAAAATCCCTTTTATTATATCAGAATTAATTGTATATCCATACAATATCTTCTTTCGTATAGATGAACAGTAGAAATACTGGGAAGGAGTATTACATCTATAATCCCGGTGTAGGTGACAGACCCCTTTCCTTATTAGGCCTACCGATCGCCTCACGGTAGCCCTCTAGCGAATATCTGATCCAACTAGAAAGTTTCCGTAAAACTACGCCATTTACTTTGCAAAACTTTCTTTTGAAATGCGGAAACGCGGTGAAATTTTTCGTTTTCTTTTCTTATTATTTCAAACATTCATAAAACGAATTTATAAAAATTTGGACAGCATAACGGCTGTTTTCCGAATATGTCATTCTGCAAATTTCAAAATTTAATATTTCTATGGCACACAGTTCTCCACTACCGGGCCTCAGGCCCTCAATTCATTTTCCATAGTCCAACCACAAATAATTGTTCAAATGAAAATCGATGATTGGCAGATTATTTTTATTAAACACAAAATATAATTTTCCTTTACCAAAATTTAATTTTATATATACAATATATTATAGAACCCAAAGATAATTTACAAGTATATTTACCAAAATTTACTTATGATGTATGACATACAATTTAAAATGTAAATCTATGCAGTGATATCTTTGCGTCAGACCACCTACACGTCCGACGGAGCCTCTTCAGGTTAACGGCTCGTACCTGTACCTGGGGAGAATTTTTAAGAAACACAATAGAGACAAACTGGTGAGCATAACTCAGTGAGATAAACAACTTAATAAAACTAAAATATTTTCTGATATACTTTATATAATCTCATTCGAAAATCGTTTCTGAAATTCGTTTTGAATTTCTTTCTAAAACTTTCTCATTTCTCGTTTTGATGGTAACCTAGGGAAACTACTTCTATCGTGACAACATCAAATCTCTAGCTAGCCACTAGGAATTAAGGAATCTACTCTATGTAGTCGCCGATGCACGAATTCTGAGCACATGTTACCCCTACTCAATCGGTCCGATCTACACTACCCTTATGCATGCAGAGGGTGACTCAACTGACTCTCTCTCTTAGGAGTCGTCCAGACTCCACTCTCGGTTAGTGACTCTCTCACATCTACCGTACACGCATAGGGTACTCAACTGGATATTTAACTGGGGCTAAGGTAAACCATAGGCGTCTAAAATTTCTTTTTCCCAAAATACTAAAAATTTTTTCTTTTCTTTTAACAAAAGGCTTGAGATTAAAATCTCACTCTTTCTTTTTTTTTTTCTAAAGCCAAAGTCTAACTTCAGAGCTACTTTAGCATATCGAATTCTTGTATATAATTACTCAAATAAAATAAATTGCTTTCTTACTAAAAGAGTTGACATGCTAAAGTTTAAATGATTCAAAATTATAAACTTGATAACTAAAATAACAATGATTACTTAAACAAATATAAATTGAGTATTTAAACAACACTTTAAATAATATTCATCATAACTCAATAAATCTCATAAACATTTTAAATAAAAATATAACTACTCACCATTAACTCGCACTCGGACACTAATCCGCCTTCTTTTGCTTCCGCTTTACCCATACGTATCACATTCTAATTTTTAGTAATTTTGCAACTAACCTCGAATCGCACCCAATTCAATTATAGTATATTTCACTAATGCATCAATGGCCATTCCAAGTTAATCTATTATCAAAGTAGATTATAAAATTCTTCACATCCTTCAAAAATAATTTCATGACATTTTAATACACAAATAATAAAAGCAAGACAGCTTATAAACTACCACTTTTATTCAATTTTATAGCATCAAAACAGCCCCTAGATGTCACTCAAAACAGTCAATATCAACAAGACAGCTTATGACATCCATTCAAGACCGCATCTAACATCAAAACAACTCATTATAATCATCCAAGACAACACTTAACACTAAAACAGCTCTTGAATATCATCCAAGACAGCACATAACATTAAAACAGCTCTTGAATGAGGTAAATACAATTCAATACACTTAACAAAAGAATCATGACAGCTTGTGCACCAAAATATCTCTGTACAATTCAACACTTCATTCCTTTTTCTTTTCTTTCCAAAATCATCTCAAATCAACACTATATCTCATATCATCATCTTCCAAATACTAACATTCATTCAATTACATAAATTTTCCTAAATTAACCACTTACTAATATAGATTACAACTAATCCATTTTCTTCATTTCAAGCTCAAAATTCACATACAAAAGCATCAACAAACCATTAATTGATCAACTAAAACCTTAAACCAAAAATTAATCACATTCCATCAAATTTAACATAATCAAACTCTAACTCACCTCACTAGATTTTTGACCCAAACATGATTGATGCTTTCCTTCCACTTCCAAGCTAGATTTGGTGATGATCTAACTCTAATCATGCCATAAAATCCATCAAAGAACTCATTAAATCAATCATAAAAACCCATCAACTAGATCACAAATCAACTCACTAACCTTCAATCTCTTCACTTTGTTTTCTTGAAATCTTGATAGACTAGAGAGAGAATGATGGATGGCACCTTAAAGATCTCTTCTTCTTCTTCTTCTTCTCCTTCTTCTTCTCACGGTTGCAACTTTCTTCCTCTTGGTCTGCACTTGTCATGGCTTCAGCTCTCCTTCAGCTCACAGTTTTTGCTTCAATTTCACGAGCTGCTCCTTGCTTCAGCCGAATCTCATCTCTTCATTCACTCATCTCACACTTCACTTTATATACTAATCCCCTACAAATGTCTAACTTGCCCATCAACTAACTTAGAAATCACACAAATGCCACTAGTTATAAATACTCTCATTTAATTGGTTACACAATTCATCTCATTAATTTCCAACTACATGCCTTCAACTTTAATTAAATTTCAACTTATGACTCTTCCTTTTTGACTTAAAAATGTCAGAACATCATTGGTTAATCAAACTTCATATGGATTGTGCCTCTTGAATCCTTATCTTTTCATACAACCTATATTAATTCATTAAACTTAAATTTTAATCCTCATTTAACACTAATAAATTCCAAAAATATTATATGGTCATTCTGTCACCAAATTGACCATGCAATACTCTAATTAGGTGTCTTAACCTTCAATCTCATACTTCGGAAAAAATTCAATTTGGTTTAAACTCACTAATTTCACAACGTTTCCATCGAAGATATTTTTATTAATAAATATTCGGAACTCTTAAAATCCACTTAAACAAACTCATTTTTACTCCGCTTCAGTTTCTAATAATTCTAATTCCTATTCCGGGGCTTATGATGTCCGAGGTCCATTTTTCGAAATCACTATTCACACAGACGGTATTTACCTGAAAATACTATTCACTTAGAAATACTATTCACTGAAAAATTTCATCTTATGAAACTTGAGAAAATTTTCTATTTCTCGAAAATCACTATTCACTCAAAAATATTATTCACACGAAATTATTATTCATCTGAAACACTATTCGTCTGAAAATACTATTCATTTGAAAAATAATATTCCAAAAGTTTTGGGTTTCACAGTAGGGCTAAAACAATTAGCACTTATAATCCCGATGCGGGGCCAATACAATTTACATCTATAATTCCAATACAGGGCCAATACAATTTACGTTTATAATCCTAATACAGGGCCAATACAATTAATATTGCGCAACAATAAATATTCCAGCTAGACCAATACGATATAATTATGACACCTGTAATCCCGATACTTAGGTCATTACAATTAAATGAACTACAGACAGATGAACCAAACGTTTTCATTATAATTTCGATTATAATACATATCATACTTTTCAAATATGGAGGAATACTTTTATACTTTTAACATAGGAAAGATAATATTATTTATATAATTCAATCAATGTACAAAATACATATATTTGATGATGCAAAATTATTTAAATAGAATATAATAAAAGTAACATTGAAAAACTCAAGATTTCATTTGATTGTTTAAAAGAATCAATCAAAATATTTCTAAAGTTGAACACATATATATTAAGGTAATGTATAAGGTTTACTTACTTCTTCCGCTTATCCCAATAAAAAAAATAACTTTATGAATTTAATCTCTCTTATCAACTTGATTCACAATCAACCTTCATAATAACCTTGATCTCCAATGCTTCGATGGTTGAAGGTTTAATTCTGTTAATGGAGAAGAGGGTTTTGAATAATATGAGAATTGACTATTGTGAAAACAATATGGCTTCCCAAACCTAATAGCAAATAGAAGATATATATATATACACATACATACATATATATTTAATAATAATTTATTATTATTTAAAACTACTTATTAATTAATGGAAAGCCACTTATTAATTGATGAAATAATAAATATCTATTAATTGATGAAATAATAAATGTCTATTAATTGATGGAAACTTTTCAAAATTTTTTCATTACACCAAGTGGAATCGAATATTGATGATACAACTTGGAAAGCGGCTCTCATACAGGAGAGAATGACTCATATATAGATAAGAGAACTATCATCACATAGGAAGGAGAAAACAAGTGGAATCGAACATTGATGGTACAACTTGGAAAGCGGCTCGCATATGAGAGAATGACCCATATATAGATAGGAAAACTACACTCACATAAGAAGGAGAAAACAATAAGAAGCTGCTGCCAAGAAGTGTCGAACCCATCCCATAAGTGAGAAGTGGGTGTGCAGCTGACGCCAACCACTGCACCGCTGCAATTTTGACTAAATTAATGTATTTTATTCTGTCACATTTGTGTACTTTGTTTAAGTTTCACAAGCCAAAGCTACAAGTCTAGAGACTAAACTAAACTACACTTCCTGGTAACCTATTAAACCAATAGCTTTGTCTTATTAGTGGCAGTTGACTATCGCAAGCTGACTTGCTGCAGAAGGGTCAGTCAATCACTCAGGAATAGTTTTACATAATAAAACTGGAGTAGAGTAGAAATGGACTAATTCAAGGAAACATGAAGCACTGACCATATAATGTAGTTGGTCATTTCGTTTGGGATAAACGGGTAAAACATCTTGATAGATCCTGATCCTCAATAGTGGATCTTCTGCTGTCTCCTTTGGTTTCAACTAGTGAAAATTTTTTCCAGTAACAACGAAGGTTGGAGGCATGTGTCTAGAAGCAGTTCAAAACACACCACAGGAAATGTAACATGTACTTGAGAATAGTTAATTTTGAACCTGATGGTTATGTGTAGTATGTGAGCATGTATAGGCATCAATATACTTGAAGGATTGCCTTCCAAGGCATAAAATTAGTATAAACAAAATTCTGACTTCTTTAAGATTTCATTAGTTTTTCTGTTTTTATAATTCTTTTGCAATGAAAATTCTGACTTCTTTAAGATTTCATTAGTTTTTCTGTTTTTATAATTATTTTGCAATGAAAATTCCATTTAATCCCTTTGAGGCATGATTATATAAATTAAAGGAAAAAAAAAAAATCCTGAGCTCTTGAAATTAGATTAAAATCTGACGTTAACTGTAAAACCTCAATTTGCCATAAAAATCAATATAACGTAATGTTTAATCAATCACTTAAATCATCAAAACTAAAACTCAATTAATGAAAAATATTTAATTTAAAAACATAAACTTGTCTCGGCATCTCAATAGAAGTCTTAAATAACTCAAATTCACAATCATTAAAAATCAATCCTTACATTTAAGTCCTAACCAATAAAACCAACTCAAAGAGTTCTTTAATAATAAAAAGTGATATAACCATAATAACAAAATTGAAATCCTTCTCCAAGTGACACCAATAACTTGAAATTGCCCTTCAAGAGAAATAAACCTTACTAATCTGTAAAAATAATAGAAACAAATGGTGGGATGTCAACTCAATAGATAAATATTATATATTACAATGTAGCATATAATCAAAATGATATATTGTAATTTTATAAAATAGTTTTACAGTAATAATAAAACCGTAATTTCATAGTAATTGAAAAATAGTGTATATAGTAATGCCAATAAAACATTTAATGATACAATATAGAAAACATTTAATTTTTAAAATCGAAGTCAATAAAACATTTAATAATACGATGCATAAAACATTCAATATTTAAACCAAAGTCAAAATAATATAAAACATTTTATATACGAATTTAAATAAAATAGAAATGGTTCATGTCATATAATATTATTTTCAATTCTGGTGACCCGGATAATACGATACAATCGTAACACCTGTAATCCTGGTGTGAGACCAATACAATTAGCACCTATAATCTCGGTGTAGGGCCAATTCAATTAGTACTTATAATCTCAGCACAGGGGCAATACAATTAAATTAGTACCTATTCCAATTGAACTAATACAATACAATTATGACATATGTAATCCTGGTGCCTAAGCCATTACAATTAAATGAATGAGCCAAAACGTTTTCATTTTAACTACGATTTCTATACATATCATACTTTTCAAATACAGATAAATATTTTTGATAAAACATATCACATTTTTTAAACAAGAAGACAATATTTTTAATATAATCGAACAATGTACAGAAGATATATATTTGAGGATACAAAAATTAATTAAATAAAAAAAAATTAAAGTAACATTAGAAAACCAAGGTTTCATTTGATTATTTAGAAGGATCAATTAAAGTATTTTTGAAATTAAACATGTTATAGATTAAAGTAATGTATAAGATTTACTTACCTCTTGCGCTTATCCAAATACAGAAAACAACTCTACGAATTAATCCCTCTTATCAACCTAATATCAAATCACAAAAACTCATAAATTCATAGAAAATCGTAACTTTCTAAATTAATTTAAGTGCAAATATCATTAAAATTCTCTACTATCAACACTGCCTCTACTGATGCAGTTTATTTTCTCTATTTTTAATAAATTGTATATAAAACCAATCATCACAAAATGCAAATATATGTTCTAAAGACTTAGAATAAATGCCATAAAAATTTATGGCTTTAAATACTTCTGTTAACCTATCGACTTAAATATTCAAATCCAAACCAAGACTGTATCAACATCAATTTCAAAACTAAATAGCCCTTAATGTCCAAATTTTTAAAAATAAACTACTTAATAAAAATCCTTCAAACTTTAATGGCTTACAAAAGACTCATATTGGTTCATACAAAAATTTAATGACACCAAAATAACATCAAGCACATGTCCAAAATTTTCAAGATTCAACCTAATTTAATGTTGTCCAGGTTTGTTATTTCACTAAATCAGAGGTGAACAAAAATTTTTAATTAATTACACGCTTATCATATGACCACGAAACTTTTCGGGATATAAGCTATCATCCGAAGGATTATTCATACCAAATTTCATAATTTTATGAGTAGTGTTACTGACCTAACTAAATTCTCTAATTCATCTAAGTGTTTCAAAGTAAAACATTCTAGCAATTGTTGATTATTGTAAAATAATTCATACAATTTTAATATAACATCAAAATACTCAAAACCTAAATAATATGATCCCACAAACCCATGATACATAAAGTTTAGGGAAAATATTAGTTTGGTCACTAACGTTTAACCAAATATTACCTTTTTACTAACGTTTGTATTTTGAATTCTCCTCATCCCTAACGTTTCGAAAATGTATCGATTTAGTCCATTTGACCAAAAATTGACAATCAAACATGACAGAAATGACAAAAAGACAGATTTACCCTTGATATAATTTAAAGTAGTTAAAATGACGTAATTACTCTTTCAAAAATTTATAATTACAAAATAATCGTCTCTATTATTACAAAATTATCATTGATCACCTCCAATCAAATTATGACACATCATTTAATCAATTTTTTTAATTCAATTTACAATTAATAAATATTTTAACTAAAAATAATATTTTTAATATAAAAAAAAAAAAAAAAAAAATTCTTTCATCTTCCTCATCTCCAATTTCATCTTCTACATTCCTTAAAATCATTATCTCTATCATTTTCATCCAACTAACATCATCCAAATTAAACATCAACATCAAACCAAACATCTCTCAACTCTAAAAAAATAAAAAAAAAAAAATATATATATGCAAATTTAAAAAAAAAAAAGCTTATGTAAATTTAAAAAAAAAAAAAAAAAAATTGGAGATGGCATCGCCATCTCCACCGTCGGAGACCAGTCTCCGACGGTGGAGACCCTCTAGTCTCCATCGCCGGAGACCAGATCTGGTCTCCATCGCCGGAGACCAGATCTGGTCTCCGGCGATGGAGACTAGTGTTGGTCTCCTCGCTGGAGAGGTCTCCAGCTGCTGGAGATTAGGTCTCCAGCAATGGAGACCAGTTGGTCTCCATCGCCGGAGACGCGATGAAAGCCTTCATTGCGTCTCCATCGATGGAGACCAGTTGGTTTGCATCGTTGGAGACCGCTGGTCTCCAACGTGTGGAGACCAGGCCGGAGTGGAGACCACTTGGTCTCCACTCTGGCGAGATAGACCAGTTTTCTGGTCGGTCTCGCCGGAACGGGGCGGTCTCCATAGGAGACCTAGTCTCCCATGGAGACTTTTTTTTTATAATTAATTTAAAAATATTGTTTATATATTAAATTAAAAATATTGAAATATATATTATATTAAATATACATTTAAATATATTCAAAATAAAATGACCAAAGTAACCCTCTCTTTATTAAGGTTGACTAACATTTGACTAACAGAAGGACTAAATTGATGCATTTCTAAAACGTTAGGGATGACGGGAATTCAAAATACAAACGTTAATAAAAAAGTAATATTTGGCTAAACGTTAGGGATCAAATTAATATTTCCCCTAAAGTTTAAGAAAAAGAAAGAAAAAGAAGAACACCTACTTAATTCATAATCAACCTTCACAATAATCTTAATCTTCAATGTTTTGGTAGTTGAAGGTTTAATTTCGTTAATGGACAAGAGGGTTTTGAATACTATATGAGTTGGTTGTTGTGAAAATAATATAGCATCAAACCCTAATAGTGAATAAAAGATAGATATATATACATATATATATTTAATAATAATTTATTTTTTTCAAATCTATTTTAACCAATATTTCCCTTTAATCGCTGCCTATTAATTGATGGAAACTTTTCAAAAAAATTTCATTACATTAACAGCCATAAAAATCAATAAAAAACACTTAAGAAGTTAATACATGAAATTTAACCAATATCTTTATCAAATATATCATTTTAAAATTTACACGTTAATTACAGCTAACATATCATATTATATTTTACCTAAACTTAGAAATATTTAGTATGTTCTTTAAAAAAAATTATTCTTAAACATCCGTTATAATATGAAATACAGATTTATTTTTATATTATATTAAATATCAAATGGTGTTTTTATAATATTCTATAAATTTTGAGTTAGACTAAAATTAACGTTTTAAAATATTGATTTAAAAAGCCGATTTCAATCCTTACACCATTTATCTCAGAAATAGAAAAAATAATAATTATTATCCTCCTTGTAATATCCTGTCCATACAAATTTGTTTAAAATAAAATGGAGGGATAATCCTATTTTTACCCCTACAATTTAATATAATACCAAAATATTTCAATATTTTTAGAAATCATTATTATCCTCTTATTAATTTATAAAATTGTTGACGTCCGGAAACAGTCAACCAGAGATTCTGGGGCCCAGACGGCGAACTTGGTAATGAATTAACAGTTCTGGTCGTATTAATGGGAGGGTAGTAAATGATCAATTAATGAAGTTCAAGGTAGTTGGTAATTAATCCAGGTGAAGGAATGTCGGACTTGGTGGTTGGTCGAATTTAACAAGGTGTTCAGCAAGAAATTAAAGGGGAAGAGAGAGAGAAAAAAAAAAACACAAGGATTTTTACGTGGTTCGGTGACTACACCTACGTCGACGGCCACTCTAAAGTAATTCCGGCAGAGTGACAGTTCTTTTGTATCTTAAGCTTGTTGGTATAATAGAATGTCTCTCATCTTTATATAGGAGGGGAGATCACAATAAAAAATACAAAAGAAAGTTACACAAGTTATTGGCAACGGCTAGTTTCAGCTAATCCTGACACTGCCATGATGCATTAATTGTAAAAGTAATCATGATTTCCTTCCTGCACAAGTCTGCATTAATTATACCTGAAGAGGTCTTCACTTCATTAAATGCTTCTGGGTAATTGTGTAGGCAGTTTCCGGCGGAAAATCATGAGAGTTGGTAATTCTGACAACTTGCTGTACACAATATCTCCTGAGGGAGCCTTCAGGTCAACCAAGTGATGCACTCTGGAGGAGAGCTGACGTGGCTAAGAGGAGAGGTAAGGCGATCTGGGGGTCTATGCGAGCTCGCGACCTTGCGAGCTCCCGAGCTGAAGGTACGAGCAGGGGACATTCTGGGAACTGCTACTGGCTTGCGACCTGGATGGCCTCACGAGCTGAGCTTGCAGCTGCTGGTTCCATCTTTGGGCCTTCTGGGCCCTTGTTTCTGTTTAAATTAAATAAGCATGTACTGGCCCATCTGGGCTGAACCGAAAAATGGGCATAACATCAAGCCCCCCAGCTCTCTGTGCGTTCTGCGGACTGGGAGCTGATTTGAACATGTGATTGGCGCCCATTTTTGAATCTTCTAGTGTCGTTTCAATCTTCGTACTGTTACTGTCGACACGTGGCGCCCACACAGGCGTTGAAGCCGAAAAACGTGTCTCAGGACCGTACGCATTAAATGTGTACGTCTTGTAACTGACAGACGTGATGGCACGTGACCGAGATTGGTGCCTAGCCGTTGGATCTTTGACGGTTATGCCTCTATGCTGGATCGGATGGCTGGGGACGGACGTCCTGGCCTATATAATCCACAGATCTTCTCGTATTTTTTCTTTTTGCTTTCCTGATACAACTTCAGCACTCTTCTTTCCATTTCTTCTTCTTCTCTGCTTCTTCTGGTTTGTTATCCGCCGTCGGACAGACTCTTCAGACTCCGCCACTACAGGAATCAGCCACCGTTCTCAGCAGGCCATACACAGTTTGAACAAGGTAGTTCTTCTCTTGCTCTGCTTTTTTGTGTTATCGTAGTATTTACTCCTGGTTTGCGTTGTTGTGTTCTGCTTATGTATCGCATCTGTGGGTCCCCGTATGCTTGTTTGAGTACCTGCGTACGCTAGGGGCGACCTGGTTATTGATTTAGGTGTCCCATCTCTTGGTCGTGCGTTGTTGTTTGGGACTTTTGATGACAGTGTCCCCTTACTGCCTGGTAGGGTACCTGTAAACATAGGGTTAGCAACACACATATTTAGAGTGATAGAGTACCTAGCGGGCCCGTGTCCTTGGGCCTTTTCTGGCCCTTTGGAGGCCAAGTGTGCGACCTGACGAATAAGACAACAGCTCCAGGAGTTCTTTTTCTGTGTCTTGCTAGGCTCAGTATGCTGTAGGCGTTCTGATGTCATTCCTTCTGTCTGTAGATGTCAGGTCGCTCACGCACTGGTCGAGGCAGGGCTTCTGCTTCCAGAAGGCAGGCAGGACGCCAGACTAGTGAGGCTGAGGCTACGACCTCGCGAGCTGGTCCGTCCATTCCAGGGAGGAGGTCGTAGGAGGGGACGAGGTCGCTGAGGAAACAGACCCCCATCCTTTTAAACACACGCCCTCACTCATCACTCTTCCAAAGCTGGAGGCTTGGGCCCAAGAATTCAGCTTCCCCTTAGGGTGCAGAGCTAACGTTCCCGCGGCCACTGATCGAGCCGCTCATCCTCCTGCGGGCTTTGTGGCGATCAGCCGTGAGCATATAGAGCTCGGCTTTAGGTTCCCTGTTCCCGGCTACCTCAAGAATCTCTTGAACGACCTGAAGCTTGCCCCGTTTCAATTAACCCCAAACTCGTATGCCTACTTAACCACCCTGGCTGCGGCGTTCATTAAGTACGGACTAGGGTTCCCTTCACCCCGCATCCTCCGTAGTGTTTTCAGCTTTAAGGCGATCTCTGGGAAGGACGGACTCTATTACGCCACGCCTCGCCAACATTCTGATTACAGGGAGTATCTACCCCAGAGCTGCACTAAGTCCAACGTGGGGGAGTACAAGTCAAACTGGGCCCTGTTCACGTGCCCTTCGCTCGTCGGGCTGAATAATAGGAGTTTCGTGATGACACCTAGTAGGCACACAAACACTTAAATAATATTAGTATTAGCCTTTTTTTTTTTTTTTTTTTTTTACGAGCTGGCTTTTGCTTTACAGGTGTCACAGCTCTGGGTACAAGCTTAGACAGGACGAGCTCGCTATTCTGAATGCTTATGCAGCGGCTAAGGAACCAACCGAGGACTTTTTCCCTTCCGGTAGCGAGCTGGTAGAGCGGGGTCTCGCGCCATCTGCCACGAATCCTCTTCTGAACATATTCCAGCACTTGGGGATAAGGGGGCAAGCGAGCGAGGTCACTTCCGCCCTTGCTGCTCCTACACAATCAGAGTCAGAACCACAGCCCCTACAACAAAGGTCACCGAGCACGAGCTTCTCCACCAGCCCTTCTTCAGACAATATGGGAAGGCTCACGATGTCCGTCCCTCCTCTCAGGTCGATTCCACCTGCCGAGCCGACCGAGGTCGTCAACGTGGACGACTCTTCCTCAGACCGCTCACAAAGAGCGCCCTCTCAGCCTGCTGCAGCTGCTCCTTCTCCAACCAGGTCAGCTGCGACTCCTCAAAAGCGGGCTGCCCCATCTGAGGGGTAAGGTCCTTCCTCAGCCAAGAGGGCAGCGGTTTCTGTCGAGGGGGACTTACCTGCGGAGACGGAATCTGAGGCCTGATCCGGAGAAGGAAAGGGAAAGCCCCAACTGCGCCCCCGGCCCCGAAGCAGAAGGGTGTCATCGAAGTCTGTCCAGCCGGGGCGGTTGTCATTGGGAGGGAGCCGGGCACTGAAACGCCGGGGCGACCTGCGAGGCCTGCGTCAGTTGAACAGGCAGACTCCGAGCTCCGTCTGAGGCGGCAAAGGAGATGGAATACTTAAACAGCTTCGTGGAGCTCGTGCCCGAAGTAATGGGAAAGTGTAGCCCGGAGGTGCAGAGACCCGAGCTCACAGGCCGGCACCTCGTAGGCTATGTAGCTCGTCATGCTGCTCTGGTAAGGCTCGCACTCTTTCATACTTTGATTTTTTCTTCTTTTTCAAAAGAACTCTTACCATCTCTTTTGTTACTTCAACTTGGTATGGCGTCTGTGAAGCTGATGAGGGAGGCAGATTATCACATTAACGAGAAAGAGGCCTTCAGGATGTCCCAGGAGCAGTTTGACGAGGAGAGGAGATTATTGCAGGATGAAATCAATCTCCTTCAAAAGGATCATAGAGAGCTTTCTGCCAAGCTTAAGGATGCTGATGCGGCCTTGTCACAGGAGACCGCTCGCAGGGAGGCCGCTACCTCTGAAGTCAACAAGGCCCACAGCGAGCTAAATCAGCTGAAGAGCGAGCTCAATGCTGCAAAGGTAAAGCTACAGGTTGCTGAGGATAAAGTAAGTCAGCATCAGTGGGACTTGGGAGCAGCCAAAGGGAAGCTCGCGAGGGCCGAGGAGAAGCGGGCTGAAGCAGAAGCAAAACTGGCTCAGATACAGGGGAAGCTGAATCAGACCGAGGCGGGCATTGAGGCCAAGTTAGCTCGGGAGCACACCAGGGTCGAGGAAGAGGTCGAGAGGGCATTTCTGTTCAGCATGTGGGAGCGCTACCCGGACTTGGACTACTCCTTCTTTGGGTCAGAAGGGGTCAAAATGATCCGGGAGTTCGCAGAGCTCACAGCAGGTGCTCAGGGCGCACAACATGCGGATACTTCCTCTGCCCCTCCAGTTGATCCATCTGCTGTCCCATTCCCTTTGCCAGAAAAGGTTCCTGAGGTACCTCCAGCTTTAGAGGATCCTCCAATGCCTGAGCCCCCAGCAGAGGCCCTTCTTGATTTACCAGCTCCTGAGCTCGTCCCTGAGGCAGAGCCCCCAGTAGAAGCCATAGTTGATCCTGCTCCTTCAGACGAACCGGCTGGCGTCTAGGGCATTTGTTTATTTGACTTCCTGTAATTTTCTTTTATTTGTTGGAACTCGAACAACGAGCTTGAAGCTCGGAAATATAATATTGGATTTCCTGCACAATTTCAATACTTTGTCCAAGTATAGATATGCATGTTTTACTTATATGATGAGCAATTAACAGACAATAAACATACCATTATAAGTATTAAAATTTGCTAAGTGAATCACAATCGTGAAAATCATGCTAACTTGTGAACCTGCTGACTGCGGCCAGTGATAATAATGCGTTAGCTCATACGAATTTGGATTCAGCAAATAGCTCAATCGAGCAAAGTATTTGACCCTGCAAGTGATATGATTGGGCAAACCTTAAAGGATTGGCAGGAGCTCACATTTAGTAGGCAATTGATTCGCGAGGTCCGCGGGCAGCTTTATATTTGAGAGGCGTGGCCTTACCCCCTCCCGCGAGGTCGCGGGGCAATTGATTCTCGAGGTCCGCGGGCATCTTTATATTTGAGAGGCGTAGCCTTACCCCCTCCCGCGAGGTCGCGAGGCAATTGATTCGTGAGGTCCGGAATACGGCGGCTGCGAACCAAGAAATGAACTTGATGCTTGCAGACATAAACCTCTGTTAGTGAGGATAATATGGATGAGTCGAGCATCAATTGATGAAGCATCCTCGATTGAGGCCTTTTATGGACACTTATTGCCAGAATATGCTCGTAGCTTTGGTCATGCGAGCATTTTAGTTGTGAAAGATTCCTTGGATTTTTACATAGATATCTTCAAGGAATAATATATGTATATACATAGGCATTTCATGAAAATTGATTGCAGCTCGATTTCTTGAGAAAGAGATTTCATTAGCTTTGCTCTTTTTAACATGTACATTTGCTGGTTCAACCAGTTTGCTTTCTGCATCAAACATGACACATACAACAGAAAACAAGTGAAAGCATGTTTACAGACAATCGTCAAAAAGAATCATGTACAAAGTTAGAGCGGGCTGACAGTTCTTAGGTGTAGTACGGTCGCAGGTGTTCAGCATTCCAGGCTCGGGGTAACTCTGATCCATCCATGCTGGCCAAATGATAGGCTTCATTCTTCAGATTCTGCTTGATGAGGTACAGCCCCTCCCAGTTGGGCCCGAGTACCCCATCGCTTGCCTTGCGAGCCCCGGGGAGAACTAACTTGAGAACGAGGTCCCCGGCTTTGTAGCTTCGAGCTCGGACCTTCTTGTTGTAATACCTGGCAACTCTCTGCTGGTACACTGCTACCCTCAGGCGAGCTGTTTCCCTTGCTTCCTCGGCTAAGTCTAAACTGGCCGCGAGCAGCTGGTCATTGTCTTCAGGTCGGAATGAGGCCCTTCGTTGGCTGGTGACTTCGAATTCTGCCGGTATCATGGCCTCCGTTCCATAGACCATGGAAAATGGGGTCTCACCTGTCGAGTTACGGACTGTGGTCCTGTATGCCCAGAGGACTTTTTGTAGCTCGTCAGCCCAAGCCCCCTTTCTTGCCTCTAGCCTGGTCTTCAAAGTCTGCTTGATGATCTTGTTCACGGCCTCGACCTGACCATTGGCCTGAGGATGGTCCACAGCCGAGAAGCTCTTTACGATTCCGAGCTCGTTGCAGAAGTCTATGAACTGCTCGCTAGTGAACTGGGTCCCATTATCTGTGACGAGCTGCTGAGGGACCCCGAACCTGCAGATGATATTGTCCCACACAAATTTTTCTATCTTCGCTGTGGAGATTTCTGCTAGCTCCTTAGCTTCAACCCATTTGGTGAAGTAGTCCACAGCGACCACAGCATGCCTGCAACTTCCTCGAGCTGTGGGCAAAGGTCCGATGAGGTCCATTCCCCAGATTGCGAAAGGTCATGGACTCACCATCTGCTGGAGGTAAGCTGGTGGAGCTCGCGGGATCTTTGCAAATCTCTGGCACTTATCACACTTCTTCACCAAATCCAATGCATCCTGCTTCATAGTTGGCCAGTAGAACCCCTGTCTGAGGGCCTTCTGGGCCAAGGATAATGCTCCTGCGTGGTTCCCGCAATGACCTGCGTGAATATCATTCAGCACCACCTCACAGTCCTCATCATCTATACATCGCAGCAACGGGGTTGAGAACCCCTTTTTGTACAACCTATCATCATAAATGCAGTATCGGGCTGCTCTAGCTCGTATGCGGCGAGCTTCCAGCTTGTTCTCTGGCAGCTTCCCTTCCTGCAAGTAACTCAATAACGGACTCATCCAGGAGTTAGGCCGAACTTGTATGATCATCATTGCATCTTTGTCCTCGATGCTCGGAGCTGGTAGGAATTCCACAGGAAAAGACTCAAGGAGATCTGCATCTTGAGAGGTCGCTAAGCGGGCGAGGGCATCTGTGTTAAAGTTCTGTGCCCTGGGGATCTGGTTCACTTCAAACCTCTTGAAAGCCCCCAGTAACTCCTTAACCTTTTGGAAGTATTTCGACATCCTCCTTCCCTTGGTCTGATATTCTCCCCTGACATGGCAAACAATAAGTTGAGAATCACTGAAGACCTTTACCTGCTCAGCTCACACCTCCTTTGCCAGGCGAAGTCCGGCAAGCAACGCCTCGTACTCGGCCTCATTATTGGTAGCTCGGAATCCAAACCTTAAGGCACTCAGGATCTTGTGACCTTCTGGACTGATCAACATTATTCCAGCTCCTGAGCTTTGCTCGTTAGAGGATCCATCCACATAAAGCTCCCAAGTTTGATCTCCGGCTAGTTCCTCCTGCTCCGGTACTGGCCCTGTGAATTCCACAATAAAGTCTGCAAGTGTCTGGGCCTTGAATGCCATTCTAGGCCTGAACTCTATGTCGAACTGAGCGAGCTCGATGGCCCACTTGAGGAGCCTACCTGAAGTGTCTGCTTTCTGGAGGACTTGCCTGAGAGGGTACTGCGTGAGGACCTCAATCTGATGAGCTTGGAAGTAGGGACGTAGCTTCCTGGAGGCGGTTACTAGACAGTATGCGAGCTTCTCCATTTGTGAATATCGGGTCTCCGCATCAACCAGTCTTTTACTGATGTAGTACACGGGCAGCTGCATCTTATCCTCTTTTCTCACCAAGGCCGCGCTTAGGGCGTATTCAGAAACACCCAAATACAGGAACAGCTTCTCCCCGCCCTTTGGCTTGGACAGGAGCGGGGCCTGGCCTATATACTCCTTCAGCCTCTGAAATGCTTCTTCGCAATGCTCATTCCATTCAAAGTTCCTGGCCTTCTTTATGGCTTCGAAGAACGGCACGCATTTGTCAGTAGCTTTCGAGATGAATCGGCTGAGAGCTGCGACCTGTCCGTTGAGACTCTGTACGTCCTTGATTTTGGAGGGGGACCTCATTTCCACGAGCGCCCTGATCTTCTCCGGATTGGCCTCTATCCCTCTGCTGTTTACCATAAATCCAAGGAACTTACCAGACGCTACCCCAAAGGCACACTTCAGCGGGTTTAACTTCATCCGGTAATTTCTGAGGACTTTAAATGTCTCGCCCAGGTCGCGAACATGGTCTGCTACTTTCTGGGACTTTACCAGCATGTCATCTACATATACTTCCATGGTTTTCCCAATCTGGTCCTGGAACATGGCGTTGACTAGTCGCTGGTAGGTTGCTCCTGCATTCTTCAGTCCGAATGGCATCACCCTGTAACAATATAACCCCCTATCAGTGACAAAAGAGGTGTGTTCTTCGTCTTGCGGGTTCATTGGGATCTGGTTGTATCTTGAGTAGGCATCCATGAAACTCAGGAGTTGGTGCCCTGCTGTCGCATCTACCAGCTGATCGATCCTGGGTAATGGGAAGCTATCTTTCAGGCAGGCCTTGTTCAAGTCGGTGAAGTCAATGCAAGTCCTCCACTTCCGGTTCTTCTTCTTCACGAGAATTGGATTTGCGACCCAAACAGGATAACGAGCTTCCCTAATGAACCTGTTAGCTAGCAGCTTCTCGACCTCCTCCTTCAGAGCTGCATAACGTTCCGGGGTCATCGGCCTCCTCTTCTGACAGACTGGCCTGTGCTGGGGATCTATGTTCAGTTTGTGACACATAACATCAGGATCTATCCCCACCATGTCTTCGTGGTTCCAGGCGAAGACGTCAAGGTTCATCTTTAGAAATTCTATGAGCTCGGTCTTCACCTCTGGTAGCAGGTCCCTTCCTATCTTCACACATCTCTCCAGGTCTACTTTGCTGACCCGCACATCTTCTAGCTCTTCGACAGGTCCCGTGGCCTTGTCTGCATCCACCTCGCGAGGGTCGAGGTCGTCGCTTATCCCAGTTTCAGAGATAACTTGGGGTTGGCCACCCGAGACCACGTTTACTTTCTTTCCTCGAACTCCCATCTTCACTACATCCTCATAGCATCTTCTGGCCAACTGCTGTTCACCCTTGACACAACCTACTCCGTTAGGGGTCGGGAACTTGACTGTGAGCGTTCTGGTGGAGGTGACCATGTCTAGTTCATTCATCGAAGGTCGCCCCAAGACCACGTTGTATGCTGAAGGGCTATTGATAATCAAGAAGTCTGCGAGAACTGTAGCTTGCCGACCTGGCTCTCCGAGGGTAAGAGGTAACTTGACTTGGCCTATCGGTATCACCGCGTCTCCCGTGAATCCGTAGAGGGGTTCTGGTGAGGGTGTTAACTGCTCAGCTCCTAACCCCATCTGGTCATAGCAGTCCTTATACATGACGTTGACTGAGCTGCCAGTGTCGATCATTATCCTCCGTACCTCGACATTACTGATCTGGGCTCGGATTACAATCGCATCGTTGTGGGGCCAGCGTACTCCCCTCTCGTCCTCCTCCGTGAATACAATACTGTCTGAGGATGCCTTTACCCTTTTGGTGGGTCCCTCAACTCCTCCATATTCTGCCAACAGGGTATGGTTGGCTTCTCGGACATACCTCCGGTGCGATCTGTTAGATGTACCTGCCACATGAGGCCCACCATAAATGGTAAAGATTGTTCTTACAGCGGGCTCGCGCTCGGGCTCTTGAGCTCGCTGAGGTTGCTGTTGTTCGGGCTGCTGGTCTTGCCCCTAAGGTCGTTGGTGCTGAGGTCGCCTGCCAGCGGGCTGTACTACATACTCTCCCAGGCGGCCTCGCCTTATGAGTTCTTCAATGGCATCTTTCAGCTGCCAGCAGTCTGAAGTATTGTGCCCGTTCTCATTATGATAGGCACAATACTTCCTCGGGTCCCGACGTCGGTTAGGGGGTCCAGTCGGGGGTGGCTTCCCGAAGTTCTCCCTGTTTCTTTCCACGGCGAAGATCCTGTCTTGCCTGTCCGACAACACACTATAGCTTTCATACCGGTTCGGATGCCGGGGTCGCTCCATCCTCGGCCCTGGCCTAGCTCGCTTTGCCACAACATTGGCAGTCTGGTTCTTCGGCTCCCCTGGCCTATCACTGCCATGATTCTTCCTCTTTTCACGATGGGAACCACTTGCTTCACCCCGCTGACCACTGGGTTTCTTAGCCCCAAAGGCTTCTTCCCATCTGATTTCTTTAGCAGCCCTTTCGTAGAACTCCCCTAAATCCTTCACAGGGGATTTGTATATGCTTTCGTACAGCTTCCCGTCTTTCCTGAGCCCTGCAGAAATAGCTGTTAAAATACTCTCGTCAGAGGGCGTTTCCACATTACTCACCTCCTCTCTGAATCGAGTGATATAATCCTTCAGGGATTCATTGTCTCTGGAAAATGGTAACGAGGTGGCAGGCTGGCGCGAGCTGCTTCCTCAAGGCCTTATATTGGTCCAGGAACTTCTTCTGACATTCTCTCCAGCTTCCGATGCTGCGGGCTAGAAGGCCTTTGAACCAAGCTCGCGAGGCATCCCCTAGAGTAGCTGGGAATACTCGGCACTTTACCAGCGGGTCATCTGTCTGAAGATCCATCTGTACATTGAAAGCGTCCAGATGGTCGTAAGGGTCTGTCCTGCCACCGTATGGAGGGATATTGGGGAGTTTAAACTTCGCCGGCAAGGGTACTGTCTCGATCTCCCGGGTGAATGGTACCCTGCGATTCTCCCGCTCTTCCCCAGTCTGGCCTCCAGGTCGAGCCTCTAATTGCTGGACCCTCTGTAACAATTCCTCTACTACTGGGTCCTGGGTCAGAGATCGTCGACTGGGGTTCCATCTGCTGGTACTTTCCTGCTCCCCAAAGTAACGGTTCTGTGACCTGCCCTCTTCACCGAGAGCTTCTGCGTGTCTGGCGGCCCTCTGCGGCTCGGGCTCATAACCTACACGGTGTCCGCGAGCTCGCTCTGGCCCACGACCACCCTCTTCACGCCTGGCGTCCTCGATGCTTGCCCTCGCTCTTATCCCGTTCTGGCGAGGTGAGATCTCCCGCTCTTGGTTCCGCCCCCTGGCTCTCCTTGGGTGCAAGTTCGAGGAGCGGGCTGATCCTTCGGTCAGCGACCTTTCCCTTGCGGCTACCCCTTCTGGAGTTGGTATTTCTTCTGAAGGTCGACGGCGAGCTCTGCCTGGAGGTGCTGCGTCCACCTGTCTTGGCACCGCGCGGGCTTGGACTTCCACCAACGCCCTAACTGTCATCGTCAACTCCCTTACTGTATCCTCCAGAGCTCGCTGGCGCTGCTGCCATTCCTGAGCGACCTCGTTTCCTGAAGGTGAGGCGCTCTGTTCTTCTTGGATCTCATGTCGTTCTTCTGCTACTCCGACACTCCTTGTTGCCTTGATCCTAGCCATGACAGACAAGTATAAGTAAATGCGAAATAATAACTAACTGGAGATTACCAGGTCGCTGTTGGGCCCTCCTTCTAGCGCAAAAAGATGTTGACGTCCGGAAACGGTCAACCAGAGATTCTGGGGCCCAGACGGCGAACTTGGTAATGAATTAACAGTTCTGGTCGTATTAATGGGAGGGTAGTAAATGATCAATTAATGAAGTTCAAGGTAGTTGGTAATTAATCCAGGTGAAGGAATGTCGGACTTGGTGGTTGGTCGAATTTAACAAGGTGTTCAGCAAGAAATTAAAAGGGAAGAGAGAGAGAGAGAAAAAAAAAACACAAGGATTTTTACGTGGTTCGATGACTGCACCTACGTCCACGGTCACTCTGGAGTAATTCCGGCAGAGTAACAGTTCTTTTGTATCTTAAGCTTGTTGGTACAGTAGAATGTCTCTCATCTTTATAGAGAAGGGGAGATCACAATAAAAAATACAAAAGAAAGTTACACAAGTTATTGGCAACGGCTAGTTTCAGCTAATCCTGACACTGTCATGATGCATTAATTATAAAAGTAATCATGATTTCCCCCCTGCACAAGTCTGCATTAATTATACCTGAAGAGGTCTTCACTTCATTAAATGCTTCTGGGTAATTGTGTAGGCAATTTCCGACGGAAAATCATGAGAGTTGGTAATTCTGACAACTTGCTGTACACGATATCTCCTGAGGAGCCTTCAGGTCAACCAGGTGATGCACTCTGGAGGAGAGCTGATGTGGCCAAGAGGAGAGGTAAGGCGATCTGGGGGTCTATGCGAGCTCGCGACCTCGCGAGCTCCCTGAGCTGAAGGTACGAGCAGGGGACATTCTGGGAACTGCTGCTGGCTTGCGACCTGGACGGCCTCACGAGCTGGGCTTGCAGCTGCTGGTTCCATCTTTGGGCCTCCTGGGCCCTTGTTTTTGTTTAAATTAAATAAGCATGTACTGGTCCATCTGGGCTGAACCGAAAAATGGGCATAACAAAAATAAATCAAATATCTCCTATGATATATAGAAATATCCAAAAAAAAAAATATTCATTGTCATTAAAATTGATATTAGAAATCAAATTTTAATTATTAATGTAAAATAATAAAATTATAAAGATACTTTAGTCATTTCGGTTATTCCAATAGTTGTAATACCAATAAAAGGTTAAATAGTATTCTTATAATTAAAAATAATGTCAAACAACGGGTAGAAGGTGGGATTATCCGTAAAATGGAATATAAAGGAGAGAGGCAGAAGAGGATGGAGCGGGGATTAAAGAGAAAAAGGTAAGAGATGGGAGGGAGATGTGTCCAAGTAGTAGCCATGAATGGATATGGAGGTGGTGCCCTCGTCTGCTCTCTTCGTTCTGGCTTTCCAACTTTGTTCAAGTAAGCTGTTCTCACTTACCCACTTCTTCTTTTTGCTAGTTTTCTATAAACAAGTTGAATTTGAGCTAGTGTTATATTGTAGGACTAGTATTATTAAGCTACTAAATGTTTGTCAGGCGGGGGGGCCTGAGGAGAGGTCAAGATGCAAGTCTGGTTGCTAGTAGAATCAACAGTCAAGCGTTTCGAATTGTGGCCACTTCTAATGTATGATTCAACCCAAGGCTTCCTCATGTTGTATATGGTTTGATTATGGTCAAACATTTTGTAGGTATGTGATTGATGATGTCAGTGAGTACCTCCTAGTACCAAATGTCTAGACAGACATGTGTTTAGTTGACTTTAGTTGTTTGGTTCAGTTTTTAATAACCAAGCTGAAGGAACCAGTCTGTTGGGCTCAAATCCAAAACATCAATTTGTTTTACAGCTGTTTAACTAATCGTGTTCCGCTAATGTAAGAAATGGAAAAAACATAGCGCATATGAGGATTGATGTTCTTTAAACATCAATTCCTGTAGTTTATCTTGTGGTGAAGCTAGTATTCTAGTCGATGATGTTAAGGCTTTCTGTAGGGATGTTGGTGTTTGTATTTGTTAGGTCATCCCCAAAAACGGGAATCACCTGGCACATGGCCTAGCTTCCTTGGCCTTATCCTCTTCAAAGGCTCTTTGTTGGCCAGATGTCACTGTGAATTGTATTTTCCCTTGTGCCTTTGGTTTATAAAAGTGATTTTATTTCAAAAAAAAATTAAACTATTATTAAAGAAGCATTCCGGATATTGAGATGCAAGTAGGGCAATGATTTGTTGCGGTTTGAATTATGACTTGTTAACATGCGTTATTCTACTACATATTTCTACTCTTCTGTGGGTACCGTAATCATATCACCTTGGTGCCTTAGTTATGACCCTTTATTCTTTGAGGAATGCTTGCTGGGTACCAACTCATATGACTTTTCTCCATAAATATCACTAATATGAATTCCATTTGTAAGTGCTTAATCACTATCTTGAAACCTTCATCAGTCCCCTTCCATTAGAGGACTGTTTATTGAAACACAAATTGCTAAATGGCTCTAAAGTTCTCCTTCATCAAAATCTTATAAGATGTCTTTAACTGTCTATTCTGCTTCCTGAGAACTGTCTTGAGACTCAAAATAGGGCCTCAAATTGGAATGGTTAACCCTTTTTTGGGAAATCATATCTTGTAGCATTTGAATGTGCATGTAGCATAGTATACCTCGGTCATATTTATCATTTTTTGCAAAATTTATGTTGGATACTTGTATTTGTCACAATTTCCTGCATCCTGGAATCATCTGTTGGGTTTGCAACTCACATCGTCTGCCTGCAATCACTAGCCTATCTTGACACTTAAATTACTTGCAGTTGATGACAAGCAATATAGTTTTCTGCTTTACATTTTTACTTTCTCAATAAAAGTTATATGATGTAATTTCAGTGTATTGAAATTGTATTTGACTTTGTTCTATTACCATTTTCTTCGTAATTTGGATGTGAGCCCATTGTTTGTCATCCAGGTGTCTCCAGGGGAGAAAAATTCAGACAAGCAGATAATCATGGTTGATCCTTTGGAAGCAAAGCGGTTAGCTGCCAAACAGTTGCAACAAATTAAAGCCAAAGAAAAATTCAAGGTGAATGAAATTTTGTTACTCATTATAATAATGAATGTGATATCACATGTCTCGTGTGGTGTTTGGATTAATGAGCTATTGGTGGCAGACAATTTGCTATTAAATTTTGGTGGCTGTTCAAAACCGCTAGTTTTTAACACCCCTTCAGATGCAAGACTAGTTGGATTGCTGTGTGACTCAAGTTCAAACACAAAACATAACAAATCCATATAAAGTATAAAAAAATTTAAATTTATCATGTGAGAGAACTCAAACCCAGGCAAGTAGCAAAACTGAGACCAACACTAATGCTTGTAACGGCTGAACTTTAAAGTTTAAGCGACCAAGCAAGGGACCAACGAAAATTATTAAGCACTCTAACTTGAACTAATGCAAAACTTTTGCCAAAATCTCGAAACAACTAATATTTCCTACCTTGGATCTAGATTTACATGTAAGCATCTTACATATATTATATGGGAAATATATATTTTATTAGGAGGAAGGTAGAGTGTGATAAACATTGGAAAGCTAGAGCAGGATTTTCTTAGACAGCCAATGATAATTTTATATTCTCACCAGAAGATAAGTGTTAGTGTGTTACTTTAGTTTGTGTATCCTGTACTGTCAAAAATGTCAAGGAGGCATCACCAATGTAACTTAATTTCAATTCAGTAAGCCAAGATTTTGTGTGTTGGTCAGTCAGGAACAGGAAAGCTTGATTATGCTTTAATTTAATCGTACTTACTGATACTGATGGATTGATTTGTTTGTTTAGAGAAGACGCCAAATTGAGGCAATCAATGGAGCGTGGGCAATGATTGGTCTCACAGCAGGACTAGTTATTGAAGGTCAGACTGGAAAGGGTATTTTAGCTCAGGTCAGGCGAAGTAATTCTTTCCTGTTTATTTTCACACAGTATCTCCTCTTTCTGTTGCACGGATATTGGCTGTTCAGTGTTTAACAATTGGAATAATTTTCTTTCTTATTCTTCCTTTCAGTTGGCTGGTTATTTCTTTGCCATTGTCAACTTTTTTGTGCGATAGCATGATCCATACGTGGTTGAAATTTTAGCAATTCCAGATTCATTCTTGAATTATTTATTTTGAAACTGAAGCTGTAATATATGATCTGACTTTATTGCTTCAACTCACAAATGATGTATCATATAATGGTAAAACGACTCGCTTCCTAGTGCTTTATTCATAGTACAAAATGACATGTTTCTTTAATGGCCACTGCTTGTTGGTGAATTAGCTTTGCTGTGAGTTATTTAGTTAAGCATCCTTAGGCTATTACCGCCTGCATTCCATTACTAGCAAGTGAAAAATTGTCAGCATTTGCTAAATATTGAACAGTATAATTATTAGTCTGTTTCAATGTTGTATAACTTTCGGTTGCAGAAATCAAATAATATGTTGAATGAAGAAAACCATTCCTCATAAATTTGTTTTTGTCACTAGTTTGTGTTACTTGAGTTCATAGTTGCATGGTGACACCAACTCAATTGAGAGCATGTCTCATTTATGAAATCTGAAGGGTGTCTCAACTAGGTGGGCCGGGTTTGCTAGGCTGTATTTTTAAAGGCCCAATAAGTCTTGCATACATGCTTTTAGGCTACGTTTGTTTATCTATTGAATTTAGCTACCTTATTGGTTAGGTAAGATTATCCATCAATAACAGTCCTTTAATATTTTTCAATAACCATCTTTATAACCAATCCAAGAATTATTATTGATGGGTAACTTTAACTAACCAATAAGTAAAATCCTTATCTAAAATGGTCAGTTGTTATTGTCAATGAAAACAACGAAAACCATCCTTTTCCAAGTACACAACCCATGTTGAATATTAAGATAGAAACAATAAGAATGATAATTAATAATCCAACCCTTTTGGTAGACCTGAAGATCGATGAAATGAAAGGTTGGTATGTAATATTTTCAGCATAATGCAATTTATCACCGCACGGTCACTCACTTATTGCCAATTAACCATGAACACATCCAGTGAATTGATGCCTTCTTGATGGACCACTTCTGAGTTCTTTTCCCTTAACAATTATACACCTCTTCTGGTCCACGTACAAATTTTAAGACCTTGTATTGCTTCTTGGACATGATTTTGGTCAGCTTTTATTGGTAACCCAATAAATGTTTTTGGATTTGTTCCTGCTCCTGAAAAAGGAAAGTTACCAATGCGTCAAGGAGAGGCCAGCCCACGTACCATTTTATGCAGTTTGCTTTGCATGTATATGTCTACCTTTTAACTTTGTAAATTTTCTTGTGAGGTAATCTAATTTGGTGCCAAAAATTAGGACATAGCCTCACCTAGTTTTGTTTACCATCAAAATCTAAGAGTAATAATACAATGTCAAAAATTTAACATTTCGAAATTTCTCTTAAATGATGTGATAGTTGTATCATAGATGTGGAATGATTCATCACATCATCTATTAAGGGGGAAGTTCTTTTCATCCTTATATATTTGGGAAACTTCTCGTTTTTAAATGCGAATACATTTATAGCATTCATGATCCTTTATATTTCAAAAACTCATTAAATTAGTAATACTGACATGATTTTTTACTGTTAATATCAATAGAAAATGGTAAAAAAACTATTTTTACTCTTAAGTTTATATACACTTTTAATTGTCGTTTTTATTTAGTTTTTTTTTAAAAAAATCCATTTAACACGTGTCCTTATATCACCAATTAGTGTGAAAAGATGAACCTACCATCACATGTGTAACTTTGACTGTCCGCCGACTAATGGTAGGGGTTAATTTGATGAGCTTTTTAAACGTAAGAAATCATAAATGCTATAAACGGATTCGTATTTAAGAACGAGAAGTTTCCTAAAAACATTGAAATTAAAATGAAGTTCTCCCAATTTGATATCATTAAGCTGACGTATGAGATTGCTAACATTCTTACTATGAATAAGGAAAAGACCAATTTGGTTGAGTTCACAATCGCTATGGTATTCATGACGGACTGCCTTTTATCAATTTAGTTGAGTTGGCATCCACATTTTAACCTTGAATAAAAATCAAATAGAGAATTGGATAGTGAACCCATTTATGTAAGTTACAAAATTTCTTATATTTTAATGGCATACCAACAACCTAGCCCAATAGAGAACTTGTATATAAATTCTAGAAAAAAATATGGAAATTGGATCTTGACATGACAACTATATTACGAACTAGAATGTACTGGAACCAATTGATGATCATTCAAGAATCCAGCTGCCAAATATACAAGAATAGATTGGTGCCTAAATTAGCAGTAAATGATGATAACCTTCAAAGACTTGATATGGCCAGCAAGAACCAAATATTTAATGTGATTAGGTGAAAATCATCGCATCCACTATTCATATTCATATGGAAAATCATTACATATCTCTTTGGATATAGACAAATAATCTAAATGATTCTTTTCAATTAAAGAAGATATTAGAATTAGAATTGGAGGACATTATCATTGATATATGGTAAATATCTTTTTTTTTTTTTAACATATTTCCTTCTGAATCATTGTGATATATTTACTAAGGTCAAGAGAGGGAGTCCTTGTATCCAAAATAGGATAAATTACAGCACATAAGATTATTGTCAATACCCATTATCGTATTTTCCAATAAATTTGGCAATGGATCTTGCTATTTCGAATTTGGGTTGTGTGCCATATCCTTGTGGTGTTGACATTGTTCGAACCCAACACCAACCATTAGATTAATGGGTCAAAAAAAAATCTACATTTTTATTTGATAATATAAAGGGTAACCTTATTCATTCATTAACAATAGAAAAAACTTTAAAAATTAGTATTTATGAAATAATAAAAATTAAAATTAATATTTAAGAGTTAGTGATTGTATTATATCCCATGAACGAAATTTGGCAAGAAAGAAAAACTTAAGTACGTACTTGAGTTTGATATCTAGACCACTATGTTATGCGTTAAGGTTATAAAATAATGATAGGTTTTGCTAAATAACTGTTTGGATAAAGTTATTTAATATATTTATCAATAACAAGCTTTGAATTAATTGTAAAGTTAAATTTTTAATTTTAAAAATTTTATATATTTAATATTACAACTCATTTGCTGTTACTCTATAAAATGCAAAGGTCTTTTAATAAATTTTATAAACTCACTTTAAAAAAAATGTTTTATATAAAGAAGTTATAATGAATTAACGGTTTTTTTAAATAAAAAACCACAATATTGATCTATTAATAATCAGATTCAATAAAATTAAATTCATCATTTTTTTTTCTTGAATGGGTTTTAGATAGTCTAACGAATAGTGTGAAGTTTTGCTAGGTCTATATTCCGAAGACTTCTTACCAAATTTGAAAGTAGTTCTGAAAAAATTTAATTAAAAAATAGAGGTTTGTTATGAATTTCAAATTTTTTAAAGTCTGTATATCTCATTCCAAACACAAAGAATTTTTCTTTCTATCTAATCTCTATAAAATGTCAAAGAACTTTTTAATGTGAACACTTTAATTAATCAGTGGTCAATACCATCTAGTTAATACATATATATTTCAAAACATAAATTAAGAGAATATATTTATCCATATGAGAATAAAGATAGACCATGAGTGATCCACGCACAACATGGAAAAAAAAATAGTAAATAAATCAAAGACACCATCTCATAATACAATCTCACTTTCCTGATCATGAGAAAAAAATCATGATAAAGAACAGGACATAGACAGGTTGGAGAAAACTGTTTGGTCATTGAAGCTGTAGGTCACCAGTAGGAACCGCTTCTAGGAAATAAGATGCGAAGGTTGGTGTATACAAAATAGACTTTCAAAAAATCTCCATTCGCTTTCAAAATCCCACTTCTTGTAAACGTGGCTTTTGCCTAAACACATCACCAACCAAAAATATAATATTAATACAAAGTGCTTTTATGAAAAAATAAAATAAAATAAAAAATAAATATTTTTTTATTACACATATCATGTATCTTTTGTTGGACACTTTTAATCAAAATTACCAGAGCTTCCAAAAGTAAGAGAAAATGCATATATCACATGAAAAAATTATTCTCAACTCAAAATAGCTGAATGCATATTAAACCATGAATGCTTGATCAAAATGGAACAAACTCCATGAACCAGATGCCACTACATCAAATAGCCACCTACAAAATAAATAAATAAATAAATCTTTTCTCTACCCTATCTTGGCAAAATCCCGGTGGGTTCACAAGTCAATTACACGTTTTAAGCTTGGATAATATGCATAAATACCTCATTACTTGACAATAATAATCTATACTACTACCAATTCAATTGCGTGGCCACAACTTATCCAATCAAATTTGTGGGTATCTCTCACATTTGTCCTCTCATTATTGAATATGCAACGATGAAAAATTTTTCTATCATTTATTAAAATAAAAGCTCACATTATAAAAATATAAGCGTTAAGTTAAGAATATTATAATATATTAATATTTACAAAGTATTTTAGAAAATCACGTCTCGTATGATTTTTTTTTTCAGGTAACACCTTTAATTGTCTCCTCGTTTTAATTAAATATAAAAAAATATTTTTTGTTTATTCCAATCGAAAAATATAAAAACAGAAAGAAACAAGTAATAATTCTTTGGACTACATGAAAATGTCATGACTATTACTAAAATCGCTCTCAATAACATCACAAAAGTAGTTTTTTAAAAAAATAATAAATAAATATATTATATTGGAATAGAAATATAAAAGGCATTTCAATTATCAAAAGCACTTTTGAGACGTGAAGGCTCAAGGAAACAATGGATTGGAAATTGATAGGTTTCCATGCCTTTGCGTGTGCTTTGTATTCAAAGAATAGAAAATTGAAAAGTTCAAAAATGGTGGATTTTTATTTTATTTTTGTTATTTTTAAAAGAAAAACTTCGTTTCATCCCTATAATTTTGAAAAATATTAAATTTCTGAAACTTTTTTAGAAACAATTCTTTCCTTTCTTAATTTTTTCAAAGCTCTTCAAAAAATTATAATTATCAATCAGTTAATAGTCAACGATAACTTTAAGCAATTTTAATTGTAATTTAATAACTTAAAGTTAATGATATTTTAGGTAATTTAATTTATAAATTCATTATTTTGTAAGCATAATTTGGTAATTTATGTGCTACTAATAGCCATCAAGAGCAAAAATATTTTTTAACACATTATATTAATATTGATCATTAATTGATTGACAGTTTAAATTTGTTTTAAAGAATTTTAAAAAAGTTAGAGATGAAAAAAACCGTTTCCAAAATAATTTTAAAAATCGATATTTTTTAAAACCTTTGATACTAAAATAAAGTTTTCCCTTTTGCATGTAACCCAACCATTGAAGTTGAAGAAGGACGTTCCATTTGGATTCTAAACATGGGAAATTTCGATTCAAGAACGCAGCGTGGACTGAGTTGTAATATTGTAACAAGGGCTCCACCATTGGCTTTTATCTTTAACAAGCCAATAGATATCCTCCACGTGGCTGTCAAGACTAGACAAAGAATTTGAAGTTGTAATTTCCACAACAAATATAGATCGTGTGACTTGTTATTGTTGAGATCAGAGCATATATAAGTTCGGAAGCTATACTATAAACAATATATAATTTGTTTAATATGTTGGAATTTGAGATAACTTTTTCGGAAACTATAAGTCATTAAAGAGAAACAAATATTCAAAAATAGCCATAGAAGAAAACTAATATATCCTTAAGTTCATCATAGCTCTTATATTATAAATATATATTTTTTTTATTAAATGCTTCATTTCATCAATTGAAAATGGATGTTAAGCACTGCAATTTCTTTTTATAAATTATAGTTTGTCATTATCAATGGACTCTATACATTTCTTGTTACTTTACAACATTGTTGTTACAAATAATATAATCACATCTTTAAAAAATAAAAGTAAAATAAAGTCATTGTTATATAATATTACTATGCGTTGACTTATTAAACTATTTAATTCTACATGTGTCTAAAAAATAAATGGAAATGAAATCCAAATTTTTAAAAGAAAATTATTGTTAAAACAAAATTTCTTCATAGTATGCTTCATAAAATTGTAAATTTAAATATAGTCAAACTATTAAAAAAATTTATCGAATATTATGTACAATAATATTAATTAAAAAAAAATTAATACATTACAATATTGTCTAACAAACATCAACTTTTTTTTTCTTTTTTTTTTAATTAGAATATTTGAGTAACGAAACTGAAAAATAGAAATATATATATGATAAAAGTCAATTGAAAACCAGTATATGATTTAACACATGCAAATGTCTAATTGGTGTTAAATTCCGTGAAATTGGAGGCAAAGGAATGGCTGATCTCTTTATTGACTCCCGACATGAAAAGACAATGGCTTTTAATAATTTTTGGCATAATAATAATAATTGATAGTTAGTGGTAATGTCGACATCAATTGGTTAGGTTACCATAATTTGTGCAAAAATGAAAAACAGATATATGTATGTTGAGTTCAAAACAGGCATGCCAGCCATTTGTGAAAATGATTGATTCCTTTCCATGGATTCTTTTATCTGTTTCCTTTCAACAATTTTTTTTTTTTCTTTTTTCAAATTGTAGAAACATTACATGTAGGTGCATATCTAGAATTTTGAATTTGATTGCACACATAATTATAATGTTGTCCACTACAAAAAGATTAAACCATCACAATCTTTAAAAGGTGAAAGAGTAGTATAGTAGAATTGCAATTAAGTTCTCATTTGCTTTTCATCTTTTGTCCACCTTATGTGTACTTTCAAGAAACACTATTGATTCAATCTAATCCATTTTAGATTTTTTTTTTTTTTTTTTTAACTTTCTTATGTTTATATTTTTTTAGGTTTTCCATCCATATCAATCATTTGATATTGTAATAGTTTTTCCTTTTTGTCTTAGGTTTGAAGTAACCTTTCAATGGAAGTAAAGTTGATAAATTTCTCGCTTATAGAATTTATATTCCAAAATTTCCATAATAAAAATATACAATAACTATGGTCATTTATTTTTCTGAATACTAAATAATCCTAAATTTGACTGAAGATTGACTAATGATTAAAATTAAACTTAAATGATTTTCTTTTTTGTTTATTAAAGATAAAATTATCTAAAAAAATTAATTTGATATTTATACTTTTTTTACTATCAGTAATTATTTATTTTTATTTATATGATATAAACAATTAAAAATAAACAATTTAATAAATCTTACCATTTTTTTAAATATCAATAAGCTTTGTTCATAATTAAAACATAATAAAAAAAAAGTGATGTAGAATTGGTTTTTATGCTCCTTAAAACATAAAATTGTTGATGTCAAAAATCGATCAATATCCAAATTAATACAAATATACTGAATTGAGCAAATTGCGAGGGGTTAAATAAAATTGATATAGAGATAGTGATGGAAAGAATGTATATGCAGAAATAATGTAAAAGAAAATTAGTCAAAAAAACAATAGAGTTTTCAACACGTTTCGACCTTATAAGTAATGCCTACGTCCACGGTGGTTTTATTATTGGAGGGAAAGGTCAGGTTTAGCATGGTTTCTGCTAGGGTTTCCGTAGCTTCTTGCTGTTGACTATGTATGAGCTTCTAAGTTAATATCTTCATAACATTTGCACATGTGAAAAAACTCTTTTATATAGTGTAAGAATTCATTGTTTACATATAATAAGGTTGCTAGAATATAGGAAAGACAAAAATATCTTTTCATTAATTTACATTATACTGCATTTAGTACTTTATTTTTAAATTAAACTCAAGTAATACGTTCATGGTTGCATCAAAATGTAATTTTAGCAACTTTCTATTTGGGGTGATTTTCTTCATGAATAGGAATTTTCTTGTTTTTGGAACTTGATGTTGTTAAGGAAAATTATTAGCTATCCATGTTTTGCAAACTACTATTTCACTGCAACCTCAAACTGCTTTTCATGTGAGCTAACTGACTCAAGTTGACGTACTACCTTAGCATTATTTGGTCTCTTACATGCGTTGATGTGGCATAAGTAATGAACTTCATATTACCTCATTCTTACTTTTGGGACTCTAGTCTTGTCAGTCTTTTGAGCCTTGTGGCTTCGGTACTATCTTTGGACGCAACAAAAATGAATGTTCAAGTTGAAATATTCATACTTAAAAGTAACTTTTAAAATATTTTTTATAAAAAAAAATTAAATAACTTTTTATAAAAATATGAGTAGTAGGTTAATTGGCTTTTTATTTATTTGAAGTATTAGATTTTAGTAAAAAAAATTGTAATGTATAATATTAGGATAAACTTGGAAATGTATTATCTTTGGAAGGGCAAATTTGAAAGAAAATATTTGAATTTAATTTAGTTATTCGGAATTGAGTGAAAAACCGTGATTTCTTACTTTTTTTTTCATTACGTTTGCTATTTTTAGATTGTTTGACCACCTAAAAAATAAATAAAACACTTTTAAAAATTAAATTTTGATTAGTTAATAAGTGTTAAGTTGGAAAAACAAATGACCTCTAACTATTAGATCCACCATCGAACAATATCATATGGTGAGTTGGTGTAAATTTTTTTCTTCAAACTGAGTTAGTATAATTAATATGAGATGTTTATTTTATTCTATTCGATTTCATCAAATTCAATTCATTTATAATTTGATTGAATTTATTATGGTAATTCAGTTAAATTACTTTTGAGTTCAATTTAAAATTAGTTCAAATCGAACTAAAAATCTTTAAACCAAACTAACACTCCAATAAATCAAGTCATACACGTTAAATTGAATCAAGTTAAATTCACTGATTTTTTTAGCCAAATATCTTTTTTGAAAGCTAACACCAATTAGATCATAATAACGCTAGGATCTGTCATGATTATCTACTAACATCAAACATTAATTACACAGCTTAGATATTTATTTCTATAAATGGGAGGCAACTACTCTCACATTAAGAGGAAAAAAATATCCATATAAGCTTTAAATGTGTTTAATAAAAATTGAAACCCCCAACACTTTAACGGTAGGGAGGCATCTAATCATTTTTATCAATAGGTGATAAGCAAGTTTTTGAGCTAAACATCACTAAGTGATATAGGTTCACAATTTTTTCATGCCATATAGGTCTATATTCATTGTTGCATTTTACTTTGTTTTCTTATCTTCAATTTCTTGCACCATTATCATTAAAGCAGCCAAGAAAAACAAAAACATGTACAAAGTATGTGTGAAATGCCTTGTCTAAGCAAAGGATTAATTGACTTAATTATCTTTCTACGTGTGAATCAAAAGGGTAAAACTTCATTTAATCCTTGAGGTTTCAAAAAATATCAAGTTTTTAAAATTATTTTAGAAACAGTTCTTTTTTATTTCTAATTTTTTCAAAACTCTTCAAAAAAATCTAAACTGTCAGTTAGCTGAGGGTCAACAGTGATTTTAGATAATTTAAATTGTAATTTAACAATTTAAATTCATGTGTGTTTTAGAAAATTTAACTTATAAAATTATTATTTTATAAAGGTAATCTAGTAATTTATGTGTCACTAACAATCATCAAAAGCAAAAATGTTTTTCTACGCATTTTGTTAATGTTAATTATCAGTTGAATAACGGTTTGAACTTTTTTGAAGAGTTTAGAAAAAAATTAAGAATGAAAATAACTATTTCCAAAATAATTTTAAAAACTTGATATTTTTTGAAATCTCAAGACTAAAATAAAGTTTCTCCGAATCAAAAGTAGACAAGCACCCAAGAGAAGAGAAAAGCTGAAAAGACAAAACCTGAATAATATTCTTAGGAATAAACACTAAACAATTAGAGAGATAAAGATATGGGATTGGGTTAATGGGTTAATCTTATCCTTTGAATATTCCCATTAAACTAATACTATTCAAATATGTGTTAAAAGTCATTTGGTTTATCTAACAGTGTTTAATCCTATCACAAACTTTCTAAATAGGGAGATAGAGACTTGTTTGGCTGGCCCAACTCCAATTGATTTCATTAATTAATATTTAATAAATTAAAAACAGTAGTCAAAAGCCAATGGATTTGGTGGGATTTGTTGTTGTTATATTATATATTTTCCTTTTAAGCAAAATATAATAATTAATATACACAGTTATTACCTTTCTTTATATAAATTTTATCTTTGCAGACTTGTGTCATGCATCTAGAATCATTAATTTGTTATTTTGTGAATGAAAGCTAACTTTTTCATATACAATATTAGATAATGGTTCATTGTTCTGACTCTTTGAGTCATATAAAATTAAAATAATTCTCGTGATTTTCTTTTATGTGCAAGTGTTTTACAACTAATAAGTTAATTATGTTCTAAACAAATAGTTGTAGTGCTCTTCTTAAGTTCAACTTGTTTTTATTTTCTGTCATTGTACAATAGGAGAGAAATTAGTAAAAGTCATGACTATTACAATTGATGTTGTGCTCTTGACACGTGCATATAGTATCATTATCTTCTCATTAAGTTACAACTTAATTAAAGCATTGCCAACATTAGGGGATTACAAAAATGGAACTAAAAGTTGAAGTAATCTAACTTATGAGAACTGTAATTTACTTAAAAAAAAAATGATGTAACGTAATAATGTCATTCTATGTTCTTAAATGAACAAAATTTATGTGATGTAAGATAATAGGGGTAAAAGTTCATGTTTTTTTTTTTCTTTTCTTTCCCGATAACTAAGATTAGTGTAAGGCACAACCGGACCAACTGCGTTGAAACATTGTGATGAGATCCGGGAATCAACTCTCAAGAACAGTCTCAAGAATGGGAGGAGGCAACCCACAAAACATTAGGGGAAAATGCCCACAATGTTATGGGCCTTTATGAGTGTAGAACCCTCCACTTCCATAGAGGGAAGGAAATCATAACTTTCACTTATTAAATTAATGGTAACTTTCACTTATTAAATGTACATTCGTTCATATAAATAATTATTGATCATATCAAATACTATTACTTCTAATTGTATTTTAATTAATTTGAACATAACTTTTAAATTAATCAAATCAACACTAGTACCCGTTGTGCCCAAAACATAGGCCAAAAGTCCATTAAAATCTAAAAGACCAACAAGCTTAGAAACCCAAAAATATGAATGAGACAATATGAAGTCCATTAATAAAGGATACATCAATAAATGTCACATCAGTAGAAACATGTAATGATCAAATAATGTAAGGCAGTAAGACAACTCGAGCCAATTAACTTGTATGGGATGCAGGTCGAGGTTGCAATGATATAGCAATTCGCAAACGCAATTAGCTAGCAATTTTCCTTAACGATATATAGTTCTAGAAATGGACCCCAAATACGAAGCTATCAGAATTATATTTTGATTCAATTATAAATGTATTGCTTGCGGTTTGATTTAAATATAAAGTATTAAATGCATTATTGTACAAATTAGGAAAAAGAATTTTAATCTTTCCTATATTCTAGCAACCTTATTGTAGATAAACAATGAATTATGACATTATATAAAAGGGTCCTTTATATGTACAAAATACATGTCTAGAAGCTTGTTGACGTTCGGAAACGATCAACCAGAGATTCTGGGACCCAGACTGCGAGCTTGATAATTAAGGGTTCTGATCGTACTGATGGAAGTGTAGTAAACGGATAATTAATATGGTTCAAGGTTGGTGGTGATTAATTCAGGTGAAGGAATGTCAGTCGTGGGGGTTGGTTGAATTTAATGAAATGATCAATGAGAGGTAAAAAAGAATGAGAGAAAGAGAGAGAAGAGCATGACACAAAGATTTTTATGTGGTTCGGTGACTGCACCTACATCCACGGTCACTTTGGGATAATTCCGGCAGAGTGACAATTCTCTAGTCTGTTCAACCCTTTTGTACAGTAAAATATCTCTCATATTTATAGAGGGGGAGAGATGACAAAAAGAAAATACAAAAGAAAGTTACACACGTTATTGGCAATGACTAGTTTTAACTAATCCTGACATAGTCATACTGCATTAATTGTAAAAGTAATCACTGTTTTCTTCTTGTACACGTCTGCATTTAATGTGCCAAGAAAGACCTTCACTTCATTGAATGCTTCTGGGTACTTGTGCAGGTAGTTTCCTGCGGGGAACCATGAGAGTTGGTGATTCTGATGACTTGCTGCACACGACATCCCCTAAATAAGCTCTCTGGTCAGTCAGGTGATGCGTGCTGGAGATACGCCAACGCGGCCAGGGGAGGGGATTTAGACGACTTGGGGGTCCTCGTGATTTCGCGACCTGAGCGATACGGGCAGGACACATGCTTGGAAGGTCTGATAGCTATCACGAGCTCGCGGCCTGAGCGACCTCACGAGCTAGGCCTCAAACTGTTGGTCCCGATCATGGGCCCTCTGGGCCTTTGCTCCTGTTCAAGCGTCTGGGGCCTATACTGACCCATTTAGGCAAAGAATGAGGAAATGGCCTCACATCAAGCCCCCCAGCTCCCTGTGCGTTCTGCGAACTGGGAGCTGATTCAAACATATGATTGACGCCCATTTTCGAGCTTTCGAGCGTCGTTTCAACTTCTGCACTGTAATCGTTGACACGCGGCGTTCATCCAGGCATTGGAGCCATAAACGTGCCTTGGAACCGTACGCATTTAATGCGCACGTCTTGTAACTGACATGCATGACGGCACACGATCGGGATTGATGCTGGGTCGTTGGATTTTTTACGGTTATGCCTCCATGTCAAATCGGACGGCTGGGGATGGACATCCTGGCCTATACGATTCAGAGGTCTTTTCCATTCCCCTTTTTTGCTTTTCTGATACAACTCTGGTACCATCTTCTCATTGTTTTTTCTTCTTCGTTTCTTCTTTTCACTACTCAACAACCTCTTCAGACTCCGTTGTTTCAGGAATCATCCACCATTTCCAGCAAGCCATTTGCAGCTCGAACAAGGTAATCTTACTCTGACTTTGGTCTTTCATGCTTTTTGAAGATTTGTTTCTGGTTCGTAAGGTTAGCTTCTGTCCTCGTACTGTGTCTGTGAGTTAATGCATATCCGTCTTGCTTTTTAGAAGTTTATTGTGTTGGTTGTTCGAGTGCTTATGTTCATTAGGGGCGACTTGGCTACCAGCCTGAGCGTCCCACATCTTTGCTGACGAACTTGTGAAGTCCGTTTCTAGATTTTTCTTGCTAGGGGTTGCACTTTGTAGATTGTATAGTGCTGGTTCATTTAGGGCCTTTGTCATTTGTTGACGTCGCTTAGGTATTTTGATGAGAATGTCCCTGTACTGTCTGATAGGGTACCTGTAAACATAGGGTTAGCAACACAAATATTTAGGGTGATATAGTACCTGACGGGCCCACGTCCCCAACCTCCGTTGCCTTCGGTGGTCAAGTGTGCGACCTGACGCATAGGACAATAGCTCCAGGAACTTTTTCTGTGGCTTGCTAGGCTCAGCATGCTGTAAGCGTTCTGATGTCGTTCCTTCTATGTTGTAGATGTCAGGTCGCTCACGTACTGGCCGAGGCAAGGTTTCTGTTTCTAGAAGGCAGGCAGGGCGCCAGACTAGTGAAGCCGAGGCTACGACCTCGCGAGCTAGCGGGTCTACCGAGGAGGTCGCAGGAGGGGACGAGGTCGCTGAGAGGGAAGACCCACATCCTTTCACTCATACACCTTCGAACATTTCCCTCTCGATGTTGGAGGTTTGGGCTCAAGAGTTCAACTTTCCCTTAGGGTGCCAAGCTAACATTCCCAAGACCAGCGATCGAGCAACTTATCCTTCTGCGGGCTTTGAAGCGATCAGCCGCGAGCATATGGAGCTCGGATTTAGGTTCCCAGTCCCTGGCTATCTTAGGAACCTTCTGAACGACCTGAAGCTCGCTCCGTTTCAACTGACCCCGAACTCGTACGCTTACTTAACCACTTTAGCAGCGGCATTCATCAAGCACGGGCTCGGGCCCCTTACACCTCGCATTCTCCACAGCGTTTTCAGCTTTAAGGGGATCTCCGAAAAGGACGGGCTTTACTACGTTACGCCTCGTCAGCATTCCCAATACAGGACATATTTACCCCAGGACTGCATCAAGTCCAATGTGGGGGAATATAAGTCTAACTGGGCCCTAGTCACGTGTACTTCGCTTGCGGGGCTGAACAATAGGAGTTTCGTGCTGAAGCCTGGTAGTTAGAGACCTGTAGCATATAGAAATAGTGATACAAGCACTAGAATAATATATATATATATATATTTTACGAGCTAGCTTTTGCTTTGCAGGTGTCGCTGCCCCTAAGTACAAGCTTAGAGAGGACGAGCTTGCTATCCTGGATGCTTATGCAGCGGTCAAGAGACCAAGCGACGATTTCTTCCCCTCTAGAAGCGAGCTGGTAGAGCGGGGCCTCGCACCATCTGCCACAAGTCCTCTCTTGGACATAGTCCAGCACTTGGGGATACGAGGGGAAAGGTCTGAGGTTCACTCCGTCCTTGCTGCTCCTGAACAGTCTGAGTCAGATCCGCAGCCCCTGCAACGAAGGTCCCCGAGCACGAGCTTCTCTACCAGCACATCTTCAGACAACATGGGAAGGCTCACGATGTCCGTTCCTCCCCTTAGGTCGGTTCCACCTACCGAGGCGACCGAGGTCGTCGAGGTGGATGACACTTCCTCAGACCGCTCACAAAGAGCACCCTTTCAGCCCGCTACAGCTGCTTCTTCTCCGGCCATGTCAGTCGTGGCTCCTCAAAAGCGAGCTGCCCCAGCTGGAAGGTAAAGCTCTTCCCCAGCAAAGAGGGCTGAGGTCTCTGTCGAGGGGGGTTCACCTATAGAGCCAGAGCCTGACGCCCTAATCAGGAAAAGAAAATGGAAGGTCGTAGCTGAGCCCCAAGCCCCAAAGCAGAAGGGTGTCATTGAGGTCCGTAAGCTCGGATCGGTTGTTATTGGCAGGGAGCCGGGCATTGGGGCTCCTGGACGACCTGCGAGGCCTGCAAGGGGGTCACGGAGAGACCCAGAGCTGCGCTCTGATGCGGCGAATGAGATTGAGTATCTCAACAGCTTCATAGAGCTCGTGCCTGAAGTAATGGGGAAGCGTGATCCGAAGCTACAGAGACCCGAGCTCTCAGGCCAGAACCTTGTGGGTTTTGCAGCTCGTCACGCTACGCTGGTAAGGCTTAAACCCTTTTACACTTAGATCTTTTTCTATTCAAATTTTACCATCTTTTTGTTCTTTCAGTTGAGTATGGCGACGGTGAAGCTGATGAGGGAGATAGATGATCAGTTGGGTGAGAAGGAGGCCTTTAGGGTGTCCAAGGTGCAGTTCGAGGAGGAGAGGAAAATACAGCAGGACGAAATCAACCTCCTCCAAAAGGAGCACGAAAAGCTCGCGGCCAAGCTTCGAGATGCCGACGCAGCCCTGTCACAAGAGACTGTCGTAGGGAGGCCGCTACCTCTTAAGTCAGCAAGGCCCATAGCGAACTGAAGCAGGTGAAGGGCGAGCTAAGTGCTGCACAGAAAAAGGCAGAGGTTGCTGAGAGTAAAATAAAACAGCAACAGCATGACTTAGCTTCAACCAAAGAGGAGCTCGCAGGGGTCGAGGAAAAGCTGGCTGAAGCGGAAGGGAAGCTGGCTGAGACAAAGGATAGGCTGGCCCAAACTGAGGCGGGCATTGAGGCCAAGTTAGCTTAGGAGCGGGACAGGGTTGGCGAAGAGGTCGAGAGGGCGTTTCTTTTCAGCATGTGGGAGCGCTACCCGGACTTGGACTACTCTTTCTTTGGGCCAGTCGGTGTCCAAACAATCCGGGAGTTCGTGGAACTTGCTGCCAGTGCTCAGGGCGCGCAACACGCCGATACTTCCCCTGTTCCCCCAACTGATCCATCTGCTGTCCCAGTCCCTCCACCAGAACAAATCCTTGAGGGACCTTCAGCTTTTGAGGATCCTCCAATGCTTGAGCCTCCAGTGGAAGCCCTTCCTGATCTCCCAGCTCCTGAGCACGTCCCTGCATCAGAGCCCCCAGTAGAGGCCCCTATTGATCCTGCTGCTCCATCGGACGCACCAGCTGGTGTCTAGGACGTTTCAACTCCATTTATTTGTTTCATTCCTTGTTATTTTTGTTTTGTTGGAATTTGAACAGTGAGCTTGAAGCTCGAAATTATAGTATTGGATTCCCTGCAAATTCTAATACTTTGTCCAAGTATAAGGAATGTAGATATGCATATCTTACTTGTATGATAGGTAACTAGCAGATCTAATTAATAAATGCATTATTACAAGTACTAAAATTCGTTAAGTAAATCACAATCGTGAAAATCATGCTAACTTACAAGTTTGCTAACTGCAGTCCGCAATAATAACAGTATGTTAGCACGTAAGAATTTGAGTTTGGCAGATAGCTCAATCGAGCAAAGTACTTGATCCTGCAAGTAACATAGTTGAACAACCCTTAAAAATAGGTATGAACTTACAGTCAGTGAGGGACTTGGAATTTCCTTAACCCATATGTCGTACTGACGTTGAGCGCACTTGATAGCAGCATTTTTCTAAATTTTGAGATTCCAACCTGTGGCAGTACTCGTAGCTCAAGGGTGAGCCCTTATTTCGTGAGTCCACGGGCAGCTTTATATTTGAAAGGCGTAGTCTTATCCCCTCCCGCGAGGTCGCGGGGCAATGATTCGCGAGTCCGCGGGCAACTTTATATTTGAGAGACGTGGCCTTACCCCCTTCCGCGAGGTCGCGGGGTAATGATTCGTGAGTCCACGGGTCATAGCGACCGCGAACTAAGAAATGAGCTTAACACTTGCTGATGTAAACCTTCGTAGTGAGGATAATATGGGTAAGCCAAGCATCAACTGGTGAGGGATCCTCAAGTGAGGTTTATGGGCACTTCTTGCCTGAATATGTTCGTAACTTTGGCCAACGTTTCTATGCAAGTGTTTTAGCTGCAAATGGTTCCTTGGACATTTGCACAGATATCTTCAAGGAATAATATATATATATGCATACATGGTTATGAACCGCAGCTCGTTTTCTTGAGAAAGAGATTTCATTAGTTTTGCTCTTTTTAATATGTACATTTGCTGGTTCAACCAGTTTGCTTTCTGCATCAAATATGACACATACAACAGAAAACAAGTGAAAGCATGTTTACAGACAATCGTAAAAAAGAATCATGTACAAAGTTAGAGCGAGCTGACAGTTCTTATGTGTAATAGGGCCGCAGGTGCTCAGCATTCCAGGCTCGGGGTAGCTCTGATCCATCCATGTTGGCCAAGTGATAGGCTCCATTCTTCAAACTCTGCTTGACGAGGTACGGTCTCTCCCAGTTGGGTCCGAGTGCCCCATCACTTGCCTTGCGAGCCCCGGGGAGGACTAACCTGAGAACAAGGTCCCCTGCTTTGTAGCTTCGAGCTCGCACCTTCTTGTTATAATACCTGGCTACCTTCTGTTGGTATACTGCTACCCTCATGCGAGCTGCTTCCCTTACTTCCTCGGCTAAGTCTAAACTGGCCGCGAGCAGCTGGTCATTGTCCTCAGGTCGGAATGAGGCCCTTCTCTGGCTGATGACTTCAAATTCTGCCGGTATCATGGCCTCCGTTCCGTAGACCATGGAGAATGGGGTTTCACCCGTCGAGCTACGAGCTGTGGTCTTGTATGCCCAGAGGACTTTCTACAATTTGTCCACCCAGGCCCCCTTTCTTGCCTCCAACTTGGTTTTCAAAGTCTGCTTGATGATCTTGTTCACAGCCTCGACCTGACCGTTGGCCTGAGGGTGGTCCACAGCTGAGAAGCTTTTCACGATTCCCAACTCATTACAGAAGTCTATGAATTGCTCGCTGGTGAACTGAGTCCCATTGTCCGTGACGAGCTGCTGAGGGATTCCGAACCTGCAAATGATGTTGTCCCACACAAATTTCTCTATCTTCGTGGTGGAGATCTCTGCTAGCTCCTTAGCTTCAGCCCATTTGGTGAAGTAATCCACAGCAACTACTGCATGTTTGCAACTTCCTCGAGCTGTGGGCAAGGGTTCGATAAGGTCCATCCCCCAGATTGCGAAAGGTCATAGACTCACCATCTGCTGGAGGTAAACTGGTGGAGCTCGCGGGATCTTGGCAAACCTCTGACACTTATCACACTTCTTCACCAGATTTATGGCATCATGCTTCATAGTCGGTCAGTAGAACCCCTGTCAAAGGACCTTCTGAGTTAAGGATAATGCTCCTGCGTGGTTCCCACAGTGACCCGCATGAATATCGTTCAGCACTACCTCGTAGTCCTCACCATCTATACATCGTAGTAGCGAGATTGAGAATCCTTTCTTATACAATCTGTCATCATAAATGCAGTATCGGGCTGTTCTAGCTCGTATGCGACGAGCTTCCAGCTTGTCCTCAGACAGCTTCCCTTCCTGCAAGTAACCTAATAACGAGCTCATCCAGGAGTTAGACCGAACCTGTATGAATATCGTTGCATCCTTGTCCTCGATGCTCGGAGCCGGTAGGACTTCCACAGGGATAGACTCCAGGAGATCTGCATCTTGGGAGGTCGCTAAGCGGGCCAGGGCATCTGCATTAAAGTTCTGGGCCCTAGGATCTGGTTCACTTCAAACCCCTTGAAAGCCCCCAGTAATTCCTTAACCTTTCGAAGGTACTCCGACATCCTCCGTCCATTGGCCTGATACTCTCCCCTGACATGGCAGACAACAAGTTGAGAAGTCACTAAAGACCTTTACCTGTTCAGCTCGTACTTCCTTTGCCAGGCGGAGTCCAGCAAGCAACGTCTCGTACTCGGCCTCATTGTTGGTCGCCTGGAATCCGAACCTTAAGGCACTCAAGATCTTGTGGCCTTCTGGGCTGATCAGTATTATTCCAGCTCCTGAGCTATGCTCGTTAGAGGATCCATCTACATAAAGTTCCCAAGTCTGACCACCGGCTAGCTCTTCTTGCTCCGGTACTAGCCCTGCGAACTCCACAATAAAATCTGCAAGTGTTTGGGCCTTGAATGTCGTTCTAGGCCTGAACTCTATGTCGAACTGAACGAGCTCGACGGCCCACTTGAGGAGCCTGCCCGAGGTGTCTGCTTTCTGGAGGACTTGCCTGAGAGGGTACTATGTGAGGACCTCTATCTGATGAGCTTGGAAGTAGGGACGTAGTTTCCTGGAGGCGGTTATCAGGCAATATACGAGTTTCTCCATTTGTGAATATCGGGTCTCCGCATCAACCAGCCTTTTACTGATGTAGTACACAGGCAGCTGCATCTTCTCTTCTTCTCTCACCAAGGCTGTGCTCAGAGCATGTTCAGAAACACCCAAGTACAAGAATAGCTTCTCCCCGTCCTTTGGCTTGGACAGAAGGGGAGCCTGACCTATATACTCCTTCAGCCTCTGAAATGCTTCTTCACAATGCTCAGTCCATTCAAAGTTCTTGGCCTTCTTTATAGCTTCGAAGAAAGGCACGCACTTGTCAGTAGCTTTCGAGATGAACCGGCTGAGAGCCGTAACCTGGCCGTTAAGACTCTGCACATTCTTGATTTTGGAGGGGGATCTCATTTCCACAAGCGCCCTCATCTTCTCCGGATTGGCCTCTATCCCTCTGCTATTTACCATAAACCAGAGGAACTTACCAGATGCTACCCGAAAGGCACACTTCAGGGGGTTCAATTTCATCTGATAATCTCTGAGGACTCTGAACGTCTCATCCAGGTCGCGGACGTGGTTTGCTACCTTCTGGGACTTTACCAGCATGTCATCTACATACACCTCCATGGTCTTCCCAATCTGCTCCTGGAACATGGCGTTGACCAGTCGCTGATAGGTCGCTTCTGCGTTCTTTAGCCCGAAGGGCATCACCCTGTAACAGTATAACCCTCTGTCAGTGACAAAAGAGGTGTGTTCCTCGTCCTGCGGGCTCATGGGGATTTGGTTGTATCCTGAGTAGGCATCCATGAAACTCAAGAGTTGGTGCCCGGCTGTCGCATCTACTAGCTGATCAATCCTGGGTAACGGAAAGCTGTCTTTCGGGCAAGCCTTGTTCAGGTCGGTGAAGTCAATGCAAGTCCTCCACTTTCCATTCTTCTTCTTCACGAGGACTGGATTTGCGACCCAAACAGGATAACGGGCCTCCCTGATGAACCTGTTAGCCAGTAGCTTCTCGACCTTCTCCTTCAGAGCTGCATAGCGCTCCGGGGTCATCGGCCTCCTCTTCTGGCGAACTGGCCTGTGCTGGGGATCTATGTTCAGTCTGTGACACATAACATCGGGATCTATCCCCACCATCTCTTCGTGATTCCAGGCGAAGACATCAAGGTTCGTCTTCAAGAATTCTACGAGCTCAGCCTTCACTTCTGGCAGCAGGTCTCTTCCTACCTTCACACATCTCTCCGAGTCTACTTGACTGACCTGCACGTCCTCTGGCTCTTCAATAGGCCCCGTGGCCCTGTCTGCGTCCACCTCGCGAGGATCGAGGTCGTCGCTCACCCCTGTTTCAGAGATAACTTGTGGCTGGCCACCCGAAACCACATTTACTTTCTTCCCTCGAACTCCTATTTTCACCGCATCTTCATAGCATCGTCTAGCCAACTGCTGCTCTCCCCTCACACAGCCTATTTCGTTGGGGTTGGGAACTTGACCGTCAGTGTCCTGGTGGAGGTGACCATGTCTAACTCATTCATCGAAGGTCGCCCCAAGACCACGTTGTATGCTGAAGGACTATTGATAATCAAGAAGTCCGTAAGGGCTGTAGCTTGTCGGCCTGGTTCTGCAAGGGTGAGGGATAGTTTGATCTGGCCCATCGATATTACTGCATCTCCCGTGAATCCATAGAGGGGCTCTGGTGAGGGTGTTAACTGCTCAGTCCCTAGCCCCATCTGGTCATAGCAGTCTTTATACATGACATTGACCGAGCTGCCAGTATCAATCATTATCCTTCGTACTTCGACGTTACTGATCTGGGCCCGGATTATAATTGCATCATTGTGGGGCCAGCGTACTCCCCTCTCGTCCTCCTCCGTGAATACAATGCTATCTGAGGATGCCTTTGCCTTTTTGGTGGGTCCCTCAACTCCTCCATATTCTGCCAGCAGGGTATGGTTGGCTTCTCGCACGTACCTCTTGTGTGACCTGTTTGATGTACCTGTCATATGGGGTCCACCATAAATAGTAAAAATTGTTCTTACAGCGGGCTCGCACTCGGGCTCCGGAGCTCGCTGAGGTTGTTATTGCTCGGGCTGCTGGTTTTGTCCCTGAGGTCGTTGGTGCTGAGGTCGCCTGCCAGCAGGCTGTACAACATACTCTCCTAGGCGGCCTCGTCTTATGAGCTCTTCGATGACATCCTTCAACTGCCAGCAGTCTGACGTATTGTGCCCGTTCTCATTATGGTAGGCACAGTACTTCCTCGGGTCCTAACGTCGGTTGGGGGTCCAGTCGGGGGTGGCTTCCCAAAATTTTCCCTGTTTCTTTCTGCGGCAAAGATCCTATCTTGTCTGTCTGATAATACGTTGTAGCTCTCATATCAGCTCGGACGCCGGGGCCACTCCCCCTTTGGCCCTGGTTTAGCTCGTTTTGCCACAACATTGGCGGTCTGGTGTCTCGGCTCCCCTGGTCTATCACTGCCATGGTTCTTCCTCTTCTCGCGGTGGGAACCGCTCGCTTCACCCCGCTGACCACCGAGTTTCTTGGCCCCAAAGGCTTCTTCCCATTTGATCTCTTTGGCAGCTCTTTCATAAAACTCCCTCAGATCCTTCACTAGGGATTTGTAAATGCTTTCGTATAGCTTCTCATTCTTCCTGAGCCCCGTAGAAATAGCTATTAAAATACTCTCATCAGAGGGTGTTTCCACATTACTCACCTCCTCTCTGAACCGAGTGATGTAATCCTTCAGGGATTCGTTTTGCTTTTGGAAGATGGTGGCAAGGTGACAGGCTGGCGCGAGCTGCTTCCTCAAGGCCTTGTATTGGTCCAGGAACCTTTTCTGACATTCTCTCTAGCTTCCGATGTTGCGGGCTGGAAGACCTTTAAACCAAGCTCTCGGAGCATCCTCTAGAGTAGCTGGGAATACTCGGTACTTTACCAGCGGGTCATCTATCTAAAGATCCATCTGCACATTGAAGGCGTCTAGATGGTCGTAGGGATCCGTTCTACTGCCGTATGGAGGGATATTGGGGAGTTTAAACTTCGCTGGCAAAGGTACTATCTCAATCTCCCTAGTGAATGGTGTCCTGCGATCCTCTCGCTCTTTCTAGTTCTGGCCTCCAGGTCGGGCTTCCAATTACTGGACCCTTTGTAACAACTCTTCTACTACCGGGTCCTGGGTCAGGGACCGCTGACTGGGGTTCCATCTACTGGTACTCTTCTGCTCCCCAAAGTGACGGTTCTGCGACCTACCCTCTTCGTCGAAAGCTTCTACACGTCTGGCGGCCCTCTGCGGCTCGGGCTCATAACCTGCACGGCGTCCGCAAACTCACTCTGGCCCACGACTACCCTCTTCGCGCCTGGCGCCCTCGTTGCTCACCCTTGCCCTTATCTCGTTCGGGCGAGGTGAGATTTCCAGCTCTTGGTTCCGCTCCCTGGCTCTCCTTAGGTGTCGGTTTGAGGAGCGAGCTGATCCTTCAGTCAGTGACCTTTCCCTGACGGCTACCCCCTCTGGAGTTGGGATCTCTTCTGAAGGCTGACGGTGAGCTCTGCTTAGCGGTGCGACCTCTACCTGTCTTTGCATCTTACAGGCTTGGACTTCCACCAACGCCCTGACTATCGTCGTTAACTCCCTTACTGTGTCCTCCAGAGCTCGCTGGCGCTGCTGCCATTCCTGAGCGACCTCGTTTCCGGAAGGTGAGACGCTCTGCTCTTCTCGAATCTCATGTCGCTCATCTGTCACTTCGACACTCCTTGTCGCCTTGATCCTAGCCATGACAGACAAATATAAGTAAATGTGAAATAGTAACTAGATAGAGATTACCAGGTCGCTGTTAGACCCTCCTTCTAGCGCCAAAAGATGTTGACGTTCGGAAACGGTCAACCAGAGATTCTAGGGCCCAGACTACGAGCTTGGTAATTAAGGGTTCTGATCGTACTGATGGAAGTGTAGTAAACGGATAATTAATATGGTTCAAGGTTGGTTATTATTAATTCAGGTGAAGGAATGTCAGTCGTGGGGGTTGGTTGAATTTAATGAAATGATCAATGAGAGGTAAAAGAGAATGAGAGAAAGAGAGAGAAGAGCAAAACACAAAGATTTTTACGTGGTTTGGTGACTGCACCTACATCCATGGTCACTCTGGGATAATTCCGGCAGAGTGACGATTATCTAGTCTGTTTAACCCTTTTGTACAGTAAAATGTCTCCCATATTTATAGAGGGGGAGAAATGACAAAAAGAAAATACAAAATAAAGTTACACACGTTATTGGCAACGGCTAGTTTTAACTAATCCTGACATAGCCATGCTGCATTAATTGTAAAAGTAATCACTGTTTTCTTCTTGTACACGTCTGCATTTAATGTGCCAAGAGAGGCCTTCACTTAATTGAATACTTCTGGGTACTTGTGCAGGTAGTTTCCGGCGGGGAAGCATGAGAGTTGGTGATTCGAATGACTTGCTGCACACGGCATCCCCCAAATAAGCTCTCTGGTCAGTCAGGCGATGCGTGCTGGAGATACACCAACGCGGCCAAGGGAGGGGATTTAGACGACCTGGGGGTCCTCGCGATCTCGCGACCTGAGCAATGCCGGCAGGACACATGCTTGGAAGATCAAATAGCTGTCGCGAGCTCACGGCCTGAGCGACCTCGCGGGCTAGGCCTCAAACTGTTGGTCCCGATCATGGGCCCTCTGGGCCTTTGCTCCTGTTCAAGCGTCTGGGGCCTATACTGGCCCATTTAGGCAAAAAACGAGGAATGGCCTAACAAAGCTTATACACAGTCAATATCAAGAAGAAGTAGTAAAAACCCTAGCACAAACTCTGCTAAATATAATCTTCCCCTTCAACAATAAAATAACTGTGAATGTAAGTATTACTCATAGAGCCGAACAATATTAAAAATTTTCATCTCTTTGGTCAACTTTCTTTTTTATTATTACTGCTTATTTATTTTTACCATTACTACATTTATATCAACATCATTCAACCCTTGCAATTCACTTAATTTGTCATGTTCGTATTAATTCGGGTGTTGATCGATTTTTTACGTCAAATAACACCTCTACTGATTAAATGTATTCCATTTTATTGTCATGAAAAAATTACCACCTTGATAAGATAATGATCACTTGATTCAAATTATATTAATTAACTATGGAATATCTGAACAAATCAAGCTATTGGAAATTTAGAAGATTGTCAATTTAATTTATTTGCACGTGCATAAAAGTATTTGGAGGCGATATGTACTAGCTTTGAGCTAAAAAATTAAAAATCTAACCGTCATCAATTCATTAATGTATCTTAACTAAAGGTCCATTTAACATCACGCCCTACAAAAAATTATTGAGCATTTAGGCAATACGTGGTCTGTTTAATTGTTTTTAATTTTCTTTCCATTTTGTGGACAAGATAAGTGCTATTGTCAATTTGTCATTTTAATTCGCTATGGAATAACTCATAATTACCTCCCCAATTATTGAATAAAGCAACTAATTAATAACCCAAAATTTGTGCGAGTTGCACACAGTTGAATCTACATTATTTGAAACTTTAATTTATTTGTAGTACTTGTATACCATTATACAACAATATATATAATATATGTAACATAGATATATAAAAAAAATTATTATTTTGGTAGAGGAAGAGCTTATATAGTTTTACATTTAAGCCTATAACATAAATGATAAACCTTATAATAGTAGCAGGCCCTAAAATTCTTACGGGAAGGGATATTTATAATAATAATAATAATAATAATTTTATTTATTTATTATTTTGTGATGAGGAAGAGTGATTAAATTTAAATAAAACTATTCATTCCTTATGTTTTAGGATAAATGTGAGACTTAAATTCTTAACCTTTTAGAATTAATTAAAGTGTTTAACTACTCTTACTATAGGGTGATGTACGGGGGCACTTATGCAATATAATAATAATAATAATAATAATGAAAAATTTAAAATATTGCCAATATGATTTTTTATAAAAGCAAAATTTTGATAATATAATGAAATTCAGATAAAATAAAACAAATAATGCACTTAACCTAGATGAATCAAAAAGTCTAACACTCAAAAAATTTTATCCGAGATATTAGAAAATAAAAACAGTGTAAATTATATATTGTTATAATTTTCCTCAACGAGACTTTTTATTTTGAATTACTATTATTTCCATATTAATTTTATTGAAAATATATGTCTCCACATAAGCAAACAAGTTACCATTCAACAATATATTATCAATTCAATTAAGTAAAACTAAAACCATTAAAAATTAAAAAAAAAAAAAAGAAGATATTTTAGCATTTATTGATTAAATGTAGTAAATTAAAATTTGACAATGTAGGGTTTATTGACTGGATGTATATCTTATTAAAATTTTTAACATAAAAATGTAAAGAGAAAAAGAACTAATTTAAAATAAAAAAGCTATATTTACTAATTTAGAACATAAAAACGATTGTGAAAATTTTGATGACACAAAGAAATTGTTAACGTTGGTTGTGAAAAAAAAAAATATATGAATGGAAAAAAAAATAAAATTAATTTAATGTTGGTGGCTAGAAAACAATAAAATTGGAAATAAAATAAACATTGTAAAGTTAAGGACTGATAAAAGAAAATTTAAAATGAAATTATGTATAAAGGAAATTATAAAATGTTGATAAAATATATATATTTTTTTTCTAAAATTTGAGGGGAGGCAACCTTATATGGGTTCGCTAGTGTTGAAGATCAATCTTCCATTGCGATGATCTTTTGATATCCAATATCTGCAAAAAAAAAAAAAAAAAGATTTAAGGGTTTATTTATTAACTATAGTAAATTAAAATGTAACATTTTAGAATTTATTTATTGAATATATGTCATATTAAAATTATTAAATATAAAAAATAAAAAAGAATAAGAACTAATTTAAAATAATATAAAGCTATAAACATAAGAACGATTGCAGGATTTTGACGATACAAAAAAATTATTAGGAATCGTTTGTTTTTTTATCTAAAAATAGAATAATAGTGAAAGTCATTGAAGATTGAATAGTAACTGAAATATAAAATATGAATGACATGTGTGTGTGATTTTTTTTTTGTTCTTACTTCTGAATATATAGTAATCTTGCTTGTTTTTAAAAGTTAAAATTATCTGAAAATTAATAATTTAAAAATTATACCTTTTTACTATTAATTGTCACGTAATTTCATTTAATACGATAAAAACAATTACAAATAAATTATTTAACAAAAACTAAAACACTTTTATGTATATATTAATATTACTTTTATTCATAATTAAGATAGGATTACTTATTATGGTAGAGTAAATTAAATTTATATATTTAAATAAAAATAAAAAGAATGATCTTAAGTTGGATTACTATTGCAACAAAAGTTTAAATTGTAAATAAAATTTCACGATGAGATGTTTAGAGTTTTTATTTATCAACAATATTTATTATAATATTAAAGAAATTTATATAAAATAAAATTAGGATAAATTTAGAAATATATTATTTTGAGGAGGATAAAATTGAAATAATATATTTAAAAAATTATTAAGTAATTTGATATTTAGATAAAAATCAGAAACAAATTTTGAAATATATTATTTCGAGAAGAGATATACTTGAAATAATATATTTAAAAAATCATTAAGTGATTTGATATTTAGATAAGAATTAGAGACAAATTTAAAAATATATTATTTTGAGGAGTGATAGACTTAGAATAATATATTTAAAAAATCATTAAATGATTTTATATTCAGACAAAAGTCAAAAATTGAAATTTAATTTTTTTAGTGATTTTGGGTTGTTTTAAATTGTTTGACTACTTTAAAAAACAAATAAAAGTAACTTAATAAATTTAATTTAGACTTGTTAAGTGATAGGAGTTAAAAACAAACAACTCTTAGTGTTGGTTAAAGATGAATGATTAAAAGAAAATTTAATGTTGGTTGTTGGAAGATAATAGAATTGGAAACAAAATCAACACTGCAAACTCAATGTTAGAAAGAAAAAAGAAAATCTAAAAGAAATTATGTGTAAAAAAAAATGAAATTTTAATTAAATATATATTTTTAAGAATTTGGACCCATATTGGGTCCGCCACTGCCTTAAAAAAAAAAAAAAAGGCACAACCTTTTTCTTTTCTTTTTTTTTTTTTGGAAGCAAAGCACAACCCTTGTATATAACTATGATTTGTTAGATAAAACGATGTATATCCGCGTTTAGATTTAAAAAAAAAAAAAAAAAAAAAAACATGTATATCCACAATAAACACTATTTTAATATAATTAATTTATTCATTGCAATCAGTTTCCTTTTTTTTCCCCCTTATTTATCTTTCAGATCTTGAAACTAATTATAAAGATTGTGAACTAGTATTAACAAAATAGTTAATTGAAAAAAAAAATGATAGTTTTATCAACTTAAAATTTTAGAATAATTTCACTTTGAATTTTAGAATAATTTCACTTTGAATAAATTTATTATTTAGATGATGTAATAAATTAATTTTACTAAATATTTTAATTATAAAATTATATATTAACGATGTAATAATTATAAATTTGTTTAACACATTTATTTTTTAATTTTAGGGGGGGAAGGGGGTGTGATTAAATTTATAGAATACTATCTACATATTCGATAAAGGTGAAATTTGAACTATTAATATTTTATGATCAAGAGATATATCTAATCATTTTTATTAAGAAGTGTGTATAAATTTGCTTAACACATTAATTGAATAATGAATCAAATTTTTTAGTAGTGTAGCAAATGAAAGTGAAAGAGAATAAGAAAAAAAAAAACGATTTCTTGCATGAAAGGAGAAATCAAGTTCCCTTTTCAAGAAGAATTTAGTTTCTTATTTAAGTATAAGATTCATGGGATTTGACTCTTTATATGTTTAATAAATAATAGAATCACAAAAGAGCAATCAAAAGGTTGAGTTGATGCCATGTAATTCATTAAAAAAATAGAAAAAAAATAAAAATCTATAAAGTAATTTGTTAGAAATCAATGTGACGGTAACTACTTAGTTAGCATAAGTAGGTGAACTAATCCATTTACATGAATGCCACGTGTATTTATTACAAGTGCATAACAAAGAATTTAGTTCGTCAGCACATACGTGTACGTCCCAAATATTTAAAAAGACCAAAAATAATAATAATTAAAAAGTTACCTCTGGTGGCGAAAAAAAAAAAAAAAAGAGAGAGGTACTTCAACATACAGTTTTTTATAATTTGTATAAATGATTAGAAATTGCTAAAAAATTAATAATTATTAGTTTTGCAAACGACTGTCCAGTATAATGGCCTCGATTCATGGAGTTTAACTTATTTCAATTAAATGTCAATTATTGGATCTGTATTCGAAATTTGTAAGTTAAAGATAATTTTTTTATACAATATAAATTTTTCTTTCCCTTTTTAAAACTTCAATTTCACATCTTAGAGATCATAATTAAAAATGTATGATAAATTTTATGATATATAACTTGTAATAAATGAAAATATATTAGTTTTGACTAAAAAAATCACTTTTTATTCAAATAAATTGATTTGAAAATTAAAAAATTAAAATTTAATTGATTTGGGAATGGACAATTTTTTTTTAATTAAAAATAATATATCTATTTTTGTTTTGAAGTTTTTAAATTCATGGCGGAAAATATCCCAGCGGGTGGGTCCCACAACAGAGGGGACGCTTACTATTATGATAATGTACCGAACTTCTCAGACATTAATGAAGAGGAAGCCGCCCACGTCACTTAAAAAAATTAAACAAATTAAATCAAAATAATAAAATAAAAAATGTCAAAGAGTTGTGGATAAAGTGGGACCCAGTATCTCACCCTCGATTAGTTGGGTCCCGCCGCTAGAAAAACGTCGCTGTTTTTTTTTTTTTTTTTTTTTTTTTTTTTCGGAAAAATTCATTTTGATCCTTAATTTTTTAAAAATTGATAATTTTTTAAATATCTTTAAAATAATATACCAAACATCCCTAAATTTATATAAAATTCATCATTTTAATTTCTACCATTAATCAACCATTGATCAAATTGATGGTAAGAAGGTTAAAATGGTAATCTTACATTAAAATTTTGAAAAAAAATTTATTTTGATCCCTAATTTTTTAAAAATTAACAATTTTTTAAATATATTTAAGATTATATACCAAACATCCTTAAATTTATAAAAAATTTATTATTTTAATCCCGACCGTTAGTCAATTGTTGATCAAATTGATGGTGATAAGGCTAAAATAGTAATCTTACATTAAAATTTCTTAAGGTAACATGTGTGTGATCTAAAAAAATTGAGATATTTAAGAAGAATATTAAAGGTAAAAAATTGGAGTCATATTTGAATTTTTTGTACCACTGTGGGTTAATAATATTTGATAAGAATATTGGAGGCAAAAAATTGGAGCACAAAAATTGGAAGATCAAAAAATGAACAAACAAATTAGAGAAGAAAATTGGAATATTTTGACAACAAAATTATAGCCACTAACAAGCAATAATATACCCTTTTAAACTCATTTCCTTATTATCATTGTTACTATAAAAAAAATAATAATATTAAATTGTTATTATTTTGATTTTATGTGTTAAAAGCAAAAGTATATTTTCTTTACCCATCAAAATCTATCAAATTCGATGCAACAAACAATTCATTCACTCAACATGTAGCATCTAAAAAGAATTAATAAAAAATTATAAGGGTATTTTTGTATTTTCAATTCTAATTGTTTTTATATGAAATAGTATAATGGTTCTTCCAAATATCTTACATTTTAATGCATCAGGGGTAAAAAGGTATTTCTAACAAAGTAGGGGTAGTTTGTCTTTTTACGTTTTTTGTTAACGTTAACTGTTAAAAAATTGGTTAGCAAAACTAAAATGATGAATTTTTAATAAGTTTATGGATGTTTGATATATTATATTAAAGATATTTAAAAATTTATCAATTTTTAAAAAATTAGAAACTAAAATGAAATTTTTTCGAAATTTTAATACAATATTACCATTTTAACTTTCTTACCGTCAATTTGATCAATGATTGACTAACAGTAGGGATTAAAATGATGAATTTTTTATAAATTTAGGGATGTTTTGTATATTATTTTAAAAATATTTAAAAATTATCAATTTAAAAAAAAGTAAGGATCAAAATGAATTTTTTGCTTGTTTTTTTTTTTTTTTTTTTTTGACATAATGCGTCGCTGCTTTGTTGTATGTTTATCAAACGAACAAGCAAACACGTGGAGGGACCAGACTAGAAACTACGTGGAAAATTCAATCAATTTTAAAAAATAATAATAAAACAAGAAAGAAAACGCTGCTCTTCTTCTTCTGTGACTTCCTCCTCCAAAAAGGTATCGACGCTGACTGAGACTGACTCACTGACATACAACGGTCACTTCCATCCCCTGGATTGCCATCTGGCCCATTCACCTCCCTCCACGTCATCTTATTTGATTTATACGGAGCAAGTAGAACTCTTCGCTGCTTTGTACGTCTGCCTTATCCATAGGATAGGTGTTGTCAATGCGCAAGTTATTGTCATTTATTCCATAGTTGTTGTTTCACTCCATTAGACCCTTAAATTATCTATTTTTATTATCATACAAGTAATTATCTTCCAATTATATAAATAAATTTTTAAATTTATAACATATTATCTCTATCTATTTCTTTGTATCTAAAAAATTTTAGAGCCTTTTTTTTTTCCACTTATAATTTGATGCTATTGAATTATACCCATTAAATTACTTTTATTTTTTAAGTAATCAAACTATTTAAAATTATTAACAAAATTAAAAAAACAAAGAATCATTAATTTTCAATTAATTACAAATCACTTAAACATATCTAAAACATTCTATTTCAAGTATATCATCTTAAAATAACATATTTTTAAATTTATTCTAATTTTATATTACTCAATTTTTTCCCTTGATACTGACAAGAAATATAGTTGAAAAAAAAGCTAAATATATTTCATCCTAACTTATTTTGAAATTAAACTATTGTATTCTAATTTACAATTTAAATATTTATTTTTCTAGTTGTTTTCTTAAATATATTAATATATTTAAATATATAAATAAAATTAATGCTACTATATTTTTTAAACAGGTTTTAATTATGAATAAAGTATTATTAATACATATATAAATTTTTTTAGAATTTATTAAATTATTTATTTTCAATTATTTGTATTAAATTATTAAAATTACATAATAACAAGTAGGAAAAAATGTATAAATATTAAATTATTAGTTTTAAGATAATTTTAGCTTTAAAACATAAACGAATTTACAATATATTAAGAAGTGATGAGAAAAAAATAAAAATAAATATATTGTTTAAATTTCATATTTTAGTCACTATTCATTTTTTCTTAAGGTTCAGCATTATTTAATTTTCAGAAAAAAAAAAAAAAAAAAAAAAACAACCCCATAATTTCAAATCCTACTGGTAGCCAAAGGTGGAAGGCCGGACCAGAATTTAAATTTCTATCTTTTTTTAATACATAGAAGTTAATGTCGTTGCATGGTACATCAATATCATCATGGGATAGTAACCATGTAGATCATAATTTTGTATGGAGGTATTTGAGTCAGTTTATTGTATTACATAATATTGTTAGCTATCAATATCAACTACACAAATCATAATCTGAATTAAAAAAAGAAAAAGGAAAAAAAAACACACACAAATAAAAAATTTGTAGGATAAAAATCCGATTTTATTTCATTTTTCAAAAAACCGATTTTGCTATTATACTGAATTATTATTATTATCATCTATACTTGGTTTAATGATCATAAATTTGTTAATTAGGCTTTAACAATTACCGATACAATGTAGATCATTTTTTATTTATCAATAATTTCTCATGCTTTGCCCTTTCGAAAAAAGAAAGCTTTCCTTGCCTTATTCTCGCATGGGAAAAGATCTTAATTTGGATGTAAGCCTGTTTGTATCTTATCTCTTTGTTAAGTGAAAATCTTCCAAGTTGAGAAAGAAAAAAAAAAAAAACTTTAGTCTTATTTTTATAATTCCTCATTTATTTGAGTTGGGGAATTGAAAACTAATAATCTTTGTTCACGCATTTTATATAATAATATGCTTTTTTAATTATTTTAATTTTTTAAACCTTTAAATAAAACTTCAATAAATATTAACTATATAGTAATTCATTAGGATGAGCTTTTGTCACTTGTTATTGGCTATCAAATTATCAAACTAGATAAGAGAGAGGACGTGGGTGAGTGTGTTGCGCTGTGCATGTATTAAATTATGAAATCTAAGACCTTCTCCAATGTACACCAAAATGGTGTAAAAACACCATTTTGGTGTAAAATCTTCTCCAACCCAACACCAAATTGGTGTTGGTGTACAAAACCCAACACCAAATTTAGTGTTGGCCCACCTGAAAGCTTTTTTTTTTTCAAAATTTCAACTCCACCCCTTATGTAATAACTAAAACAATTTGTATTCCATTTATATCCTATATCATATTTAATGTATTTATATAATTTGATTAATAATTATAAATAGAAATTAAATTATTATAAAAAAGTTATACCATTGAAAATATTTTATTGAGATCTTTAAATTGAGTATAATATTGAATATGTTTTAATATATTTTTAAGTTTTTAATATATATTATAAGTAATATATTAGGTGGAAATATAATGAGAATAATTTATGGTAAAAAAATTAAAAAAAAATTGTGAGTATTTAATAATTTTTTAATATATTGTGAGTAATTATTTGAGATAAAATTTTATATGAAATAAATTAATTAATATTGGTTAAAGAATTATATATGAAATATTCTTTAAAGATACCTTTTACACAAATTTGGTGTCAACATATTGGAGTAAAAAAAAATTTGATGTTGAAAAATTTGATATTAACATCAAAATGGTGTCAAGTTTGATGCTTAATATTGGAGAATGCCTAACGCAGACTAGTTTTATCTAAAATATGTGAACTTTGAATTCGTCTTTTTGTTCATTTTTAATTAAAAGAAATAAAAAGGCATGGTCGCTCCACCCTGCAGCGTATCTATTAATGTTAATTATTGCCGTTGATTTGGTTGCATAAAGTTTAATTTAGTTTGCTTCAAAAAAGTTTAACTTAGTTATTAAAAAATATTTTGTTAAGCATAATATTATTATAACAAAAAAATATATTTATTAAAGATAAAAAGTTACAATTTTTTTTTAAATGCTTATATAATATATAATTTTAATTAAAAATATTTTAATAATTCGTGATTAAATTTCAATTTGAAATCAAATTAAAAACTTAACGAAATATTATTAATTCTGATAATAATAATAATTATTATTATTATTATTAAAAAAGTGATAATAATCACGGAAGTGTTCAGTGGGCACGACGACGTGGAAATTTCCGAGAAATCAACAGAGTTGTACGGCCAATAGAAGGAACGATGACGTGTAGGATATAAGTGGGGGACGTGTTGTGATAGGAGTCGGGAGAAGCAATAAGAGGAGGCGTTGATAGGGGCGTACCGGCCAAGCGCAGGAGAGTCAAAAACACGTCCGTGACTTCGGCTTCGTTGGACGACCCAAACACGCCACGTTTCCCTTGTAATTACTCCACGTGTCAACTTCTAGAACCCTCCTTTTAGATTCGTCGAGAGGATACTAAAAAAAAAAAAAAAGTCATTTTGATCCTTTTAATTTTTAAAACTTTTTATTTGTATATAAAATATTTATAGTTTTTATGATCCTTTATTTTTTTAAAATTTATCAAATTAATTTTTATTATTAATTAATTAATAATGAAACATTACACATATATTAGATAAAAAGTTTTAAAAATTAAACAAAAAAATAATTAAAATATATATAATTAAGAATAAATATTTTATCATTTCTATTAAAATTAATTATAAATCACGTCGAAAAGATTAATTTAATAAATTTTTAAAACATAAGAGATGATAAATATTATAATATATTTATATTTAAAAATGGTAAGTTTTTTAAAATATAGAGATTAAAATGAAATTCTAAAATAAAAAACTCACAATTTTAAATTAAAACAAAAACTTTGAATTATTAATTAATTAATAATAGAAAGAGTCTCACGGATATATATGAGCGTTGAGAGTTGTTATCTCTACACGTGCCAACTGTGTAAAGCTGTATCCAAGTATTTTTATTTATTTTTATTTCCATATCGTGACCGAGTAAATCTGGTGGCAGCCGTAATTGTATCCCGACACGTGTCTTTTTATTTGCTTTCCTTTTCCACAAACAAAGATCTCATTTTCGTTAATATTTATTTCCTTTATTAATTTAAAAAATTACCACAAATCCCACCACAATATTAATTTCCTGTATTGAAAAATAAAATCCCACAAAATCCCTTTAAAAAAATAAAATCTCACAAAATCAAGCATTAAATTTTATATACAAGATAGTATTTTTTTATTATACATTGAATAATTTTTTTGATAGAATATATTGAATGACTTAGACAAACAGGAATTTATATATTTACATAAAATAAAACTAAAACCTTTATCAAGAGTTTTTTTTTTTTTTTTTCCTGCTATGGATAATGCAATCTCATTATTACCTTCCATACTAATAAACTAAATTTTAAATAAATACAAAATAGTAGATAATTCCACATTAATTGTCCATTAAAAAGGTAACTGGCCAGTCCGGTAACAGAGAAGCAGTGATAGGCTGCAGACACAGAGAGAAAGAGAGAGATGGAGTTCCATTACAGTCAAGTAGTACGTGATCTGCTACAAGAGACCCGACTATTACTAAAACAGTGTTCGAATCTTCACCGTCCATCTGCAATAAAATTTAAAAAAGGAAATAGTATAAATTTGATTTTCTCGAGTCCCCTCTCTCTATCTCTCTCTAGCGTCGTCCTTATCTTCACTGTTTGCTTTTATAATTCTCCTCCCAAAACACAACTTCTGTGATATGGAAATTGTGTCACGACGAAGATTTATTTCCTCTTTGAAAAAAAACCCCATTAACGACACCCTATAAAACCACCCCCTCGACCACCAAAACAGCGAGACAAAGCATTGTGTTTTTTCGGTCTTTTTTTTTTTTTTTTTTTTTTTTTGGTGTTTTGTAATAATAATAATAATAGTGAAATTATTATTATGATATCGAAGTCGTGTTTGGACCTGTTGAATTTGTTAACGATCGATGACTTTGTGGCGCTGCGTCGGATCCCGAGAGTCATGACTGTGCCTGGAGTCATCTCCGAGTTCGAAAACGACGACGCCGCCGCCACCGTCGACAACAACGACGTCGTCAAACGCGAGCGGAGGATCATTGTCGCCAACCAGCTGCCTATACGGGCCTCTCGCGACGTGGATTGTGGAGAGTGGCGTTTCGAATACGACGAGGACAGCCTCGTTTTGCAACTGAAAGACGGGTTCTCCTCCGACACGGAGGTCATCTATGTCGGCTCATTGAACGCCGACGTCGAGGTGGCCGATCAGGACGATGTCTCCACCGTCTTGCTGGAGAAGTTTTGTTGCGTGCCGACGTTTTTGCCAGCCGACGTGCACCGTAAGTTCTACCATGGTTTCTGCAAGCACTATCTCTGGCCGTTGTTCCACTACATGCTGCCTCTGACGGCGAGCCACGGTTCCCGGTTCGATCGCAGTGAGTGGCGGGCCTACGTGGCGGCCAACAAGGTGTTTGCAGACAAAGTGATGGAGGTGATAAACCCAGATGAGGATTACGTCTGGATACAAGACTACCATCTGCTGGTGCTGCCTTCTTTTCTCAGGAAGCGTTTTCACAGAGTGAAACTCGGTTTGTTTCTTCACTCCCCTTTTCCGTCTTCTGAGATATACAGGACTCTGCCTGTCAGAGACGAGATTCTCAAGTCCTTGTTGAATTGTGACTTGATTGGTTTCCATACGTTCGATTACGCCAGACACTTCCTGTCATGTTGTAGCAGGATGTTGGGGCTGCATTATGAGTCCAAAAGAGGTTACATTGGTTTGGATTATTATGGTAGGACTGTCAGCATTAAGATCCAGGCTGTTGGGATTCACATGGGACAGCTTCAATCTATTCTCTCAATGGAGGACACAGCATGCAAAGTCAAGGAATTGAAGGAGACATTTGATGGGAAAATTGTCATCTTGGGGGTGGATGATATGGACTTGTTTAAGGGTATTAATTTCAAGTTTTTGGCCATGGGCCAGATGTTGGAACAGCAGCCTGATTTTAGAGGGAAGGTGGTTTTGTTGCAGATTACCAACCCGGCTAGGAGTAGTGGTAAGGATGTGCAGTATGTTGAGGATGAGATCAATCGAATCGCGGATGAGGTCAATGCCAAGTTTGGAGTGCCTGGTTATCAGCCTATTGTGCATGTTCAAGGCCCCGTTAGTACACACGACAAGGTGCCTTACTATGCTATCGCTGACTGTTGTGTGGTGAATTGTGTGAGGGATGGTATGAATTTGGTGCCTTACAAGTACACTGTTAGCAGGCAGGGCAGCCCTGTTTTGGACAAGGCTTTAGGTGTTGATCCGAGGGGTGAAGAATTGTCGAAGAAGAGTGTTATTGTTGTGTCTGAGTTCATTGGTTGCTCACCGTCTCTTAGTGGGGCTATAAGGGTCAATCCGTGGAATGTAGATGATGTTGCTGATGCCATGTTTTCGGCTATAAAAATGTCTGACAATGAGAAGGGATTGAGACATGAGAACCATTACAAGTACATTAGTTCTCATGATGTTACTTATTGGGCGCGGAGTTTCGATCAGGACCTTGAGAGAGCCTGTAGGGAGCATTTGTTCAAGAGGTGTTGGGGAGTTGGGTTCGGTTTGGGGTTCAGGATTGTCGCTTTGGGGCCTGAATTCAGGAAGCTTGGGACACACCAAATCGTTTCTGCTTACAAGGCAACGAATAGTAGATTGATCCTTTTGGACTATGATGGGACTGTGAGTTGTGAGGCAGCTGTGGACAAAAGACCAACCGATCTTGTCATTTCAATCTTGAATGATCTATGCAGTGATCCCAAAAATGTTGTTTTTATAGTCAGTGGCAGAGACAAGGATTCTCTGAGTGGATGGTTTTCTCCATGTGAGACTCTGGGAATTTCAGCTGAGCATGGTTACTTTACTAGGTAATGTTTTGATTGATCAATTAATTAATTGACATGTTTGTTGATTACTCAAGTTGTCTGATGACTTTGCTTGTCCTTCGATTCTTGATAGGTGGACGAAGGACTCACCATGGGAGACAAGCGCTTTGACAACGGATTTTGGTTGGAAGAAGATTGTAGAACCTGTAATGGAGCTTTATACAGAGTCAACGGATGGTTCGTTCATAGAGCATAAAGAAACTGCAATGGTGTGGCATTACCAGGATGCAGACCCTCACTTTGGCATATGCCAGGCCAAGGAGCTTCTTGATCACTTGGAGAATGTTCTTGCTAATGAGCCTGTGGTGGTCAAAAGAGGCCAACACATTGTTGAGGTTAAACCACAGGTATACATACTTGCATTTCAAAATACATTTGGATTCTTTAGTAAGATAAAATCGTGATGTATAAAACTGGAAATGATAAGAGTGCATTGAATTGTCTGTTTTATATGTATAGATAGATAGGTTGGTAGGAAAATCTACATTTGGGAAAAATGTTATCAATGGTTTGGGGAATGCTTGGCGATATAAACAAGAATTTAATTAAAATCTCATTAAAAATGCTTGCTTCTTGATTGTATTTTAAATGGTGGTATTATTATGTGGTGAATTGTTGCAGGGTGTTAGCAAAGGTGTAGTTGTACAGAACCTGATTTCCACCATGAAAAGAAGAGAGAAGTCACCGGATTTTGTGCTGTGCATTGGGGATGATCGTTCGGATGAGGATATGTTCGAGACCATTTTAGCTGCCAAGCCGTCATTGCCAGCAATAAAGGAAGTGTTTGCCTGCACAGTAGGTCAGAAACCAAGCATGGCAAGATACTATCTTGACGATATTTCCGAAGTCATCAACTTGCTACAGGGCCTTGCTGATGCAGCTGCACATCGTAAATCTATATATCATCAGGAATCTGAGGAAGAGTAGTCTCCCTTGAATTGAACATAGAGAATTGGGTACACCTTTCAGCTTGGGAGTTTTTGATAGCACCAGGATCTAATCTGTGTTAGAAGGGGCACATATGGTTTTAGGGAAAACACAATGATACACAGGTAGCCTTGTACAGAAGATACTTCACATTTGCAGGTCCAACTTAAAAGGAAAAAAAAAAAAAAAAAAAAACCAGTAGAAAGTTTACAAATTAGTTTATTGATGTTCTTTTCCATCTTAATGTTAAACAAACTTTTTTTTTTTTTTCAATTTATGACAGGAAAATTAGTTTGTTCTTTGTGCATGCAGTTATATATATATATATATATATATATATATATATATATATATATGATGTTGAAAGCAACATAGAATATCTCAATTGACAATTACAAAAATCCTTGTGAATGATGTAAATTTCTAGTTAATTATGTTTCTACTTCCATTTAAATAATTGTTTGCTGGTACAGTGATTTGGCAGAACCAACATAAAAAAATAGCTCATTCACATTGGATACTGATTCTAGCTTCGACATGAAGAGCTTATTTTGATCCAATACTTGATATAGGAAACTTCCATTCAGCAATAACATAGCACAAGCGCAGTAGCAGTGATACCTTAAGTCCAATCTAGATTTTATGATTTTTTTTTTGTTTTGACATTCCGGGAATGAGGATTGCAATTGGTTCACCTGCAATTTGACTTATATTTGGACAAGTGTTTCACAATGAACATCAATTTTTATTATGCTAAGTTTAGATATACTGATTCTGAAACATTATTCAGGTTTCTGCATATGAGGTTTCAGTTCTCAATATATATATATATATATATATATATATATTTGAAATCAGGATTATAACAATGATAACCGCAATCTATGCCGTGGATAGATCATAGGAAACTTGTAAAATGTATTGTATAGTGTGGTGAAATTTTTCTTCAAAGTTGATCTTTAAAATGTTAAGCTATGACAAATTAATGTATATATTTCTAATTTTCATCTAGTAACAAAAAAGTATTGAAAATGTATCAGAACTTAAAGAGTATTAATCATGCCCCCTACAAAGTATTGAATAATGAAATTAGTGGTGATTGAATTTATTTATAAGAAAGTTTATCATTTTAAAAAGGGTTGAACTATTTTAACTTAAAAACTCGATTTAAAAGTGGGACTTATTGATCCATCCATTTCCTTTGAATTCAAATATTATTATCCTGTTTTTACCATTGAATTAAAAGTCTGTATAGATGTATTTGGTTAGTTGTTTTGTAAAATGACAAATTACATTTCACCTATTACAATGTGAGACTAGAAAATAATTTTTTAATACATTTTTCATAAATTTTGAAGCAAAATTTTAAAATAAATTGTTATTTTTTTGCTCCAAACAATTATTTTACTCCCTAGAAAAAATAATAGCAAAATGGACATTTGATTTAGATTTCGTTGAGTCATGATTGTTTAAAGGCCTTAAAACCAATTAAGACTTTATTGACTCCTCAATCTCCACATACAAGTAATTTACTTTCCCTCATTTATGGTCACGTGGGTCATATCTTAATTACAGAGGTTATCAATTGAAATTGGCCTCTTATCCATGCATTCTTTTTACTTTTAGACCTCATTTGGACACGGGATAAGATTGAATAATTTATATTAGATTGAATTGAATTGAAATGAATGAGATAAAATGAAATTGAATTAGATGTTATCCTATGTTTGATGAAACGTGAATATGATTAAAAATAGTAGGTATAAACTTGGATTTTAAAGTAATTTTTCAAGATCTTTTCATAAAATTTACAAATATTAAATCATTTAAACTTACCTCCTCCACCACCATCATTGTCACTTACCTCCTCCACCATCGCCCTCCTTCATCAGCGATCTATGACACTGAAGAAGATGTGCAATCGGTGATGCTAAAGAAGTTGGACGATCAATGATGCCGAGAAGATGCAACAATACTGAAGAAGATGGGTGATCAACAAATGTAGAAGATCACACCATAGACAAAGCGGAAGGAGAGAGAGTCTAGGGAGAAGGAGGACTAGTACTAGTGCGTGGGGGGAAAGCGAAAGGGAGGTGGAGAAACAAGCGGAGGCGGTGAGGACGAAGGTGGAGGCGAGGTGTCTGGTGGAGTTGGAGGAGAAAGAGCAAGCAACCTAAGAGTATTTTAACTCGATTGCTTGATGTGTTAGTTTTATCCTATTCTAATGGGATAAATTTAGTGATGAGTTAAATTAGTGAAGATGCATCAAACATGGGTTGGATCAAAAAGTAATCCTAGACCAAAATGTAATCCAATCCCGATCCTAACCTGTGCAATACAAATATCTTGGGCTGAACAGCAAATATTCATTCTTTAGGTGATATATCATTTTGGACCGATCATGATACCATCCTAAGAATGATTATGTGCTATTTCTTTTATTGTTGATTTGTTTTGTTGTGCTCCAGGATTGTCAACCTAGGTCTAACATGCATGAGAATTATCTCAGGGCTCAGGCTCATCATTCACATTATCATCTTAGGCTTTCTGATCTGGTCAACCTCAAATTTACTTTCCATCCCTTAATTTAATAATTGATGCCTTTTTTTTAATTAATTTTATAATTGATGCCAAGTTACTACGTTAACTTTGATTTATTGGCTTGACTTGCTGATCTTTGATGGATTTTTAAGTTCTTGATACAACATTAGATATGCAAAATTTCAAAACATTTTACAGGTTTTTGTGTGTAAGGTTATTTACATAATTAGTACTCATGGGCCTTGTTTTGTGATATTAACACTATACTAATAGTTTAAATTTTAATAACACCCAAAATGATTTTGAAACAAAAATGACATTAGTTATGAAAATTATTGAATAAAAACATCCTCTTCCCTTCCAGTAGAAAAGTCTGAACTTGGAGAGAGACAAGACATAAACACTCAAAGAGAGATAGCCATGAATGAAACCATACCCGTTTCATCCATTTTACCCTAAATTCTAATATCAAAACTATGAAGTTAATATCACAACATAAAAAGCATTTTGATATGAAATTAGCTTGATAACAAAAATATATTAAACTGACAAAAGATAACACCAAATTGATGATAAGTCAATTTGGAGCAACTGAGATCAATCACTATTTACACAGCTAGCTTGAATATTTATATTCATAATAAGAGATAATTGCTCTCATAACAAAGGGAGAAATTTACTTACACAAGTTTGTAAAATGCAGTCAATAGAATTTGATTCTTCATCATTAAGGTGGATATGGAGATGTATAACCACCTTTATTAGGACAGGGTGTGCTAATTAAAATAGTTATTTAGAGTAGAAGTTAAAGTTTGAACATATGATGACAACTGACATATATATAAACACTAACAAAGTTAGAGATTGGGCAAATAGATGCATGTATTTATTAACAGAGAATAAAAAGAAAGATAATAAGTTCTATTTGAAAACGATAAGGAACTTGATTTCTTAAGTTAAAGGGGAAGAATTAAGTTTCTATTATAATAGAAACATAATTCCTAATTTAGGTGTCGAGTTCATATAATTTGGTTTATCAGCATTTCTAATAAAAATTGGAATCACAACTCATGAATTTAGCTTGCTTTTCTTCTTAAAGATTCTCAATTGCTATATGCACATAATTCTTGAAGGAGTTTTATTTATCTTAATAGCAATTTTTGAAGAATATGTTTTGTAACTAGCATTCATTTTATAAAATGAGTTTTTTTAACACAGTAAGTATATGAATTACCAATCATGCCCTTTATTAAATGAACCAAAAGCTTCACCTTTCTAAAAATGATTCATAGCTCCTTGGGACAGGGTTACAAATTGGGATATTATGAAAAAGTCTTTGAAAAGTAAAACAATTGAAAACAACCTTCGATTTTTTTTTTTTTTTAAATTAGGTGAATTGCCCCTTATTGGTTAAAAATGGATTGATGTTAAAATTGAAGGATATAATGATAATTGGATAAGTAATTTTATTTGTTTTAATAAAAATTAAACAAAAATTAAAAAACTAAATAATTAATTAAAAAATTTAATTCATTAAATCTCTACCATTTATCATAAGATGAATGGTAGAATTAATTTAAAAATTAAAAAATAAATATACATTAAAATAAAAAAATATTAAATAACATTAAAAAATAAAACATATTTAGAAAAAAAATTAATATCATGTTCACCGTCTATCACGATAATGAATGGTAGAGATGGAAAAAAAAATTAAATTGAAGGAATAAAAAAAGGTTCCAAACACTAAACACCTACACCCATGACCTAGCCATCCATCATTATCTCTTTCTTAGGGGTGGACATTTTCGAATTCAGGTTAGGTTGGATTGAAAATCTCTTAACCCAATATGGGTGGGGTTGAAAATTTTTCAACTCAACCCAATCCAATAAATTCTTCAACCCAACCCAATCCCATAATAATTAGGTTAGTTTGAATTCGGTTGATCGAGTTAGATTTAATCCATCATAAAGATATAAAAGGTTTAGTTAGTAACTTTTATAGTCTTAATAATTTGATTACAAATAAACGAGTGCAAATAAATATTCAATGATTTAAAATAAAAATTTAATTCACCACAAAGATTATTCTTGATCTTCATCTCTAGCAAATGTTATTCTAAAAGAAAAAAAAATCTTGGATTTAGAACTAAAAATTGGCGTTTGTCAAGTTTGGTTGAAAAATTTTCAACCCATCTCAACCTAATTTAATTTTCAACCCAATCCAACCTAACTCATCTTAATTTTTTTAAGATTTAACTTAATTTATATAATAAAAAGTGATCGGGGTTGGGTTGGGTTAGAAATGCCCACCTCCACTCCTTCTTTTCCCACCATCTTCTTTTTATTCTTTTTTGTCCATTGCCAACACCCAACACTTATATTTCTTTGTCCATCGTGAACACTCAACACCCTTTCCTTTTCACCAATCGCTGACATTTAACACATTTTCTTCTTTGTCCATCGTCGATGCCTAACACCCTTTCTTTGTCCATTGCCGACACCGAACGCGTGAAAACTTAGGTCTCCCTGGCAATGGAGACCAGACCTTGTTTCCATTGCCAAGGAGACCAGTTCTAGTTTTTATCGTATGGAGACCAATTTTTGGTCTCCATACGATAGAGACCCAATGGTATCTATTTTTTCATTTTTTTTTTTTATTTTTTGATTTTTTTTTTCAATTTTTTCTCAAGTGGGTTGACAATGATGATTGTGTGTTGATGTTGTTGATGGTTGGGATTGATATGTTTGATTTGGTGTGTAATAGGTGGTGTTTGATTGGTATGTAATCAATGGTGTTTGATGGTGAATCCGGGTGTTTGATTTGGTGTAATCGGTTTGGTTTGATTATGTTATTCTTTTTTTTTTTTCCTTTTTTTGTGTGTTTTTTGTTGGGTTTCCAACAACTTATAAACCCAGGAAATGGGTTTTTAAGTTGTTGGAAATCGTTACTGGCAACCTGGAAACCCAGTCAGTATTTTTTTTATCTAATATTATTATTAATTAAAAATTTAAAAAGGTATTTTAGTTGTTATATAAGTTTGAAAGGTATAAGAGAGATTTTATGGAATCTTAATAAGGGTATTTTGGTCATTTCATGATTTTTGATGGAAAATGTTAACATTTTAGATGAAAAGTTAATGGTAGGGGATGATTCACCTAATTAAAAAAATGGGAGACTGTTTTCAATTATTTTGTTTTTTGTGTGGTTTTCATAATATCACTTAAAAATTTAAATGGCTAGGACTAGAATTAATATAGGGACAAAAGAAGTAAGGCCTACGTGTGTTTGACTTCAAAGTGACGTCTAGTGCAGACAGAAAAGGTAGGAAAAATGGAATGACCTTTTCAGGAGTTCAACATACATCGTCTGCTTCATTTCAATAAATTTACAGAGTCTCAAAAAATTCAAAAATCATGCATATTTACTAGGATTTGGTCCATAACATCCAAACAAGCCTGTGGAGGTCAACCAATAACGCAATAAGGCTGAAAATCTCTCGGGGAAAATCTCCACAACAGAACTCAAACATGGACCCTATCCACTACAACATCAAAAGCATGGCTATGATAGTGCAAAATATGGGAATGCATAAGCTTCAATCCAATCCAATAATATAAACTAATTGATCACAAATGATCATAAAAAATCACACATCCAAATATTATCTCACAAATGCTGTACAACTTATGACATCGAGATGAACAACGAAGAGAGAGATAGAAGGCGAAGAGAGACCACTGGCAACGGTGTCTAGAAGAGGGATGGATTTTGGTTTTATATTCACGTGAATGGCCAATGATGACAGTGAGAGACTGTTGACAACGGAGTGGTGGTCTACTTTTGGTGGGTTATGTTGCGTGGATAAACTTGATTTAGTCCCTATAGTAATTAAAATTCATACTTTTAAGCTCATTTGTATTAAGGACTTATATGCCTTATAAAATTTTAAAAACTCATTAATTTGATCTCTCTAATCAAGTTTTTAATGTTTGACCGTGATGCAAATTGTCAAATGACTATCTTACCATGATTAATTTTTAAAGGAGATAAAAGTACCATTTTGTCTTTTAACATTTGAGTTTTAACTATTTAAGACACCAATAAAGTTTCAACACATATTGTCATAACTTTAAAATATACAAAATAAATAACCCTCCCTTACCAATTGAAATTTGATACCTTTTGCCATAAATAATTTAGAATTATTTATTTTGAAGTTTAAAAATTCAATAAAAAGTTATAAATATTGTTAAAAATTAGAAAAAAAAAATTATGATAGAGATCCAATTTAGATTTCCATTAAATGGAGAATGAATATATCATCACCATCAAACCACTATCAATCGATCATCACTACCAAAAACCATCAACCAATCATTGTCATCAAAACTCAATGAAAAACCCATCAATTGATTATCTTCATCAAACCTCTTATCATTACCATCAAGCTACCATCAAACATTCATGTCATTATCATCAAGCCACCATCAAACTTCATCATCAAACAAATCTAGGTTCTTTCGACCATTTGGGTTTCAAAATCCAAATCTAGTTATCTGGGTTTCGAAACCCAAATCATTAGACACGAACTCGTTCTTGAAATCAGATCATTGTATGAACTAAGATTGTCATCTTGAAGGTTTGGGTTCTTGGAAGACAATCTAGCTCTTAAAACCTGATTGTCAAAAGATGATCTGGTTTGTGAAATCGGATTTTTTTCTTTTAAATAATTTACCTTTTTTGAAATTTTGTTTATCTCCTCATTTCAGAAAAATTTGTCTACAACATCTAACTTATGTTTATTTTTAAGTTTTAATTTAATTTTAATTAATTAGATATACATTATCTATATTGAAGATGGACGATAGTGATTCATACCATTTTTCTATTTTTTATCTTCTAAATTATATTTTAATTAAAATTAAAATATCCTACTGAAATGATGAAATTACCCCTCCCCCCATTAGGTTTAACTAGTGTTGTGGGTATAATTTGAGCTCTGTAAATGGGCTTGTAAAAGCCCAATGAACTGACCCAGATGGTTGATCCAATAGATAAAACCTAAGATTTAAAGAATGAACCTAGGTCTCAGCTTTCAGCTCGCTGATGAGCTCCCAGCTCTCAGATCTCAGCATCTAGCTCACAGCTCGCTGCACCCAGCTCGCAGTTAGCTACACCCAGCTCGCAGTTAGCTACCTGCAGCTCACAGCTAGTAGGATGGAGCTCTCAGCTCTCAGCTCCTCAATATCCAGCTCGTTACTCAGAGTAAAGTCTAGCTCGAGGTCATCCAAGACAGGCTCTAACTCGTACAATGAACAGTTAGAAAAGGAAGTCTTCCAGAAAAGACAGTGATCCGATTTGATCGTAATTCTCTCATCAGAATTGGAAATTAATTCAAATTTAAACTGAGTCAACGTAATCCCGAGTTTTACGAAGCAGTTTCCTGATTTTACTCTAACTGATTAGGAAGTATAATTAATTAAGGATTCTCTTCCTATTTTATCTCTACTTAAACTGTAACGTCTCTTTCTCTATAAATAGAGGTTGAATTTATTGAAACAAAGACAGAAAATAATATACTGTTACTTTACAGAAATATTGAGAGACAGTCGTGAATATAGGCTTATTGGCCTGAACCATATTAAAAATCTTGATGTGTTGTTCTTATTCTCTGCTACTTTCTCTTGTTTTCTATTTTATTTCACATTGATTACAAGTACTGGACATTGAATTCTTGTCGATTAGAAAATCACGTCGACAACTAGTGTTTGATTAACATTAGAGACTAAATTGATGAGTTCTTATAATTTTGAGGACCATGGGAGTCATTAGTAGAAACAGAATTAAAAAAAAAAGAAGTGATAATTTTCAAAAATTTAGAAGCTAAAATGAAATTTTCTCTATTAAAAAGTGCTGAAATACACATTTCCATAAATGTCCTCAGACAAATCTCATTTTGACAACTTTATCCTCACTTAACAAAACCCTAAAATCAAAATTTCAAACCCCAGGTGCCATCTCTCTCACCTCCCCTCTCACATCCTTAACTACCATCTTGGCAGTCATTGACGCCGTCCGTCACAGTACCTGTCGGCCGCAACAACCGCTGTTGACCCCTCCGACGTACGTATATTGACGCCATACGCGGTTTCAAGTATGTATTTGAATGTAAATTATGCTATTGTATTTGTATTTGTATGTGATTGGGTAATTTTTATGTAAGGCTGTTCATGAACTTGTTCTTTCTGTTTCTTTTGCTGGATATATCACATAGCAACCACGATACTGTAATTTCAATTCTGTTTATGTGATTAGGTAATCTATATTTTGGTTTCAGGGAAACTCAAGGAAAGAGCAATTTTTAGGGATAGTAACCATGTCGGTCACGGCAGGTGTTAGTGATACTATAATTACCATTAGGGATAAGCTTAGAGGAAAAATCGGGCAAACGAAGGTGAAAAGATATTGGCCTGGTAAAGCCCCCGAGTGGGCAGATGATGTTGATGAAGATAATGATATTAGAATGGCAAGGGCAGCTGCTCTTTTGAAAGTGTTCCCTAGTCAGGAAGGTTCCAATGTTGTCAAGGAGGATGATCCTAGGCTACGTCGTTTGGCTCAGAGTAGGATCGATAATCGTGATGAGATTCGAGCGGATCATAGACGTATTCGGCAAGCGGAGATTGTTTCAACTGAGGAAGAGGAAAATAATAGGCAGGAAGGAGTGGATATGGAGGATGAGGATGAGGATACGTTGGAGGAGAGAAGGAGAAGGATTAGAGAGAAGTTGCTTCTCAGAGACCAAGAAGAAGCGGCTCTCCTACCTGAGGAAGAGGAAGAGGAAGTGGAAGAAGAGGAGGAAGAGGAATCCGAGTATGAGACTGACTCGGAAGAAGAACAAACTGGTATTGCAATGTTGAAGCCTGTGTTTGTACCGAAGTCAGAGAGAGATACTATAGCTGAGCGCGACCGGCTTGAGGCTGAAGAACGAGCACTTGAGGAATTGGAGAAGAGGAAATTGGAGAAGAGGAAGGTGGAAACTAAACATATATTGGTTGAGGAGGTCCGAAAGGATGAAGAAATTATGAAGAATATGGAATTAGAGGCTAATATTGCTGATGTGGATACTGATGATGAAATTAATGAGGCTGAGGAGTATGAAACTTGGAAGGCACGAGAGATTGCGAGGATCAAGAGAGACCGAGATGACAGGGAGGCAATGTTGAAGGAGAGGGAAGAGATTGAAAAGGTGAGAAACATGACTGAGGAAGAGAGAAGGGAGTGGGAGAGGAGGAACCTGAAACCTGCTCCGCCACCAAAGCAAAAGTGGAGGTTTATGCAGAAGTATTACCACAAGGGTGCTTTCTTCCAATCAGATGCTGATGACCTTTCTGCAACTGTTGGATCAGATGATATATTCTGCCGTGATTTCTCTGCCCCGACTGGAGACGATAAAATGGACAAGAGCATATTGCCTAAGGTCATGCAGGTTAAGCACTTTGGTCGCAGCGGAAGGACCAAGTGGACCCATCTTGTCAACGAGGATACAACTGACTGGAACAATCCGTAAGTTTGAATCCTCTATTAGTTGCAAATACTGGTTGTTTCTTACTTCATTAGAAAATTGACATTGAGTGTAATAGAGTAACACTGAATGGGTGGCTAAAAGAGGTTGCATTCTATATATTCTAGATATTAGTTTGCTGAAATTTTACAGTTTTAGAACTTGGCTATTAACCTCTAGTTTTCTGATTGCTAGGCGTTGTGTTTTTCATGTGGATGGTGTTTTGAATTTATGCACAGTTATTAGAAGCAAGACATTAATTTCAATCTTGTGCTTGAATGATATCGATTGAAGCAACTGCTTTAGAGATGATGATGAATTTGCTTGCTGCATCTTTATTTGGTTGAAGTTTTCTGTTCGACCTTTTATGCCATATTCCCACCAGGAATTAAAGATGGGAGGGTTATCAAAGTTTTAATTATATTGGAATGTTGATGACATGATCTCTAGAGATCTTTGGTTTCAATTTGTCTAGGGATATTTCA